>OZ023232.1:16378888-16873615 GCA_964006365.1 Trididemnum miniatum | reverse complement strand
CGGGGGGGTTGGGATCGGGGGGTTTTGGTCGAAGGGGTTGGGGACGGAGGTTGGGGTCGAAGGGGTTAGGGTCGGGGGGTGTTGGGGTCAGAAGGGGTTACGGTTGGGGGGGTAGAGTCGGAGGGGGTTGGGGTCGGGGGGTGGAATCGGGGGGTTGGGTTTGGAGGGGTTGGAACGGGGGGTGGGGTTGGGGTCGGGGGGGTTGGGGGTTGGGTCTGGTTGGGCCCAACCCCCTCGGGGGAGGTTGGGTCGGGTTGGGCCCCAACCCCCCCGACCTTAACCCCCCCAACTCTAACCTCCTCTGACCCCAACCCCCCGCCCCCAATCCCCTCGACCCCAACCCCAATTGTCCCCAATCCCCAACCCTTCCGACCCCAACCCTAACCCCCCTCGACCCCAACCCCCCCGACCCCAACCCCTCCGACCCCAACTCCCATCCAAAACCCCTTTGACCCCAATCCCCTGATCCCAACCCCCCCGACCCCAACCCCCTTCGACCCTAACCCCCCCAACCCTAACCCTCTCTGGCCCCAACCCCCCGTCCTCAACCCCCCCGATCCCAACCCCCTCGACCCCAACCCCCCGACCTTAACCCCCCCAACCCTAACCTCCCCGCTCCTAACTCCCTCCGACCCCAACACCCTTGACCCCGTCCCCAACCCCCCCAACCCTAACCCCCTCTGACCCCAACCCCCCCGTCTCCAACCCCAACCCCCCCGACCTTAACCTCCCCAACCCTAACCCTCCCAACCCTAACCCCCTCTGACCCCCCCCCCGTCCCCAACCCCTCCAACCCCACCCCCCCGATCCCAATCCCCCGACCCCAACCCCCCTGACCCCAACCCCCTCCGACCCCAACCCCCCCAACCCTAACCCCTTCTGACCCCAACACCCTCGTTCCCAACTCCTCCGACCCCTGATCCCAACCCCCCCGATCCCAACCCTCTCGACCCCAACCCCCTCCGACCCTAACTCCCCCAACCCTAACCCCCTCTGACCCCAACCCCCCGTCTCCAACCCCTCCGACCCCAACCTCTCGATCCCAAACTCCCCGATCCCAACCCCCTCTGACCCCAACCCCTCCGACCCCAACATCCCCGTCCCCAACATCTCGTCCCCAACCCCCCTGACCCCAACTCTCCCCCCGTCCCCAACTCTTCCGACCCCAAACCCCAACCTCCCGACTCCAGCCCCCCATCCCCAACCCCTCCGACCCTCAAACCCCCGATCCCAACAATGTCCATTGGTCCCAAAATACCCATTTGCCCCAATTGCTGATTTGCCCTGGTGCTCATTTTTCCTGGTGTGCATTTGCCCCAAATGCCCATTTTCCCCAATGCTCACTAGCCCTAATGTCCATCGATCGGTTCCAAGGTGCCCATTATGCTCCAAAGTACCCATTTGCCGCAAATACCTGTTTGCTCTGGTGCTCATGTTTCCTGGCGCCCATTTTCCCCAAGTGCCCATTAGCTCCCAATGCCTACTCGTCCCTGTGCCCATTTGCCTCAAAAGTTCTTGTTTATCCAATTAAATGCCCCAAATACCCATTTGCCCCGGTGACCAGTTGCCCATACAATTGCGCTCATTTTTCCTGGTGCCCATTTTTTTCAAGTGCCCATTTGCGCCAAATTTCTAAGTGACCATTTGCCCCTGTGCCCATTAATTTTACATTCCTAACCCAAGTCAAAATAGTAATGGTTTCTGCCGCTAGGGGGTGCTAGAATTGTAGTACGTGTGCCCCTATGCATAGTCGTACCCCACATGAAATCATAGAGCTTACATGGATTCATAAACATTTGCATGTTTTTCATTCCTCTTCAAAAACAATAATTTGATATATTCGGCCACTAGAGGGTGCTACATATCATTTTGCATTAGTCATTGTCATATCCCAAGTCCCCAAAATAGGGCGCCCCTTAGTCCTTTGCCAAACGAGACCTGCAACGTATTTCTCGGACAAAACAACATATTTCTCAGGTAACGTTACCAGCCCTGCAACGTATTTCTCAGGCAAAACAACATATTTCTCAGGTAACGTTACCAGCCCTGCAACGTATTTCTCAGGCAAAACAACATATTTCTCAGGTAACGTTACCAGCCCTGCAACGTATTTCTCAGGCAAAACAACATATTTCTCAGGTAACGTTACCAGCCCTGCAACGTATTTCTCAGGCAAAACAACGTATTTCTCAGGTAACGTTACCAACCCTTATGAATGACAGTGGTGAAAATTTACATTGCCTACACCGAAACAAGACTTTAAATTCCCGGTTGCCGTAAAAAATTTTATCGGGCTTTTCGAGTTACTTATTGGTAACTTCGCCACATAAGCGAAACTGTGGGGTGAGATGTGGGGAGAGAGGTGTGGGAGAGTGCATGGGGTGAATAAGGAAAGGTGTTGGGGTGTAGAGGGAGGTCAGGGGAGCTGTGGGAAGAGATATGGGGGGTGTGGGGGGAGATGTAGGGAAATATGTTGGGGTGTGGGGGGAGGTAAGGAAAGATGTGTGGGGAGGGTGTGGGAAAGTGTATGGGGTGAGTGGGGAAGTGTGTTGGCGTGCGGGGAAAGGATAATGGGGAAGATGTAGGGAAATGTGTTGAGGTGTGGGGCCCCAACACACTTTTAATTCCCCACATCTCCCCTTACCTCCCCCACACCCCATCACACTTTCCTACACCTCCTTTCGTACCTCTTCCCACATCCCTCCTTCCTCCCCCCACACCCCAACACATTTTCCTACTATCCCCACATCTCCCTTCACCTTCTGAAAGTGTGGCGAAGTTACCATGTGACGAAGTTTCTGTGGCGAAGTTACTGGCAACCGTTTAGGCCAGGGGTAGGCAACTTCTTTAGTCGGCGGGCCATATGTGGGAAGACAAAATCCTTTCGCGGGTTGGATTATTAGATGGATCGAGTTCAATATCTACAACAACTACTTTACTATTGTCAGGGTCGCTGTGATTGGAAGAGCAAAAAAAAGGTCTAACCGTCCTCAGATGTCGTGCTTTCTACCAAAAATATCGGTTTTTTAAATAATTTTCACGCAAATTTTGTTTAAATTTTTTGACCCTAATGCTGAGTGCTTCGCCAAATGTGATGCATTTTGTTAGCACATGTTTGATTATGCCTGCCTAAGGCGTAATCGTGATCAGAGAGGTTTGAAATTATGGAAAAGTTGTATACATCAAAAACATTTTTGAAAATGACTGATGGGAGGATGCATACCCCTCATCCTATCCCCCTGGATTCGCCCCTGGCCATAAGCCACAGAAACCATCAAAAGAGTCTGACATATTTGGCATGGCACAACCCCCCCTCCCCCCCCCCCCTTAAATACGATCCTGCGGTGAAGAGCAAAAAAGGTCGACTTGTCCTCAGATGTCCCATACAAAAATAAAAGGTCTTCGGCTTGATTTGCGATAGGAGTTTATATTTCTGTAAGCGCCGGTAGCCCGCATAAAATGGTCTCGCGGGCTGTATGCTGCCCATGCCTGGGGTTTAGACTAACATTTTACAGTATGTTATGATGTAGCTCTAACGAAATGGAACAATTATTTTTTTAATCAAAAATTTCTACTTGGGTACCATACTTGAATAGTTTTATAACCTGTCTACTTTTACTTGCTTAATTCAATTGTTCAGTACTTTCTACTCTACTTGCACTACATTTTATTGCCAGTAACAATACTTTTACCTGACTCTTGTTTCTGACTACGTTTTACACCTCTGCTCGACCCCAACCTCCCGAACCTTACCCCTGATCCCAACCCCCCGACCCCAACCCCTCCGACCTCCCCAATCCCAACTCGACCCTTCCACCCAAACTCCTCCGACCCCAACTCCAACCCCCTAACTCCTCTGATTTCCCCTACCCCTTGACTTGAACCCCTCCGAACCCAACTCCATCCCCTCTGACCCCACCCCCTGACCCCAACCTACCCAACCCCACCTGACCCCAATCAGTAGCCTAATTGATTTAAAAGTTCTTTGAGGTGTTTAGGAATTACTGTGATTTAAAGTTTTTTGTCGTTCTTTGTTATGTTCAAGATCATGATTCCAAGTCCTTTGTCGTTCTTTGCGGTGTTTAGTAACTAATTTAAAGTCCTTTGTTCCTAGGTATGTGCGAGATTATAATTCCACATCCTTTGTCGTTCTTTGTGGTGTTTAGTAATTAATTTAAAGTTCTTTGTCGTTCCTAGAGAAGCAATTGCCTGTTTCACCACCCTGACCACAAACAAGGTGTAGTCAGGGTGGTGAAACAGGCAATTGCTTCTCTCCAAAATTTTTTTTAGGCACCGTAGCTGTCTCAGGAGCTGGAGTGCTTCGTTTCCCAGACACCCCGATTATGTGTTTGAGAGTATCTGATAATATCGACGCTGTGATCTGGGTGAAAAATGCTTAGATAATATCAACGCTGTTTTTGAGCATCGCATGATTGGAATTCGCCTCGCGCATAATTTATTGCAGTTTAAAATTGTTTCGGTAGGGGAGGGGGGCAGTTTGTTCCCTTGCTTCACTGACTTCACTTTTCAAGACAAGGGTAACTGCCCCTTTCACAATTAGTGCATATCAAGTGTTTATATCAAGGTTTATATGCGTTGTTTATATCAATGTTGGTTCTTGAAAAAAAAATTTTTGGAGAGAAGCAATTGCCTGTTTCACCACCCTGACTACACCCTGTTTGTGACGTTGCGAAAGCCAGCCTATCCTTTAGTCAGTTATTCTTTCTACGGCCTAAAAATGAGGTCAATTAAATTTCTTCAGTAAATTGTTGACCACGGCTTGACAGCGTGAGTTTCTGTGAAAAGTTTTCTCTCCTTAAATGAAGTGCAAAGAATCAAGCAAAAGTATGAATGAGATATCTTGGTTGTTTCCTTAGTTATGGCATTATATAGCTTAATCACGATTAGCTGCAATTGCGCAATAATTTAAATTAGAAACATTACAATTTGGTTCACTTTAATATCTCTGAACTACTGAAACTTTAGTTTCTTTACGTCATCACCATGTGGCGTCACTGAACCCCCCCCCCTATGGAAAAATCCTGCATACGCCACTGTGTTCGAGATTATGATTCCAAGTCCTTTGTTGTTCTTTGCGGTGTTTACTAACTATAATTTAAAGACCTTTGTCGTTTCTTGTTATTTTCAAAACTATGATTCCAAGTCCTTTGTCGTTCTTTGCGGTGGGTAGTGACTAATTTAAAGTTCGTTGTCGTTCTTTGTCGTCCTTTGCAGTGTTTTCAGTTCTTTGTTGTTCTTTGTCGTTCTTTGCAGTGTTTAGTAGGACCGGGGGGCAGAGCCCCCCAGAAGTTGACACATTCTTGACGTTTTAGTTAATGCTGCAGTGATTCATCACCCCCAATAATTTCCACAAATGTACGCCATTGGTCAATTGTCAAGCCAACTATGATTTCACAAAGTATTGAGATACCTTATCCCTTCCTGGTGGATTTTATGATACAACAGCTGATCATTGATATGAACTGTAACCATCGTCTTTTACAGTAAGCAGTGATTGCTTCTGTCACATGCGTTTGCAAATTGCGAAATTAGAAATGTCGAAGATTATTAGAACATTAGTTGAAGCTAGACATTTCCTTACAAAAATTACATTGCTTAAGAAAAAAAGAAAGCATCTGATGTCACCCCCAACACCCTGAAAAAACTTTGGTTCTAGGCCAGAGGTTCTTAACCTTTTTTGTCTCGTTTACCCCTTGCCAAAAAAAAAGTATAATTTACCCTCAGTGTACCACTTCTGCTTTTTTAATACTGAAAATTAAAGTTTTTGTTAGTCTTTAATTCAGAAAATTTACCCTCTTGGTAGGTAAATATTACTCCCAGGAGGTAAATTTACCCCCGGTTAAGAACCCCTGTCCTAGGCGATTTAGAAAAAAGATCAAAAAAATCATGGGAGGGGCAGCGCCCCCTCTCTGCCTTGCCCTCTGCTGGTAGGCAGTACCGATATCAAAGGATTTTTTTTTCTGTTTTTAATTGAGGTAAAACCACTCATGTTTTGCTTCATTAGCTGTTAGAGAAGTACCAGCAGCGTTGTTGAGATTGAGAAAATAGGCTTAACAAAGCAACTTGAAATGTTAACTAATTATACTGTTAATGCATGCATAGTACAGTCTATAAGTCTGAAGTCAACAGTATTATCTTAAGTGTATGTGCTGTGCAGGTCTATGAGTCCAAATGAAGCAATCTTTTTACACTTAGTATTCCATTGTAAACATTTTGTAAGTTGTGGGAAAAGTGGCATTTTCAATAACATTTTCGTTTGCTATACTGAACAGATGTGCATTATGTGCTAATGAATTTTTCGGGCTTGCTGTTTGGTCTAAGGCGGCGGGCGGGAATTCCTCAATAAGTCATCAAGTAACCTAGACACACAATTGGTTTGGGTGAGAGCATGTTTGCATTGCACATGACATTTTGGGGAATTCTCGTCAGCTTTAAAGTAAACCATCCATTCTGCATTGTAATATGAAGCGGCTTAAAAACTAAGAGCTTGAGTTTTTCTTTGCAGGATATGGTCTAGTTTTGTTGTTAACCTACATGCTGATTAATGTTTTTATATATTCAATGTTTTGTTTTGTGTCAGAACGTAATCTAAGAAACTGTATGCTTCTTCAATGTCACAGAATCTTCACCATTGCACTTGTCGCTTTAGGTCTATTGCATGGACAAGATGGCTACGTAGTTTTTGGTGAAAAACTTTTTTTTGTTGATGATGAAACAGAACCGTCTAAATTCATAAAAACTGACCAAAAGTTGTCATTTTTGGATAAACAAGGTACTGGTATGTATTATGGTGACATTGAGAACACTGGTGTTATGATAGATTACACAGATATTATTAAGTTACCGGTAAGCGATGAAAGCTTAGTTGGAGACTACAGTGGTGAAAATCGTAATAACCAGAGCTCCAGTGAAATGACAGATTTTACTACAAACAGTGATGTAAGCCCAAGCGGAGACTACAGTGGTGAAATTGATAATAACCAGAGCTCCAGTAAAATGACAGATTTTACCACAAACAGTGATGAAAACCCAAGCGGAGACTATAGTGGTGAAATTGATAATAACCAGAGCACCAGTGAAGTGAGTTCAGTCACCAACAGTGTTGATGTTGGTCATATTTCTTCGCCTTCTACTATTGTTGTACTCACTACTACATCTGTTACAACTTTATCATTCACTATGCTTGTGCCTAATGCCTCCATGATTGCATCCACTACAACTTCATTATTCTCTACTTCAGTAGAACTTGACACTGGCTTATTTTCTGTAACAGCTCTACCATCTAGTTTTGCCATGCCTGTTACGTATGCTATCACATCTACTGCACCTCTACCATCCTCTACTTTTGCTCCACGTGATTCCTCTCCTACTACTTCAACTACAACATTTTCTTTTACTTTCATAATGTTCACTACAACCACTAGTGACAATATTGTGACAGCTTCGGTACATACTACTGTTTTAAATCAAACTCATACAAATCAAACAATATTCACTGCAGCCACTAGTGAGAGTATTGTGACAGCTTTGGCATCTGCTACTGGTTATAGCCAAATTCCTGGAATTTTTAGTTATCCTTTAGCTGCATCACCAATGTTCATAGTAGTGACTGTTGGTATAGTATGTGTCTCTTTATTTGTTGTAGTTTTTGTGTTAATGAAAATAATCAAGAAATACAGAATAAGAAAAAGCCTACGCCGCGTTAGTTCGTATAGCAAAATGACTCTTCTGTGATCGGGTGAATAGTTGACATTGTGGTAAAACAAAGGTTTATGCATTGAAATTTCTAGGACACGTGACTAATATTGTTCAATATAATATCATAGTAAGGTTATTTCTCATGCCTACATGCATTGTATGTTCTGTTATCAAACATTAGGCTAATGCATTTCATAATTTATTGTTTAGAAATTAGGTTACTTGCATAGATTGTATGGACTCAAAAGTTACATTAAGTTTTCAGTAAACAAAGTCGTAATTATTGCAAAAGTTTGCACAAGTTTGTATCAATAGCTAGCTGGTCAAATGCCAAATAATTTTTAAGGTTGAAGTTCACAAAAATTTGTTATTATTTTAATTGCATTCACTGTCGTTTGCTTCAGGTTTTTTTCTGTGGCTATGTTATTGTTGGTTTTTCTTATGGTTAATATTTTAGTTGCATTGCTTTGCTGTATAGCAGTCTGTGTGTTGTTTGATTACGATAATGCCTTCAATTTGATGTAAAAAGAGCTTATGCTGCCAAGTATTATTTGCTTGCTTTTGGAACCAACTGTAGCGTTTTGTTTTTTTTTTTTTTTTTTTTTGCTCTTAAGTTTAAATGCCTTATGTTTTCTTTTATTTGAAATTATTGCTGGGAGTGTTACAAGTATGTAGTGATATATTTGATTTGGAAATATAAAAAATTTATTAGAGTGTGATTTTTCTTCATCTTCATAAGGAAATAAAATTTTATTAAGCACTAATGAGCTACTGAATGACCTATATTGCTGTTGCTTTGCTTTGAGTGTTAAAAACAAAGTTGATTTTTGATCCAAAACAAGTCACTGCAACAATTTTGAAAATTAAGTTTGTGTTTTGATATATTAGGTGTCCAGGAAATTTCCAAGCAATTTTTAATAAGTTTAGTTTTGTTGATCAAAGATCTCATAGACACCCTCTATAACGTCTAATGTGTACATTTAGAATTGAAATTTTCACTTCAGATAAATATGAGTGAAATCAAACACATTGGTGGTTGCCATTGTGGTTCTGTTAGGTTTCAGGTGACTGCACCAAAAGTTATTCATGTTTATGATTGCAAGTAAGTTTTGTCTGTTTCGTTTTTCCATTCAGATTTTGTGCATGCACCCACATCAATTCAAATGAAGTAAGACCTGAGTAATGTTAACTTGTTTATATAAATCTGTATATGATAACTCCTGTATTTGGAGCGATTTTTGATTATTGTATTATCATATCAAAGTTTATTTAGTAAAATAGAATTTGATTGGCGGTCCTCGTAACTTTTCTCGGTTGGCCGGTGTCATTAATCCAATTTTAGAGGGTATGTGGCCCGGCTTTGTTTTCGTAGCTACAGATTTTTATTGGGCATCAAAACATTTTTCTTAAAGAGAAAAAAGATTTCGGAAAAAATTTGCCTTCAAGAGATGTCTATTCAATCAAAATTGTTGCAGGGGCTAGGATTTTATCGTGGTTTTAAGCTTTTGGTTTCTACCTTGTGGTGCATGCTTGGCAACGTTTGTCAAAAATGCCTTTGTCAACTTGCATTGCCTTTTTACTACTATTTTTTTCAGCTGCAGCATTTGTAACATGAAGAGCAACCTTCATTTCGTGGTTCCAGCTGATAAATTTTATTTGCTCAAGGGAACAGATAATATTCAAACTTATACATTCAACACTCACCAAGCCAAGCATATGTTTTGCAAAACATGTGGCGTTCAAAGTTTTTATATTCCAAGATCAAATCCTGATGGTTATGGTGAGGAAGAATTTTGCATTGATGTTGACTAAGTATTTATTGCGTTGTTATTGTGCAGCACAGAGGGTTTGCTCATCCGCCAGTTTTATTCAAGTTCAATTCATATTCGCCACACAAACAAAATGCTTCAAAATATTAGCTCAGTTAAGACGCATCTCCTAAAAAAAAGTTTCAAGCGTGTGTATTGGGTCGGTAGCGTTCTGCCTCTACAAATTGTGCAATTAACCAGTTTTGGCTGGTTTGCCACAGGTTAGCCACCCCTGGCATAGCGCAGAATTATTTTTGATTTGTCTTGAAATACACGTAACAAGTATATACTCATGAAATTTGGCGAAGGCAAGAAGGTAGAAAACCTAAGGTTTTCTAGTCTGGATGCTAAAGGCTTCCTATATTCGATATGATACCCTCTGATCACAATGCAATATGTTTCGTTTGGAGTTTGACTTTGATTTAGGCTTTACTGTATGTTTTATTATGCAAATTTCTATGGTTGTTGACATGTTTTTTGAACGCTGTAGTTTTAATCGTTAAAATAGTGATGTTGCGCAATGCGCATATTGCAGTGCAAAGTCACTTGTGACACCTTTATAGTTAATGTAGCCTAGTGCGTTTACTACTGTTTGCAACTAATTAATATTAATGAAGGACTTAAAAATTACAATTATTTAAGTCATGATTTTTCAACCGAGGGTTCTCGCACCTTTTGGGGGTGTGACGCATCTTTTCAGGGAGTGCAAAAGGCTTTTTGATCATTAGTTTTGTGTATGGGGTGCTTTCATTTTCAGCTGCTGTATTGTTGTATTATGCCTTATTGCATAACATGCCTTATTGCATGTATTGTAAGGAATGAGAGAATATCTGAAAATACTTTGAGGGGGCAGTTCATCAAAAAGGTTGGGAGCCACTTATTTCGGTATATACCGGTAGGTATTTATTTTATTCAGGAGTGAATCCAAGATGCTTGGATGAAGGAACAGTAGAAAAAATAATTGTGGAAAAATTTGATGGCCAGAACTGGGAAATTAGTTTTGAAAAAGAATTGGAAAAACCTGTTTCAATACAATCGAGATCAAAATAGTATTTGCTTCATGTTTCTGTTCTCATTTGTTGGTTTATAAAATCCATTGTGATATAATACTATTTGTATATGGTGCTTTAATTTATTCTGTTTTTCTGCAAGTTGGCCTGCTGTTATTATATCACAGTGAATGCAAATCGTTTTTCAAAATTGACGCTGCTAGGCGTGCAATACAGGGTTTTTCATTTAAACCGTAACTATATTGGTGATAGGCTAGCTAAGGTGCCACTATCACATCACGTAGAGCCGAGTATCTATGCTTAAATGTGTGACAAGATTGATTGACTTTGGACAATCGACAATCACTTTAAGCTTGCTACTCCGTGTATTTTTTACTGTAATCACTTACCTGTAACTCATATATTGAAGTACATAATGTTCGACGCTGTGTGAGTGTGCAGTGCCACGTCATAAGTCGGCAGCAAGAAACGGCATTTTGCAGCATTTAATAAGATTTCATTAAGCCTCGTCTCGCACAACATTAATATTACAGTAATTTTTTGGTTAAGTACCATGCCCTGTTTATGTTTTGTTTTCCTTGATTATTGCAACTAATCTTGATATTTGTGCAATAGTGATAAATTTCGTTCTCATTGTGTGTAATTTAGTTATCAACAATCCTCATTCCTCAAGTTGCAATTACAGCATTTGCTTGTTGCAGTAGTTATGTGGTAACACATTTGTTTGATAGAAAAATCACGGTTAATGTTTTGATAAATTTGCTGATCTGCAGCAACATCTCAATTATGCTATATTAAATATTTTTATGGTTTTTATCGTTTTGCCGAATTTCGCGCAATTTTTGTGCTATCAAATTTTCAGTTTGTTAATTGTATAGATCACTGTCTCTGTTAGCATTGTATGAAGTGTTTTGTTGTCCATGAGTCAAATTGGGTGAACTTTTGAATGATGAAATATTTTTATTAGTTTTGTCTATTTAAGGGCTAATTGATTATAATTAATTGCGTTTTGTCTATTTAAGGGCTGATTGATTATAATTAATTGCGTATGTTGCTAAAAAAGAATTATGAGTGATAAGCATGATTCGACGCCCCACTAAAATTGAAGTAACGTAGCCTACTGTTAAAGTTGTGGTATGTAAATGATACTTAGCAAGAAAAATATCAGTAGGTGTGTTTACAAGCTCATTGTCTATTTGCAGAATATTTTGTTTTAACCTTGACTAGGCATACGTCATACCATTTTGAACCATCTACCTCTTTGAAAATAGAAACGTTGTTTAGTAATTGGCAAGAATTTTCTATGAAAGTATTTTGATTGTTTATAAATATGTCAAATTTACGACGAACGGCCTCACCTTACGGCAGGCTGTCCTCTCTTTTTTTTTTCATTTTTTCGTGCTTCTTCATTTATTTCATTTTAGTCAGTTTTCATTTTTTTTGATTGATTTTGCTTGATTCGACGTGGAAAATGGGACATCTGCGGACGTGATGACTTTTTTTGCTCTTCACTTGATTTTGCAAAAAGCTGGACTAAATATGTCATTTTTTTCTTTGCTTTAGTAAATAAGTCATATTTTCATTTTCCAGCAAATTGCCGTCATTTTTTCATTTTTTTGTCGATAGCTGGCTGGACAGTCTGCTTACGGCTACCTTGTAAGAAGCAGCGTCTAAAAACGACGCCTTTGCATACTAGGTCTCGATTTAATTGCGTACGTTATGTAACACAATTCGCTTATATTCAAAAATTAAGTTGCTTAATAATTTTTGTTGTGACACCGAGTGGTTGCTTGACTTGATAAGCGCGGGTCAATTCGCAAATTTCTTGTCGCTGCATCTTTGCGCATGCTGTTGGTTAGAATATCTTGTGTTCTGTATTATTACGTTGATATGGTACGACAAAGATGAGCTTGTTTCTGCTCCCTGTAGATGCACTATGATTAACGGTTATTACAACATGATCAGTAGCCTTGCTATTTGGCATTTTCCTTGTAGTTTCTATTCTTAGCTTTTCATTGATGTTTGCAACTTTAATCTTGGTGCTGTTCCTTGTTTGTTGTATAGCTGCTTCATGTTTTGCTTTTTAGGGTATGGGAAATTTATAGGGCTTCAAGTAATCCTAGGTTTCCAAACCAGTGCATTAGCTTCATTATTAATTTATTTTTGTATGCTACTTTTAAACATTGTTTTTAATCATAGAATGTGAGGCTTTGTTGTTTGTATCAAGTCATAGATTTTCTGATTTACTTGATTTGGAACCACTCCATCAGGATGAATCGACTTCATGAAAGAGATCTTACTCGTGCGACATATCGCTCCAGAGATCCAATAAAGAATTTGAAATTAAAGTATGGCTAGCCTGATTTGTTCTTCTCAGTTGCACGACGCACACTTGTATAAATGGAACATAAATGAACTGAAGTTTGTTGGATTATTTCGAAGATAAATCTAGTTTTCTCTTTGTTACGGTCGGTAACACTCTAAACTAGCAGTCATCTATTCTTCTTTAACAGCTCAGATGGCCGAGTACATGTAGCATCTGTCTGTGGATCTGTAGACTCTTGTTTCTTTCCGAGTCTAGTCCAACCAATGACTTTAAAATTGTAATTCACAGTTTTCCTGCTTGATGCTTAACAGTAATAGGGCAATATGGAGTGCAAGCCGGCAAGTTTACTTGTGTTGTTGTGAAAGGTGATTAATAGGATTCCTCTACCGTACAGTGGTGGGCAAGTTGCCGGAAAATCCTTAGCAAGCTGGTTATAACGCTTTCATCGCTTTCTGGTAATAAAACGATGAATATACTACGAATAAAGGTCTCAAGAGTTTTCCAAAAATTCTAGATGATTTCCTAAAAGCCTGCTGGATGTTTTTCTTTTTTGATTTGAAGTTGTGTAAGCATGGCTGTTTGTTTCAGAGTGACTTTAAAACGTGTTAGCGCTTCTGCTGTCGGAATTGAGTCAGGAACGTCCGAAGAATCCCCGCAGACACTGACCACGAATCAGTTTGGTCAAACCATATTAGAAGAAGAAGAGCTTACTCTTCATTGGCAACAAAAATTTTTTTCGCAGGTTTGTGAAAGAAATTTTGCAACCAAATATTCTTATATGTTACGTCATTTAGGATTTCTTCATAACTGACCAGAAACATTTTCATATGTGTCTGATGGTGGGCGTGATGCCCTAAGAGGCTACTCGAAGAAAGTAAGATTGGGCATATTTAGGTTTTTGGATGCACATAGATATTTCAGCTTGTGGTGATGCACCTTGCTGGGTGTATTCCAATATTCTTATCCTCTCTAGTCCATATACATAATCTGCTATATACTGTAGAGACCGTCCCAGAATCCATGGGCAGGATTAAGTTGAAGATCTGAGTTGATCTCTCCTTGGAATTCGTCCAAAGCATCTTCCCTTAGTCGTAGATGATCGAGATGCTTAGAAACTCCTATTCTAGCTGTTACCCCCGCGATCCCCTAAGATGAGCGGGTCTAGAAAAAAAGAATAAGCTGTTATGTGATCCAGACTGAATTGTTTCTTGCTTTTTGTACAGAGAGAAGTGTTGCACTACGGCTTTGAACCAAATTGTACAACTGTTGCGGATTATAAATACCATGCAGAAGTAGAGAAGTTAAAGGTAGGTTTGCACCTTGCGTTGTTGCTTCGCAGAAACTAGATGAAATTTGCTGTATTGGTCCTCGTCAGTTTTGTTAGATATGATTCTTGTTTACGTTAGCTTCTTAATTAATTGATTTTGCTTTGAAAATTGCAGTGGTGGCGAAAGTGTAAAAAAGCCAAATCTTCATTATACTCGCGGTATTGCGCCGAAGTGTGTAACGATTGGCGGGCTCCGTCTCCGCGACTCAGCGCCCGGGCATCGCAGTTCGGTAGAAACATCGCAACGGTAACAAGCCGTTGGCGACACTGTATCCGATTTAACCGACCCTAGAATCGAACCCCAGACCTTCCGCACCGATGGCGAAGTGGTTAGCAACTGAGCTGACCGGCCGGTTGTTGATCGTGTGATTCAGTAGGAAATTCATTGCTGCACTCCGCTTTGTACGTGGCAAACCCTGAACAATTGCGAAATCGCCAACTGTTCAGTTGTAGAGTGAGTAGCGGTTATAACACAATGTGTCGAAACAGTGCACTATTTTCTTATAGCACCGTTGAGTATCGTGTTTAATACGAATCACCGCCGATTGTGTGATTATTCAGCGTGACACACTCGAGTCGAAACAACCCGAACATTAACCCCTGGCTCTTAAACCAACCAGATTCCTAAAAACCTGCCTTTAAGGCCTATTGAGTACATGCCTACCAAAAAAGTTCTGTTTTGACACACCCAATATCCGAACAGGGCAAGGTTCGTGCTCGTTTTACTTCGGAGAGTTTCTTAGCTTAGTAGTTTCAAAGTAGAAGATGGCTGATTTATTCACTGTATCAGTTTTTCTGTAAAGTTGTGTGATTACATGATTTTCTGACGTTACAATTTGCGTGCCGCGAGAGCCTGCAGCCGAAAGACTGCATTGTTCTGACTACTATGACCTCGCAATAGTGAAATCTTCTGAAAACCGGGATTCTGATGTGTTGTATGCACTTCTCACTAGGCATCTGGGAGAAAGAATAACCGAATATTTACGTACGTCAACAATGATCGATTCTCGGAAACTGAAACCGAAATAACTCCTGTGACAACGTCCAAAAATGAACAACCGTCAGTGTTATCAACGAAAGTCTCTGCTGTGCGAAGGAGGAGGAATATCGATCAACAACAAGGAATCTCAGCTTGGGAATTACAGAAGTAATTTAGAAAACTTAGTTTGAATACTTAACTCAAAAAAATGTTTTTAAGTTGAATGAAAAAGTTGCATGTGACAACTTAGTGTATTGACAAAAAAAAACTTCCTAACTGGAGTTGAGATGTTTAGGATCAGCAATGTAATTAAGAGTCTTTACAGTCTGAAATGAGTCTAGCCTTGATTGGCTGTACGTGGCAAGGTTGCCGAAATTTTTCTCATAGTCGAAATGTTTTTCATTTCATTTGCTGAAGTGCTTTTTTAATTTAAGCAAAAAGTATCGGTTTTGAGGAAAATTTAAGCATTGGTACATTTTGTAATTTTTCGATTTCCTGTTAAATTTTCTCGTTTAATTTCAAGTTCAATTGCCGTTAACTCATATATTATTCCAGAACAGAACCGCACTGGTTCGAAAAATTGTTGAATGTATTACCATTATTGATTTGCGAACTTCCCTGATTATATTTCAAATAAGATATTCCACACTTCCATAAAATGCATTGGCATGAGTAGAAAGAAAGTGGAAAAAGTTACAGTCAAAAAATAATTTACTTTGCAGAGGCCAGAAAGCAAGTGCTGGCTTGAAACTTGTAGAAAACGAACCAACTGATGAGTTCAAAGAAAACCATCATCTCCTTAACACTCCTGTACAAACCTTCACTATAATGGTCGACCTCAGCCCAGAAGGACAGTAAGTTAAAAATATGTGTTTTCAACCGTGAGATTGTGCAGTGAAAATGTATTGACTGATCTGTGGTGGTCCTGCGAAAAGTTTTCCCGTAGCAGTTCTGATTACGCTTACTAGATTTGGTCAATATGCAAGAGTAGTGATGGAAGTGTTGATCGGAGCTGTACAAAACGCTTAACTTGGCTGCATAGGGTTAAAACTCTTCATATTATACATTATGAATATTAAAGAGGTTGATTTAGGATTAGTGTATTTGGTACTTTTTTAGTATTTATGCTTCTTCAACAATCAATTCAGTTTGTTGTACATGTATTGCAAGAAAAGTTAATTCCTAGCCATGAAAATGCGTCTTGCTTTTGATGTATAATAGTCAATGTTTAAAGCGGTTAGTTGCGAAAAGAGACAACCATAGTAGCTTGCTTTTCAAGCTCTCTGATTGGTGAAATGGTGCTTTAACAAATGGTGCCTGCTCGTGCTCGCCGTATTAAGTGAGTTATGTATTTCAATGAAATCTTAATAGTTCTGTATCGTTGTTGTGCAGTAGAAAATCAGTTTTGCGCACACGCAAGGCTGTTACACTTGTTACAGTTACTTGTGTTATAGAATGTGTTTGGCCCAGTTTTCGCACGTTTTTTTTTTTTTTTTATTTTTTATTTTCAGACTTGGTAGCGCTGAATTTGAGCGGGTTTTGTGCAAGATTGAGTATGATGACAATTGTGTTCTGCGAGTAAACCCTGATTTCAACCAATCACCTTGCAGGTAAGCTGTTTTTGTTGATCTCATCTCTCGTCCAATGTAAAAACTGCTAAACACTTCACTACCCTCTTGTTTTAATGAAGATCTGCCACACTGTTTGCTTCATTTGGGATTAAAAGGCGGAGCCTGGTAGTTAGTGGTTAGCAATTGATTTCTCTGCCTTACATCCACATGATGGTGCGGCGCTGCCATTTAGTTCAGACCTGTTGAGGAGGAAATATACAAGCTTTTGGTCCAGCTTTGGATCGTGTAGTCGGATTACTAAATTAGTTAGTACTTTTGCTTGGTTTATAGCAAAATGCTTTTAAACTTGTCGTATGCTTTTCTGCTTTTACCCTCTCTCCAAACCAAACAGAAAAATAACTCGTTTATTTCCATGTTCTTAGGCTTCAGGAAGGAACATTGAGCAGGGATGTGTGGGAATACACCGTCGCGCATGCTTCCAGTCCAGTAAGCAAGCTTGAACTGCAAAGAGAAGCAAAAATGGTGTCTGAGGTACGAGCAAGTGAAATGCATTGTAGAACCTACTGTTTTTATGTTTGCTGACTTATTGTTGAACGTAGGTAATGTCAAAACGTTGTGGAATCCAGGCATTATACTTGCAGTTTTTCACCCAAATTTGTTTGATTAGTGCTGGGTCATTGCATATTGCGATCAGTTTTTCCATAGTGACATCAACATGTTCGGACTGCTAGAACACCTTGTACGGTACGCATTAAACCCGTCCAGCTATTGGGTCTCAAGTGAAAGTAAAAACCGTGGCTTGTTTGTGAACAAGATTTTTTCCCAACGAATCAATCAGGCGCTTATCTTATAAAAAAATTTGCATGAAAGCTTGTTATATGCTGCGTATGGTACATGACGAACAAGCTTTTCTTTCTATTCTATGGGTTTGTGGTGATTTCAAATTATAGTATAGCTCATTTAAATTGACAGCTTTACCGCAAGCATCAAACGTATTTGAAAAGTTTGGTTGGAGATGACTTTGAGGAAATGCCAGCGCAGCTCTTTCGTCTTTTAGTTGTCGGTGAAATTGTGTCAGCTGTATCGTTCGAATATGATGACCTGCATGTCGAGTACTTTATTGATCTGCCAAATTCATGGTCATGTGATCCAGGTGCGTCAAATGGAGCGTTTTTTTTATTGTTGTTTCTATAGAGTAATAAACCCCCTGATAGTATAGTTGAAACTAGAACGATGATGAAAAGTTCTGCCTCGATCTTCTAGAAAGTTTTTGTTTTTGATATGCTTCCGTACGATGTAAGTTTGTTAGTTTAAAGACAAAATTAACTTTTTTGGAACTTAAGTTAATATTGATGATCGCGCTCTTTTATTTAAGTTAAAATAGTGCTTCATGCACTGCACGATTTGTGCTTGAACTACCTCTCGGCGATACAATTATTATTGCACTGTATTTACAATTTTCAAATGACTGTAAATTTAAGGGCCGTTTGAACATAAATATTTTTGAACTTTTTGTGCACAGTCAGGGCATTCGATCTCAGAAGTTGATCGACGATCTCATAGCACTGTATTACGTGTGTGTGGCTAAATAAATGCACTAAAATGAATAAGTAACTGAGGGTTATTTTCAAATTATATTGAACTGATACTTCAACAGTAATTGAGGGAGACTGCGAAGTGAGTTTGCGCTCTTCGAGTCAGCTGCCACCTGGTACATATGTCAAACGCGATCGTCTCCAGCCGCGAATCAAACCGGTCACGTAGGATCTGTCACCTGCGCGCGGTACCGCTAGACCATGTCGCTGACATTTCAAGTCGCTAAATGTTGCACGGAATCGACGTTGTTTTCATCCGAAAATAAAGCGATTTTTCTTTTTTGTAAAATAGTCGCTTGGGTTTTGCAGCTCAATACCTTTCTGGTTGCACACAATCATGCAAGACAAGGTTGATCGACAACAAGGAGTTTGCTTATTTTGCTCATCCATTTCAATATCAAACCTTCATGGACTTAAACGAAGTTGGTCAGTAAATATTGATTTTGATCTGAATGCGTTTCACTTATTCAGTATGATGGAGAATTTCAGCCTGTCCACAAGTCCAAATTTCGTAGGGTTTGGGTCTGCAGCTCTTGGTTGTAGTTTTTGAATCATAATCAATTTTTGTGATGTCGTAGTCACTTCTTTTAACTATGACATCCAAAATTGATTATGATGCAGAAACTAGAACCAAGGCCTGAAGCCCTCGAAATTTGGACATGTGTACACTGGATAATTGTAACCTTGAACTTAAAGCATTGCAAGTGATAATTTTACAGCAGAATTGTATTAGTTCTGGTACAGTATTTGATTGCTAATTTATTTGCCTCCGGATGTTTTGCAAGCTATACGCTTTTGATTAATGCGAAGAATACGATGCAACTGCCAAATGCCGTAACTTTTTACTACAAAACTTTCTTAATACATCAAACTTCGTCAGAGATAAGCTTATTATTTCAGATGAGACTTACGAGTGGCCAAAAATTTTTATTCACGTCATTTCATCGGATACTTGGGGGCGCCGTCGCACTGAGGGTTATGGATACTTCACCCTTCCCACCACCCCTGGTATGCATGAAGTTAGCGTACAGTGTTGGAGACCGACCGGTAACGCTGGTTACCCGTCCGTGTATGCGCAACTGAAGAGGTATTTTATTGGTGGAGATCCAGAGTTGGAAGATGTGATGTACACTGCTATACCAAGTACTTTTGAGGTTGGTCAGCTGGTGTTTGTTTTTTTTTTTTTTAGCTTGAGTTTTTTGTGCCTTTATACTGTGCTTTACTGCTTATATCTTGTCCATTTGGTTAACCCTTTCAAATTGCTTTATTGACTATTTTGTGTTTTACTTTTTGGGCAATGTCTCCAGTCTCGACAGAGTATCGAAAATGCATCGTATTTCAAAAAAATTCATTGTAATTAAGTGATAGAAACAGCAATAGCTGCTCTTATGAAGTGTCTGGAATGTAGCTTTTGGTTTGCGTGACCAAAAAAGTTGCATTTAGTGCTCTTTGCTTCTTCAGGGCAAACATTTGAGCAAGTATGGATTACGATGTGAATCTACTGGCAGTGTGCGAGTTCGTGTTAATTGTATACAACAGTGTCAAGGATTTTGTAGTGAAACTTCAACATCCGTGTCGAAGAAGAAATGGCAAACCGCTTTAAAGCTTGCCAGAGGAAAAACAAGCGAGCTTGCCATCCATGGGATTTTAGGTAAGTCTTATTGCAGGTCTTTTGCATTGATACGTTCATCTGCTTATGTGCTGTGCAGAGATGGGCATTTATCGAAATAAATTATCGGCGACAGTTTATTACCGATATCGCTTTTGCGATATATTTTGTTATCGTCGATAAATTATCGCGATAAACGATTCTTCATGCACACAGTGTTCAAAGTGAATGAGTTGGCGCTATGGAAAAAATACACGGGTGTAGCCTGCACTCTACATAAAATCTTGTCACAATTTTAAAAAAATATCTCTTTGTTTTGTTTAATGCCAAGGCAGAATCCGTGATCTGCTTTCTATTCTTGAAAAATCTAGAAAAACATTTTTGCGATTTGACTTACTGAAAAAAAACTTCGTCAAATAAATGAAAAATTTATTGCAACATTTATCAGAAAAATTTATCGGCGATAATTCATCGATTAATGATATTGCTTTGAGAAGTTGAGATTTCTCAGCATCGTCCAGGGCTTTTTAAGATTATTGTCGTTATCGCTTTAGTTCGGAAAGGTTCATCGTGTCCATCACTGGGTATGTGACATGGCGCTTGCAATAGTGGATTTTCGTGACCCCAACATTTCATCACGTTACCTGCGATCTTAGAAAAAACGTTTAAGGTTTTCTGTCATGTCAGGTTTTGCTGTCATTCAAAACTTTACAATGTGCGCACACTGCATAGTGCAGTTTTACCACAAAATCCTTTGCATATACGGCCAGTTAGCTCAGTTGCTAAGCGCACGCTATTGGTGCGGAAGGTCTCGGGTTTGATTCCCGGGCCGGTCAAATCGGCAGTGTCACCAACGACTCGCCACCGTTGTGACGTTTCTTCGTAGTTGTGTAGCCCAGACGCTAAGTCGCGGAGATAGGCCCCGCCACTCGTTACACGCTTCTGCGGATACGACGAGCATAATGAAGATTGATTTTGATCTTTGCATATTTTCTCGAGTACCGTACTTCAAGAGCATGTTGGCTTGTTGTGACTGTTCGGAAAATAAGTATAATAAGTACCCCACTTTTTTCTGGTTTTGTCCAATTTGAGAATGTTCTATGAAAAATAACTGGTTAGTGGTTCCACTGATCTAAAATCGACGATCGACATATTGTGCAACGATGCCATGATTCCAAACTTCAAAATTAACAGTGGTTACTGGATGGATGTTGCACGGCAACTCATTCATTATTATTTGATTAATCCGAGTTTGTACTGAATCTTTCAAGATACGAATAAATCAACTGTGATTTCAATTTATTAGATTCGTACCGGCGAGCAAGGAAGCGAATGCTTTTGGCGCGTGAAAACGTGCCTCCACAAACTCGTGTTGCCGCTGAACAAGCAGCTAAAGAAAAATTGAAAAACACGAGCGCCGATGAAAAAATCAAAGCAATTCTCACCAAACTTCAAAAAAAAGATGATTGAGTGGAAAAATATTAATTTCAAACCGGAATTTCAGGAGGTTTTCTTTTGGTTTAAACAAGGCAATCAATCATTACTAAAGTTGACTAAATTATTTTCTGCATGTTGTTGAATTGAGATGATTGTTAAGTGTTGAACATTATATGTAATGAAAAATCACACTGGTAAGTTGCTACTGTGTTTACTGCTTTTGTTTTCGCTACGCGTTTTGTATAATTGTATTTTATAGCTACTGTGAACTGTATGAACTTTACGAAATAGGCCACACTGAGTGTAGTGTATCGTGGTGCTATTTTATCAAGGACTTATTAGAATGACAGTACAATGGTTTCAATTGAAGTTTATTTTTCCACCACCAATGAGCATATTTTTATTCGTTTTATAGTGTGTGATTGTGATATTATATAGCTGCTTTTTATACGATTATTTCTAATAAATAGTTTTTTTATCCCTGTTTGCAATTTTTTGGAATCTCAAAGGTACCAGTGCTTCAAGGAGTCGATAATTCCTTGTGGGATGAGGATATTAGCAATTCCAATGTAGGATTTATTAACAGGTTTCGCGCGAATTAAGTTATGTTGTTCATGATTAGTAAAACGTTTCCGCAGAAAACGTGGTTTACCATGCGGAATTGCGGATGTTACTCTCTGAGAGAGTTGGCGAAAAAGTATGAACACTGAACAGGCATCCTTGTTATATCGATTGCGCGCGAGAAAAAGGTAGTTGATATTAGAAGTGGTGGACGAAACAACCGTTTCCACAATCCACGTCCCTCTTTGTTAACATCTCTATCCGTGTGGGAGGTGAGGGGTTTGAGTACCGCCTCCTTTAAATCAGACAGTGTTGGCAGGCAACGCTTCCGCGGAATACAGCGAGTATAACGATTTGATTTCGAAGACAGCGAACTCTTCGAAAATGCGTTTTAGTAGCCTTTGCAATACGAACTCCTATAAACCAGAGATGGGCATTTATCGGCGATAACTTTTTATCGATTATGGTTATCGCTCAAAATAGTTTTGATTTATCGATTACCGTTATCGCTTTTGTTATATATTTTGTTACCGCCGATGAATTATCGCGATAAACGATTTTTTATGCACGCAGTGTTTAAACTTCGAAGTTAGTGAGTTGGCGCTATGGAAAAAACACGGTGTCCATTAGGACTTGTTGTAATTTTTAAAAATTATTTCTTTCTTTGGCTTAACTTGACGGCAGGGTCCGTAAGCTGCTCTCTTTTCTTGAAAAATCTAGAAAACATTTTTGCAATTCGACTCAAAAAAAAAACGTCAAACATCGAAGATTTACCGCAACATTTATCGGAAAAATTTATCGGCGATAGTTCAGCGATATCGCTTTGAGAAATTGAGATTTATCGACTATCGTTATCGCCCAGGGCTTTTTTGAAGTTATCGATTATCGTTATCGCTTTAGTACAGAATGGTTTATCGTGCCCATCACTGCTATAAACAACGCCATGTCTTCCTTTTCGACCTTCAACCACATCGTTTTTTTATGTTGCATGAACGATATATTGTCAAAACGCACAAACGATAAAACAAGACTATAACTTCACCCACAAAATCAAATTTTTTAACCATAATATGGTGAAAAGCAACACTTGTAATGCATTTTGCATTTTTATTAAACAACATACAAAAAAACAAAAAATCGAACGTTTTCGGCTAAATCAACTACCCCTCATCAGGACATCTAAAAAAGCGTACAGCTATTACAAGTAAGTGAGAATATTACGAAATAAAACAAAAAATATTAAACAATTTATAGATAAACAACAATATCAGTCAAGCATAGGAACCAGAGATGAGCAGCAGCAAAATTAAGTTCAGTCTAAGAAATTAAGAAAATTATAAGCAAAAGCGTAAGGACTTCAGCGAAGAGATAATAAGCTATAGAATGAAATAGAAAAACGGAGTGCAGTGAGAAAGAAGGTGAGGGAACGAAAAGGTATCAGTAATACAAGGTTAGAAAATGTTTAATAAAAAAGAAGCACCATGAGCATGTAACTGCTTGTTAAGCTTAGGGTGGTTTTTTTGATGTAGAGAGCCTCTTGAATCTTGGTGTCAAATTCTGACCGGCATTTCTTCAGAATTTTGAAGTTATCAGTAGAAACTTGGGCTTTGCAGGCTTCACAGCAAACATCGCAAAACATCAAGTGATCCTTTATGGCGCTATTTTATCCATGAATAAAGGAAGGAACGTAAATAAAGGAAAAATAGCGCCATAAAGGATCACTTGATGTTTTGCGATGTTTGCTGTGAAGCCTGCAAAGCCCAAGTTTCTACTGATAACTTCAAAATTCTGAAGAAATGCCGGTCAGAATTTGACACCAAGATTCAAGAGGCTCTCTACATCAAAAAAACCACCCTAAGCTTAACAAGCAGTTACATGCTCATGGTGCTTCTTTTTTATTAAACATTTTCTAACCTTGTATTACTGATACCTTTTCGTTCCCTCACCTTCTTTCTCACTGCACTCCGTTTTTCTATTTCATTCTATAGCTTATTATCTCTTCGCTGAAGTCCTTACGCTTTTGCTTATAATTTTCTTAATTTCTTAGACTGAACTTAATTTTGCTGCTGCTCATCTCTGGTTCCTATGCTTGACTGATATTGTTGTTTATCTATAAATTGTTTAATATTTTTTGTTTTATTTCGTAATATTCTCACTTACTTGTAATAACTGTACGCTTTTTTAGATGTCCTGATGAGGGGTAGTTGATTTAGCCGAAAACGTTCGATTTTTTGTTTTTTTGTATGTTGTTTAATAAAAATGCAAAATGCATTAAAAGTGTTGCTTTTCACCATATTACGATTAAAAAATCAAATTTCGGCTATTTTCAGGCAAAAGAAGTTTTTTCATAGCAGTTGCCAAAGCTAGGCTGCACATTCCACAATCTCATTAATCTTCCAAGTTAGTTTTTCAGAAATTCAATTCACCAGGAACAGCAGCTGCGAATTACTTTTTTAAGCCGCAGAAGAGCATAATTAAAACCAGGCGAAAAAAGAAACTTCTAGCGGCATTTTCCACGCACAGCTTCAAACTTCATAAAACAATTGCATTCACATAACACTTTCAAAATGCAGAAGTCCAAGCCACGTGTCTTATTAGCTATTTACAACAAATCTAACTGCAAGAGAGCAGCATAACATGAGCAATTGAGCAGTCTCTAATCAACCTTCATCATCACTAAGCGGCTCGTACTGATTGGATGGCAGCGGAGCTCGTTCAGCAGGAGCAGGAGGAGCTTGTGCATGATAAACTCCAGAACTTGCCATTCCAGGAGTACTGGAACCAACTAAAAAATACGCAATAAAATTGAAACTCTTAACAACTTAGCTATGGAAAGACAAAGGTGTAGGCCTATACTGTGTTAAGTTTACCAGTAACATGGTAATGTGGCTTGTGAGCGAGAACTTCGTTCTCTCACAAGGACAAGATCAATAGGTTTTGGTAAAACTCCAATCCGAGCTAAAAATCTTGGACAAAGACGCTTCACTTTACAATACATGCTCGCCAGATGTTCTACTGCAATTTAGAAAAAACCAAAACCTCGTCGATTTTTTAAATAAGAGAATAGAAATTAAAACCCAACAGTCAACCAATGAATGAATAACACGAGATTTTTTTTCTCATGCGCAATTATATTCTAAAATTACACCGGTATTCGTCACTTTGCTGACCAAGTGATAGATGGGTTTCCGTAATCGAAAAGCGTTATTCTTATCTTAAAGATACAAACCTGGCAACACGGGTCTTCCAGAAGGGGCCGGTTTCTAAAAATACAAAATGTTTGGTCAAAACTTCAATATACCCGCGGTATTACGCCGAAGCGTGTAACGAGTGGCAGAACCCACCTTCTCCAAGGCTAGACGCCTGGGCAACACAACTGCGAAGAAACGTCGCAGCGGTGGCGAGCCGTTGGCGACACTGACCAGCCCAGGAATTGAACCCCAGACCTTCCGCATCGATAGTGATATCCTGAACAATTGAGTAAACCACCTCTTCCTAACCATGAAAATAAAGAGTAAAAAGAGCTTTGGGATTTATGCAAAGAAGAGAGAACATCCAAAGAGGATAAGGAAAAGGCAGGAGGAAGCAGAGCGGGTGAAGACTGGTTATTGGTGTTAAACTATTTGAAATATTTGAACGATGTACACAAACGAACGAAATTACGAAGTGAGTGAGAGATATTTTATCAAGGTTGACCCGACCACCTCTGTTTACCTAAGACACAACGGGATGGTAGGATCATCACCATCTATTTTTAAGCCATTTATGTTTCAGTTTAAACGACAAAACTTAGTAAAAACTAGTTATTTCATGAATTTTTTATCAAAATAATTTCTAAAATTTGTTGAGCACAATTTGTTAAATTGAAAATACGTCAATAGCATCTCACTTGTTTAGCGGGGGCGGAGGGAGTGTTTCGAAACGAAAGAGCGCTGAACATTGGAAGTGGAGCACTAGGAGGCGCTGGAGAATTACTTCCTAAAATTCAGAAAATCACATTGTTAGCTGCACTTTTTAAAAAGATTATTTAGCATACGTGACACAAACCGGCCAAACGTTAACATCGAACAGTTCTAGATTGTACAACGTACAGTAATATTCACATTAACATATTTCTTATCAGAAATTCGAAACACTACTTTTTCAACTACTATTAAGTAGTCTTAGTGCAACCAAATGTTGACTTTTAGCACATGGAGTAGCAAGATTAAATGAAATTATCAAATAGAAAATTTCAACTCCGAAAATAAGAAAGAAAATGACCAGTAGCAAAATGACCAGTAGCAAAAAATGACCAGTAGCTCGTTTACCAACAGCTGTCAAAATAATCTCAAAAGTTTTTATGAAGTTTCCAAAAATTTCAAAAGTTACAAAAATAATTACTGTATTTTTCAATAAGTTCATCAACATTGCCTCTTACCAAATCGCGCAGGGTCACCAGCTCGTTTCGGTTCTTGTGGGCTGCTTTGAAACGCAGCAGTAGGGGATTTATCGGGGTGAAACGGGGCTCCTGTGGGCCTCACGGCGGGTGCGTTATGAGCAGATAAGTTGCTGTCTGACCTGGAGACAAACACGAATAATTTTATTTAGGAATTACGATGGGAAGTCGCTTCATTCCTACCTCATTTGACGAACAGTCTCAGTAACGGGAGGACTTTGAGTCGACGATGAAGAAGTCTAAATGAAAAAAAAATGACCAAATTCGCAGCAATTCCATTTAAAAGTGATAGCAAAAAATTAATAACCAATTAACCATTATATGTCAGTATCGACGCTACGGCAACAACCGCCAATTTCGCCACCATCTGGGTCGGCGAATAGATTGAGACTAGAAGAACTTCATACAGTGAAGTGTTCTAAGCTAATGTAGTTAAATTCTAAAGTCAAATTTCCAAACGATGATGTTTTCGTGGGGTAGGTGTTAGGCAAGAACCACCTGACAACGTAATGCAAGAGCAAACAGTACAAACAAATGAAGTCATTTTCAAATTATATTGAGCAGGTAATCAATAGTAGTTGAGGGAGACTGCGAAGTGAGTTTGCGCTCTCCGAGTCAGTAGCCACCTGCCACCCGGTAAATAATGTCAAATGCGATCGGCTCCAGCCGCGAATCAAAGCCGTCACGTAGAATCTGTCACAAGCGCGCTACAGCAAGCCATGTCGCTGATGTACTACCTGTCCTACACACTCCACGCTTTGCTATAACCTGGGGCGGCAAAAATAGATCCTCGGCCTCAGAGTGGCTTGCTCTTGATTCATAGTGGATGCTTGGCTAAACGACAACACTTTATCTTACCTCTGAATTCATCAGAGCACTGAGAATAATTGATTCAATGAATCCACCTCCGTCATTATTGCGAAGCAGCTGAGTTGTAATCGGTGGAATCATGATATTAGCTCGAGAAACTAAGAACAAATAACATCATTGAATGTGAGTAGTGCACAAGCGGGTGGGTGGAAGGGGTAAAGTGATTACTGTTTGTCCTTTCTACTTTAACAGCCTATATTAATCACGATTGATATCGTAATAGACTAATTACTAGTTAGCTAACTGCAAATAACCTAGACAATTACAAATAACAAAAACACCCGATAAACCACAATTTTTCGATCGCATTACTTTGTAAACAAATCTAACTCACTCTACCTTCTGTTCGTTTACTTTGATCTTCGCTACTTGGAGTAGAATTATTTCCCCCTCCTTCAAGGAAACGATGGTCAGCCTGAAAGAAACAAATGATAATACAAAGTGACAAAAAATCGAAATTTTTAATGAACTCCAAATTGAACAGCAGTTGAGGGAGACAGCGCAGTGAATTTGCGCGTTTTGAGTGAGTCAGCCATTGGGAATTATGTCAGCTGTGATCGGCTACAGCCGTGAATAAAACCTGTCACGAACGATATGTTGCGGCACCGTTATGGATTAGGTCTCCTCGTTGACACTCGATTAACTTGGGGAGTTAGCTCGTTTACCAACAGTGCTGAATGCAGATAGCTTTCCTGAAATGGCTGTGGTATAACCAGTTGGTTCAGCAAGCGCAATTGTTACTTAATTTGTTCACCAGCAGCCACAAGTGGAAAACTAACCATCAAAACTTACCATTGTATTGATTTGATCTGGTTTTGGTGATCCAGACATTTGTTTTGCTTCACTACTCGCTGATTTAGCAGGGTCCATTCTGTACATGCAAGTACAATTAGTACATGTAAATAAAACAATATGCGATAGGATCAAACCAGTTTATCACAACCTAACCTTACTAACTAACAATAAAACCGAAAAAAAGAGTTTACTAAGTCACTTTTTGTGAGCGCAAGGTCCTTAGCATTTTTCTCCTCAAATGAATTTTCGGTGCTTGATCGTTTTTTCATTGCGATGCTGAATAGCTCCCTAGTCTTTACGAACGTGGGACTATAAAAAAAGACATGTGGCGGCGATAAGTGCAGCAGCCAGTTACCGCAAAAAACAAACATACAGATCATTCAAAAACAACATTACAGCAAATGTATGAAAATATGTTTCGATCATCATTTACTCCTCAGCAAATATATTCACAAGAGTCGATCAGTGGTAAGTGAAAGAGGTAAGTACAAACCGGTATATATTTGATATGATATCACTCGAATGTTCCTGAAGTGTGGTGGTGCGAGTAGAAGATGGCGACGCTTTCTCTCCTGCACCTACATTATGGGGCATTCCATATAACTTGGGATCAATGCCAGGTTCCGGAGTCTGCAAAGCAATACCTAGTAAATATGACTTGGGAGTGCTGACTCACAATCGGACTATTTCAAACATTCTTGAAAACAAAGAAATTAATGACTTTTCCAACTTTATGCAGTAATTAGTAATACGTAAAACGTACATCGAAAACAATCACTATTCACAACGTTTCACCCTCCTTGCAAAAATCAAACCATTCTTTAACCAAAATGTCAAAGTGACCAGTTATAACATTACTTTAGCTCCCCATCATGTCATTTCAACAAAAAAACGAAAAAAAATCAATATGTAAGAAGATATTAATACTTGCAAATAGCACACTTTTTTATCATTTTTTTTCAAAAAATTCAAACTAGCTTTCTCGTGGTTTAATCAAGCCAAATTACCTTTGCTTTCCCATCAGACGACTTGCGTTCCACAGTTTGTGGCGCTCTCAATTCTTCAGATTTGTGTTTAGTCTAGCGAAAAATACGTTTAATAAAAACACAAAATTATTTATACCATTTCACCAACTTTGTCTCGCATGGCTGTGTCTCTGTATTGGTTGATATTATGATCAATGATGGAGCTGATCAGAGAACCAGTGGTCATCTTCGTACGACCTTTTGTCTTCAATTCTTTTACAGCTTTCTCTTGTTGAGCATGCACGACATATGGGGGTTGATCAGTTGGCTGGAGATGGAAAAATCACAGATTGGAGTTAAATAGCGCAAATTAGCAGCATAATCGAGGTAAACTACGTGGTTAAAGGTTTCTAAGTATAAGTCTTAATGCAACGGCTACAAACTTATCTTCGCGCTGTCATCAACTAACTGTAGCCAAAAGCACAAACTATAAATCATTCACGAATTTTAAAATATCAAATTTTAGCCGTAAGTAAGCTTAAATGACTACATCAAAACGTGGCAACATTTTCAGCATCTTAAAGTTCAGTCACCAACCTTACCGGTTTGTCGATAGCTTCCTTCGCTGAATCACTTGATGGCATCACCATAGCTTGGTTGTATGTTTTTGAACTTGTTCTAAAATATTAAAATAGTACTAGTAGTGTATTTTATTTCTGCACCGCCAAAATAAATAGAACACAGCAATATAAGAGTCAAACTACAAACGGACACAGAAAAGGAAGAAGCAACAAAACGATTAATGTTGTAACATGCTAGCCAGAATGAAAGTTGAAGATGAGGGGATTAGTAGGCATGGTCGCAACACCTGATTAAACTAAAATAGGGTAAGAAAGAACAAAAAGCAAACATATGGCGGCGAGATATAAAAAGGCACTGGAGAGACCACAGCTCCAACACCGCTACGCAATCGTAGGAACCTTAACAGTGTACGGCATTTCGAGGGTTACTCAATGTCGTCACAGTGCAGCTAGATTAACACGGAGAGACCCAACCTATTCCCAGATCAAGCGCCTTTGAGACCATAGAGTATCCACAAAAGACCAGACAGGCAAAGAAACCTACCAAAAGAAATCCTGCCCAGCATGACCGCAGATTTACGACAACTATCACTAATGAGAAAAAGATTTTATCTCGTAATTGAAATAGTTTAATAAATATGCTGTAATCAGAGCTTCCATCTTTAATGGTTAGTTACAGACTTCGATGTCAAAACGTTCAAGGTCTAAAGTAAGGAAATCATATGTTTTAAAGAATCCGAAATGTGGCTTTGCTTTCTCTCTTCGTCATTTCAACCCGCTTCTCGTCAACTTATATTAGGTCTTATTTTAAACTACTCAAAAAATGCAATCACAGCTCCGACCCACAGCCACACTGTCTGCGGGACAATCTCGTATCATTTATTCCACCGAAAAAAAAAAGAAGAAACAAACTAGTGTTTACTACATCAAGATCGCAATGGTTTAGGGACGTGCAAATAATTTATCTCTAATTCACTAAACGAATGCAATAAATGTACTCAGTATAACCGTGCAGGCATACAACCGTTGGCAGTTCCGGATGCTTAAAAAACTGCTGGCACTCTTGTTAAAAATCTTGCATAAACTCTGCCCATATATTGCGATCACGGACTGATTTTGTGAGCATTCTCAAAAAGCTGGAACTACTGCAAACTAATCTAGTCCAGTTCGTAGCACCGGTAGGTATTGGTTATTTTTTCACTTACGATTTAACTCGTTTGAAAGCTAATGGAAATAGTGCGAAAATCAAAACTTTGCAAGTTATTATTTATAACACCTGGGGATTACACAACTTTTAACCTCCTTTTAACAAGATCAGAACGAAAACGAAGAAACGGAGGTCTATTTTCGTAAGACTATAAGAAAATCCTAACCCTTCACAAATGTTTCACATAAATATTTTACGAAAAACGATACTAAACGGTACGAAGTACACCGCATTGTCTCATCCAGACAAAGAAAACTTACAACCAGCAAAGCTAGAATCGGTAATCAATGCAATATGATCTTGGTCAGCAGAATGATGAAAATCCACTCCCAGCTTTTAGAATTGTTTTTTTTTGTTTTTTCAACAAAAAAAAAAACAAATTCGACCAACAATAGTGCAGTTGCACAATTTTGATTTCCAGAATGATGAACCCAAAATGAGTGTCAGTGGATACAGGAAGCAATCTTATGTACCATTAACCTCCTAGAAATGCTTCTTCAATCCATACTAATCTTCTGGAACTGCCAACATCAACCATTGGAGACGTATTATCGTGAATTTGCGCTTATAAAACTTGTGCAAAAAGCGAATTTTAGACTTGCAAAAAAAAATGCCGATGCATTTGCTTAAAGTAGTTTTAAAGCGCAACATAAGCTCAAAAGCATGCCAGGTTCTGCTGCGGCAAGCCATCCCCTGATTCCCCTCTCTCATGTAACATAAAGTTCACAAACTTCCGGAAATTTGCTACGGTGAACCGGAGCGTGTGAAATATCAATGCAAATTGAAACTGCGTTGAAGCACCAGGGAGCAAAACGTACAGAAAATTGATGTTCAGCGTTCGAATATATACGCAGCTATATTCGCATCAATGAGACGACCGAGTTGCAACCTTAAAAATCTAATATTGGAAAAATCACTTTTTTCTCTTCTCGTGATACGCAATATGCATCCTTTCATGGGAAACACAGCAATGGCAACATATTATTAACAAATATTAAAAACACCTTTTTATTGAAATAAAATCTTAAGCCTAGCGAAATTTATTGCGATCTAAAACATTTATTGCCTTAAAACACCCAGAACAAAAGGTTAAAAACACAACTGTATTGATATATCAGAAGATGGGCTCACTTTTGGCTGACATCCATTGGTGATTTTGCTCTGTGCTGGCCGGGAATATCCCAGCGTTGACTTGATTTACTGCCTTCTGAATTCGGATGAGGAAAATTTCTAGCCTGATCGGGAGATGGAACATAACGTGGAGGAAGATCAGATGCTTGGCGCTGGGACTCCATTTGTTCCAAAGATCTCTCTTGTTTGACCAACTTCGCTTTGCTCGACGGAGCAGCTAAGGGACTTGTAGTCTGGCGCAGCAGATGTGGAGTACCGCCTCCAAATGAGCTGGCGAGCAGCTTCTGATCCTGAGGAGATAAACCTTCCGGCATTGAAAGACCGGCTTTGCTCACAGGTGGATGCCGTAGTGATGCCCCATGATAAAGTGGAGAGAGTTGGCGTGCATCCAAAGATGGTCCTGGAAAACCAGGGAGCGAGCGAGGATCCAATCCAGGTGATGCCACGTGCGGACTTCCGGACTTTCTTTGTTCAGCCGCAGCATGCATAGCGCTTTCAGGGTTGAATGGAACCATGCCAGGCACGAGTGGACCTTTCATCGCTAAATGCGGAGAAATCGGACTTTGCGGATTCGAAGTTCGAGATGGATCACTTCGATGAGGAGAGACTAGAGATGCATGCGGAGATGATCCGTGCTGAGGGATAAATGTAAGTCGTTCCATAGATGCAGGAGAATCTGAAATTAAAAGTTGATCACATTAATTTGCATGAATGTGCTGTGCCCTTAAAACCATCGTTTCACAGAGCAAAAAGGACACGAATATTTAACAACCGCAGCATAACGGGCATGGGACGGAATAGCACGGGACATTTACTCACTTGGCAACATCAAGTAGACTGATTACGCTATTAAAATGATACCCTACTCGAGATACACAACACTTTACTCTCCTTGTACAGGTTATGGCGAAAAACCTTCGAAATGCAATAAGAACCCGATCGGGGCAAGACTCCAGTTTCCTGGCTACCACTACAATCATCACAACACCACATCGCCACAAGCATCAAAAATTTCCTAAGGCGATGCGTACGTAGCCAAAATTTATACAACTACCCCCAAAACCGAACCCTGATGTGCTGATGAAAATAACTTGAGGTTATTTTCAGTTATATTAAACTGAAAACTTATCGGTAATTGAGGGGGACTGCGAAGTGAGCTTGCGCTCTTCGAGTCGGCTGCAGCCACCCGGTAAATATGTCAAACGCGATCGGCTTCAACCGCGAATCGAACCCGTCGCGTAGGATCTGTCACCTACACGCGGTAACGTTAGGCCATGTCGCCGACGATAATTTCTCTACCTGCATGAAGCAAGACACCCAATGCTAAAACAGCTTAGCACTGACCTGAATGGCGTGGTGGCATCATTGATGGAGGAAGAGCCACTGACACGGCTTGAGCTTGTGATCCAATACCAGGTTGAAGAGCGACAGCTGGGTACGGCATGACGCAAGCTACACCAAAACATATGTTCTAAGCAAAGTGCTCTAATACTAAATTTATCCACAAATCTGACATAATAATTACTTAATTTTTTTTATAACATTCACTTCTTGGCTGAGGAGTGAAGAGTCTTATTTTTCGTGGAAGCTACGAAAGGAATACGGTAGTTATAGTTACAAAATTAGAGAAATATATTTCAAACCAGGTTGTTGCTGTTGTTGCTGCTGCTGCATTAATTGCTGTGCTGTTGCATAATCTTGTACAAGAAGACTGTGACGAGATTTTTCCAGATTTTCACCTCCAAAAGTAGGGGACGGCCTTACCAACGAGCTGGCTGCTTGCGCAATGGCAGGATGCAAAGCTGAATGTTTTGCAATCAAAATCAACGAGAGAAAGTGCAGTAATCTCGCATCGAAACCAACGTTGACGGATGAATGTTGAAGAGCGCTATTAAATTGAGAGGCCGGTTCCATATCAGAGTAAGAACAGTACTACTTGCGATTGAACATTGTTGCAAAATCAGTACAACAACTTCTACCTACCAGTAAAATTTTCCTGGCAACATACCCAATTTAAGTGAACCAAACCCCCACGTTTTTCTTCATCACAATTAAACTTTCAACGTCACCACCACGTTTTCTTAATTATGACATCAAAAATTTCAGAATGCACAAAACCCAAGAAGCGCTATTTAAACGGAAACCGCAAACCCGAAAGTTTTATTGATGTAGCAACAAATCTTTTAATGTAAAAACAGAATTCTAATCATCTCTTTCTCGAAGCTACAGTAAGTTACATACTGCTACAGCTGTAACAACCTTAGTTTCGTCTACGTACCATTCAATGGTCCAAGATGCCTATATTGTCCCATTAACGTCTGCATTGCAATTGGGTCATTGGTGGGTGGAATGCCGAGCAAAGCAGCATTGGCAAGAGCAGCAGCAAGGAACTGATGATCAGCCACTGAAGCACAACACACATCATTGGCTAAGCTTTCAAGGTTTCTGCAGTCTCTGCTGCTAGCCTTAAGCTCGTATATATTTAAAACGTTAGCAGTTTTACTTTCTTAATTTCTAATGTGATTTTAGCATTCTAAAGAACTCCAAAACAGATAGCAAACTTGCATCTGGTTTTACGTCCAATATCTCTAACGAAGCGATGATCGAGGAACGATCTGCACACAGTGCACAGCGCACACACAGCAATGCAAGGTAACTCGACCACTACCAAGCTGCCAACAAATTCGAAACGTTTCTATACTTACTGTAACAAGCAATAAAATATGTCAATGACTTTTTGGTGAATAACAATCACCACTTACTGGGATTTTGAGCGGCGAGAAAGGCTTCATCAGGGGTTTTTGCCTCTGATTGAGCGCTCCGACTTGGAGGTAAAAGATGGGGATTCGATGCAACACGATGGTGGCTCATCTGGAAGTCGTAATATACCAACAGGTTTTAATAAAAAAATTGACGGTAAACTATTAAATAGTTCTCACCAGGGAAAGTTAAATACTTAGTGGGTGAAATGAAAAATTTTCTCGCAAGAAAACTTTTTGGTCTTAGCAATTATTTCGAAAATAAATATCTTTTGGTTACGCAGTGCGAGAAAGCATTCTTTAGGAGGACATGTTAGATTTTACAACCATGATGCACATTGTACACCATTAAACCGCACTGCACAAAAATTAACAAATCTACTCTCGGCTCTCCGCAATGTACGCAGTTGTTTATTGTTCATGTAAAAAATGGCACCACTTTGCAAAGCCAGGCAACCGTGAATTTCGGTTTGAATAGGATCTTAAATAATTTTATTTAGGAATACAAAAATGGCTCCCATGTCAACGGCACAAAATTATGGACCAGCTAACCAGCAACTACCTTCGTCAACTACATCTTACCAAACTTGATTTCTCAGTCATTCCTCGTCGTTCGGGAGTAGCTCGTGACGCGGAAGATGGTCGTTTTAAATCTGAAAGTTACATAGCGATGTCGATAAAATAGTTTGAAGTTTTGAATTTACGCGGCATACAAATTTTAAAAACTCAAAAAATGACCGCATGAAATATGAGAGGAAGTAATGTGAAAGAGTCGGGGCTTATGACAACTTTATAGTTTAATCTTTTACTGATAATAAAAAAAAATGTCGCCCACAATTCAATAAGCAACAATATCTCGGGCCTTATATAAATCCACTTGCTGTACTCTATGGAGCTTCATGGTGTGTAAAGACACACAATCGCTGGTGTAATCTTTATCATCTAGTTCCAATCCGGTGTATTTCTCGTGACCGAGGGTGGACCGATCCACCTCAGCGATACGCCATCCAACGGGTAATGTTGCTGAATGACGAAACTCGCTTCAATATTTACAACAATGCATACTCACCATCTTTATACTGGCTCTCCATTTGCTGCACCATAGGGGATGGGCGGCGGGATGGCATATCAGGAGCTGGAGACTGGGAATGCTGAGGTTTCCTCTCAACTCCTTTCGGAGGAGGGGGAGTTGACATGTGAGGTAAGGGTCTCGGCGAGAAACTATCCTTACTTTGGAAAGGCATGCCATGCATTGGTCCAGGTGCCATGGATGCAACCATGAAGAGATGAGGATCTATGTGCATTGGGGATGCTACTGATCCAGATGCAGCGGAAGCATGCCGTAGATCTTCCGGAGTAAAAGTTTTTGAAGCAGAAAAAGGCTCTGACGATCTTTCAACCTTAACAGGACGAGGATGTACTTGACCAGGGGGGAAGCGCATGCCTACAATATTGGATGCCGGAAGAGTGGGTAAAAATCCAGGCGGAATTAATAACTCTCGGCCATCTGGTGTCTTCCTGGGAGACTCCATCATAGCAGTTGGGTGCGACGAGCTTGGTGCTCCTGCTATAACAGCGCCTCTACCGGTGGAAACTGGCGCAGCTAACCTTTCTTTTTCGCGATCACGTGCTTCGTTAGTAGGGGTCAATTGAGTGCGAAATACAGGTTTTCCTTGAGTAATGGAACCTCCAGGGAGAGTGACGTGCTTCGGAACTGCTTTTTCGGGGTCAGTTTTCTCACTGGGCAAAGACTGCCGGGGGGCAGCAGAAGGAGCCATCATTCTAGGAATATTTGCAGCGTACAACTGACCGGGAGGTGGCATCGGTTTTGCTTCCTCTTTCACAAGCACATGACGCGGAGGACGAATCTACAATAAGTGAATGTCCGTTTGATTTTGACTAAAATTTCAGCCACGTTAAGCGAAGTTAAAACGTAGTGCCAGTACTCCAAAGAAATTAAGTAAAGCATTAATAGGCAACTTAAGTGAAAAATTAGGAATAAATCTAGAACTTGAAATCTAAAACTAAACTACAACGTGTGGATTCTAAAACATCATGAAATCATGAAATCTAAAACTAAAACGAGTGAATTGGGATGATCGGCATCACACAAACACTTCTTTTCTTGCTCAACTTACCGAGTCATTGAATCCGGAAGGAGGACCTCGGTAGTTCGATTGCTGAGATGGTGCAGAGCTTCTAAAAAATGACCAAAACGAAATTAATGTTATTCTCGTGACTAGACGATCAGGCAACGTACATTCAACCGTCATTATCAGCAGTCTACATGAGGCAACGCAAAGGAGAGTAATAAAATTTATTACTTTAACGTTCATTACAGCCCTTCGGTTACTCCAAAGCAGCCTCAAAAACGTTTTAATTTGGCTTGCTAAATTAAAACAATTGTTTAAAGCAACAACAAAACCTACCACCATTTAAAAAAACTCATGCAAAATTTGTGTAGTGTTAGCAAGGAAAGCTACCGTCAAATATGCAATAGCATTGTTAAATCACGCCCAATACTGATAATTATTTCGCAACAATGCGCTTACTTGGAGCTAGTAGATGTGAATCTGAGTGAAGAGACCGGAATTGGAGCTTCAGACAAGATTGCTGATCGTTCCTTCGTGGCTTGTTTATCCTTTTCATTATGTACACGAGGAGCTACTGGTGCTACAACAACAATGGAGCCTTGCATGAGACAATAGCTACATTTGAACTAAAGCAAACATAAACCAAGAACGGTCAGTTTGGGAACACTAAACAACGAATTAGTCCTATTCACCGGCCGGTTTGCTCAGTTGCCAAGCACTTCTCTAGCGGTGCGGGAGGTCTGTGGTTAGATTCCCAGGTCGGTCTAATTGGACCTAGTGTCGCCGCCGACTCACCACCGCTACGATGTTTCTTCGGAGCTACGATGCTCAGGCTTTAAGCCGCGGAGATGGGCTCCGCCACTCGTCACACGCTTCGGCGCAATACCGTGAGTATAATGAGAAGTTGATTTTTTAGTCCTATTCTGAATGATGATGGCGTATTGACTGAACTGAGTAGTTTACGTACAAGCCTTTATAAAACCCAACGTACGACTTAAGCTTACAGTGTTTGCCAACTCGACTCATTATTAAATCTATGGTTAACCTACGTTATTCCCCGACTACATTTCCTCACCTGTTGGGGCTGAGCCGTTAGTCGCAGCAGAACGAGAATCTTTTTGCGGAGAGAAATCCATCGAAGAATCAGCTTGCTGGCGTAAAGTAGATAGATTTGCCGAAGCTGAAACGTTAATAGTTTTATTAATCACTTCTGAAGAATATAATGGAGTGGAACCATGTCGCAAACATGACAAGTTGATTTGCCAAGCAAAAGAGTATGGCACACGATCGGCCATCTATGTAGCCAAAATAATTGAGTGACGCCTGCCTAGCAAGTGGACGGCGGCTGATAAATAAACATTACACGGCATAAATACAAAAGTAGTTAATTCCAAAACTTCCTTAAAAACTCCGTTGAACTTACAGTAGCATTATTATCGAGGTCAGAGTTACCTAAAAATCCATTAAAGCAAACTCGTTTCGACTGACTTAGCAAAACATGATTTTTGCGTAGCTACTGCTCAGCCCGAAAAATTGTATGATCTACTTGGTAAAATTTTGCTTAATAACTCACACTCTGCCATTTTCCGTTTGCTCTGATTTTCACTCGTTAAATCAACAACACTGTGAGCCGAGATACCGGTTTGAAGAGATGAGGTCGGTTTCTTGTCTAAATATAAACATTAAAACTGCAAACTAAAAAACTACAACCTTATACGTAAAACAAAAACTTGCTGCGATTCATAGTTAAGCAATTTCTTCAAGGAAAAATCGTAACTTTATTATCAATCAGATCTATAGCATTGGAACAAAACACCATCACTATTTACTAAAGTGGAATTTGAAAAAAATTGGCTAATGTTTTTCTTCGCAAGATAACTTACTGGTACTATTATCATTTCGGATCAAATTAAAAAACACTTGATAGAAGAAACTTGCTAAAGAAACGAAAAATTTACACTGAAATTTCAATTCGAAACGGTAACCTCGCCAAAATTTCAAAAATTACAGAAGTAAACACTACACTTGATAATTTTTTCGCAACCTTTTCTTCACGGCTAAAACTTGTGGTAATAGTTACAGATAAATGAAACGATAAAAAAAAAAACAAGTCTAGGTAACAAATTGTCGCAAAAAACGTACTTACGGCGTTTTAGTTTAAACACGGCTGAAACAAGCGAAGACCGTTGTAATTTTTGGTGGAAATAATTTTTTAACTTTTGAGCATCTTTAATCTCAACTAATCCTATGCAACAAGAACGAACTTGCAAACGATACTTACCAGATACTTTTGAAGCAGTGTAAGTTAAATCTCCGATGTTCTTCACGTTCGAGAATATATTCGATGCAGGGGAGGGAGCTTTCGTACTGGCAGCTGATGGATTTGAAAGCTTGTAAGTAGCTGTAACGTTAACAGAAAATTAAAAACTTTTTCTGAAACATTTCAAATAATTATCGTTTTTCTTCATTGCATAATTTCCGTAAAACTAATCAAATCAAAAGCCAGTCGATTCAGAAAACTTAAGCTTCAACCTTGTTCACTGTGATACACCCTGTCTTCTTATCAGCTCGCAAATGTGTTCCGCCTGACAGCTACCAAGCTCTATTGCGTAATTTTGAGACAGCCTTGCTTTTAAATTTTTCAGCAAGCAAAGTGCTTTATCTTTTCAATTACTCCGTCTTTTTTTTGTCAATTTTGGAATCACGACTATTTCCGACGGACCATCGTGTTTTGGTCAAGGTTTGATCATCACATTCATGAGATGAGTTCGATTCCTAGTTGGCATGCTCAACTATATTGTAATATTCCGCGAACACTCAGCATTTAGCAAGAAAAGGAAATTTTTGTGCAGTCAAGCATGCTGCCAAAGCTTTATTCAATTAAAATTCCGCGTCTTGGGTTCGTTTCACCACTGGAGTCGATCGAAATGGAAGAGAGTATATTTCGTGAGGTTGCTGACTCAAACAGCACAAATCCACTTCGCAGTCTCATTTAACATACTGTTCAATTTTTAATTTTGCCAATAACCTTAGCTTTTTGTTTCTTTCATGAAGTTTTTGAGAGGTAAATTCTGATCATGCAAATGCATAAGACAACTCAAACACAAGACCACGACACAACGCCCATGTCGAACTTGTGAAAGAAACTGTCCGATTATAAAACACACAGAGCAACAAGACATCGTAGTGAGAAATTGCGAAAAAGACTAAAACGAACAGGACAAAATGAGACCTAACTGTACCAACGCGGTACGCACGCAAAGCCAAAAACACTAAAAAACTTAAATAAATGGCAAATAAACTCAACATTTCAAGCTTTTGAACAACCCTTGCATCACATCCTCATCGCTCAACTCTTAAAATTCCATTATTTTTGTGATGGTACAGAAAAAACTAAACAATCTATTCGCGAATCAAGAATAATGAGGTAAAGATTAGAAAAATAAAACAATTCATACCTTGCCCATATACATTGGTAGGAGGTGGATTGGGGGTCACAACTCCTAGATTGCTTCTAGATGAGAAATTTCCATAAACTGGAGTGGAGCTTGGACGGGAAAGATCTATTTCATTAAAAAAAACGGATTTTATACATTTTTGAACCTCAAGCAGCCCACAAAGACCACTATTCACATAATTTTTTTTCTCACCAGTAATAGGTAAAACAATGGGGGACGAAGTCGCAAGAACAGCGTGGGGAACTGGAGGGACAGAGGGAACCATGGAAGCTGGAGGCAGCGACTGAGGTCGTGGGTCAGCAAAGACTGAAGTTACGACCACATGGGCGGCACTGGGCTTGCTAACCAAATTCAAAGCTGAAAAGATACGTCAAAGAAGAAATTTAACACATGGTGCAGTGAATTGTTTCAACTTGTCGCAACGATTCGGAAGTGTTTCGCTGTACTTTACTGCATTATTATACGGTGCTGGCTCAGAGGAGGTCTGATCCTCCATTACTAGTCTTGAATCTCCAACGCTAAGCGCAACTAGGACTATTCATCATGGCAATATCCACGATTCTTTTGAATGAATTCTATCCTGGTTTTGTGCTCTGGAATTCACAGTCCCAATTTAACATCATAATTAATCCAACTTAGTCACAAAAGCTCTCGCCCCAAAAAAAAAATTTTTCTGAAACTACTAATCTCAAAAGTTCTACAATGTCAAACAGGGGGTTTCCCTTTTTCCTAGATTTTCAACTTCCCGGCAAACGGGAAATTTTTTAAAAAATTTTCGGGAATCCCAAGAAATTTCCGGGATTTTTTGACAAATTAAGGAAAAATTTTGATCTCACAAGCATTTCGTCTTGAAACAATTTTGAGAATTTTGAGAAATAATTCTTGGTGCGCAAAAAAAAATTTAAAATTTGCACTAACGCATTTTTTATGCCGGAAAGATGAATATCAGTATCCCTGAAATCCTTACTAATATGCAACAAATTTTCCGGGATCCCGACATAAACTTCCTGGGAAATGGGAAATTTCAAAACGCCAAATTTCCCGTCCCGACTTACTGGTAGGAAACACTAATGTCGAACCTCAATTACTATCTATCAAGTCAAGCCAAAGTTGGACAACGGACATACTTTTCACCACAAAAAAACTAACGACGGAAGTTACTTGTCTTCACAGCAGTTACATAGATGCGTCAGAGTATAGTGATTATGAATACTGCGGTCAATTAACTAACCGGTGGTAGATGATGTGGTCAAAGTTGAGCTTTTTATAGCAGTTGCAGATGACGGAGCTTGACTTCGGTTAACGTCGGGTTTTCGGCCGAGTTCGAGACGAATTCTAGTGGGGGAATCATTCGAATCGTCATCGAAGCCGTAAGGGGAAGAAACGTTTTTGGTCTCAAGCGATTTTGCCTGCTAATAGAAAAAACATTATGGCGTTCACGGCAAGGATAGTAGAAAAAGGTAACGAGCTTTATATGAAACTATGCGGGCTATGCATGAAACATGCGTTTGGATGTTTTAATTTTTTTCTTGTATAAATTCGCGTGATGATTCATTGCAGGGACGTATTGCATTGCCAGCAATACAGGCACAAGAGCGCAAAAGTACTGAGCAGTTACTGCTACTCATGTAGCATTCGTTGGTATCACAACAACTAGATTTGCAATTGAAAATGCTTGACATGCAGCAGAAAAGAATAATGGTCTCTCTCACAATTCAACAGTTTTTAAAAGCTCGCACACAACGCAGGTAGATCCGAAACTAGCAAACACAAAAACACATGGCTATTGACTGGTCAATAAACAGTACCTAAGAAGAACAGCACCATTTATACTAACCGTAATGTCTGCACCGTGTCCCTCGTCTGCACTGCAGGTAGCACTACTATCATGGTCCTCGGAGGGGGCTTTTTTTGGTACAGGGGGTCGGTCCGAAGGGGGAGTCGGTTTAGGAGCACTTTGGGTATCTTCGCCTTTCTTTGGTTCTGAGCTTGCTGCATCTGTTTCTTTTTTAGCGGTTTTTTCCTCTACAATTAAACTTTTGTTGATTGTGAATAGAAAAACTATTTTGACGCAGAATTTTTTTTGTAATAAGTCTCGCTTCTGCACAAATATAAATATCTCTGTTGATACCAAAGGGTTTAGACTTAATTCACACCCAAAATATAGTCTTTTACACCAATACATTGCAGTTATGTTGACGAAGAAAACAGTTTGTGCCAACTTGCCGTGTAAGGCATAGCAAACATTTGATTTAACAAAATAAATTAAGTGAGGTGATAACGAAGCTTTTATGAAAAGTATTACAAACAATAATCCAAATAAAGTACTTAAAACCTGACTACACAATAGTTTAAACCAGCGGGTTCAAACTGGGAGGAGCGGACTGCGTCCAGGAGAGGAGCGCATATCATAACAGTCATTTAAAACTTTTTTTTTCGGAGACCGACCATCAAAAAACTTTTGTTCTGAGATTAACCACTAAACCCTCGAAATTTCTGGCAGGCTACATCACTCGGAAGACGCCCTGAGCGATTTGCGCGGGAAGCGTGATAACACAGAGGTCGGAAAACTACTGGTCTAAACGATAGCAGTACACATTACACACACACATTATGATCATTTTTTGAGAAAAGTCGACCGTCTAAGCTGAGAAAGGCAGTGGTACAAGTTCACATAGACACACATTAGCATCTCAACTCAAAGTATCTTAATAGCAAAACAATATTACTAGCACCTTTCTTTTCTCCCGCCGCCATCTTAGCGGATTCAGCTGCTTTCTTTTGATCGGAGCTGTCGACTGGACTATCTTCTTTCTCCTCGACATTTGACTTAGATGACAAACTTGCCACCTGCGCATTAATATGTTAAAAAATCTAGCATTGAAAGAAAAAGCTGATCAAGTAGAAATATATTCATTAAAACTTGACCACAAAGGACAAACCATCAAACAAGCTACTATTGCCGCGCTGTTAAAATTATGCTCACGAAAAATGAAAAAAAAAATAAGCGAGCACATTGACGAAAGCACCGCAAGGCGAAATAACAAAGCATTCTGAAGTGTAGAGCATTTAACGCTAGACAAAATAATTTTGCTGCTTTGAACTTCAGAATAAGATGTAATTGCTTGGTGTACGCATGATATTATCTGCTGTATGGAAATAGCAAAAGCAACAAAACGCAAAGACGAATTTCTACAGTGAAAATGATCATGGTCGTAATAGCCTTACCACATCTTTCACAGCTTCTGACTTGGCTAGTTCAATGCGTACTTGTTCAGCGGTCTTCTGATTTCGAGATTTTCGATCTCCTTTCTGCAATTACAAAACTTTGTATGAAACTTTTCACCAACATAATAAATGGTTCAAGCCACAAGCAATTTTTAAGTGAAGAGACACGTGCAATATGTATTAGATCTTCACGAGACGATATAATTTAAGCTCATCAGTAAGTATAGTTAGCATTACGCAAAAATACATTCAGTCCACCAAACTGTAACAATAATGCATGGTATATCTTTGTCTAATTAAGTGTTGACAATAATTGGCGGATAGGCCTATGCAAAATAGAAATTACTTTGGCTTTTTTCTCTGCAGGCTCTCCAGCTGAGGCTTGTGATTTCTCGCTCGCTCTTTTGGCGTTTTCTAAAAAAAGGCGGTGAAGGAAAATTACGAGAGAATACAAATATGAGAGTATTTACCTTTTTCTTGCGCTTCCTGGGTGGCTGCGGCAGCCAGTGCAGCCGTTCTTCTGGTTCTGATATAAGATGTTGAACTGGTTGTAGATTCACTTGAGTCAGAAGTTGACTTTGAGCTTGACACAGCTGGACTGGGAGTGCGATCCTTGCTGATTTTCTGATCAAACAATCAAACTGTTCAACTACGCTAGTAATCATAAATACTAGTAATCATAAATACGTGGATGAAACGCAGCAAAAGTACGTTAACACGTAATAGAACCAATCATGATCGTGCGACGGCAAAAAATTCAAAATATGCCAGAAGATTTGCAAGAAAACAACTGATTGGTGGCACCAAGTCGAGCAAAGTCGCATGAGTGTTCTCCATTTTTGTTTAAAAGTAGAGTGTCTTGCAGCAGCAACCGTTGGGATAGTTCAAGTTGCATGGGAAAAATTTTGCTGCAATAGACAAATTTTATCCTATCAATGTTTAGTAGGCTCAGTTAAGACATTATTCCGCTAGGGGTGCGCAGTCGCACACTCCTAGGGGACAGAATAACTATTGCTGGGGTCGCGAGAATACATGGAGGGTGCAAAAGTACACAACCACGTTATGCATAAAACAGAATGTGCCATGTGCCAGGAAGCGAAATAACATAGCATGGGGTGCAAGATTGGCTTCATTAATCCAACGGGCGCATGAGAAACAAATCTGGAAGTTGTGAAGCACACGATAAAGTAGAACGAAAAAATACCTCGACGAGACCACCATCATCTGACTTGTCTTTATTCTTACTCTCCACAGTGAGGGAATCGCTTGCTTTTCGAGAAGATGAGGAGTTATCATCTTCTGCCAGAGCAACAACATCTGGGGAAAGAGTTGCATGGCGGGTTCGAGTCTAAAACACGATCAAGTTACATACAATTACTCAGCAGGAAACAGGGTAAACAAAAGAGTCAGGCTTAAAACCAGATCAAATCAAGCGTCATGCGAACAATCACCAGCCTTACTACTGGTTCGTTTTAAATCTCAGCAGTAACAATTTGCTGCTACAAGTGGAAGTTGGACAGTCGACACTCGTCAGGACTTGTTGTTCATTACGACAGTGGTCCCCAACCTTTTTGTCTCCGCGGACCGGTCTACGTTTGACTATTTTACCGCGGCCCACCAAAAGGGCGGGGAAAATGCAGATTGTTTTTAATTTAGCCTACTTGTATTTGAACATGTAGGTCTATTCAAAATAAAATTGTTTAAACCATAAAACGTTAATTAGGTGATTTAAATTTCCAAAACTTTCAATCCATCTTTAAATCAATAAAAAAAGTGAGCATGTTTCTCTGCAACGAGACCGTTTCATATGGGGATAATAGGAAATAATGACACTCGCAGTGTCTTGCTATGTCCACGTTATTCCGTAGTTTTGTTTTGGTTGCTGCCATTGCAGAAAACCCCACTTCACACAAATAAGATGTCGAAAATGGTAATAGGCTTTTAAGCGCTGTGGTGACGAAATCCGGATATTCCGCCAAGACCTTCATCCAGAACACTGGCAGAGTTATTATGTCGAACGTATAGCTTAAGGCTGCCGTCATTTGCAATCTCCAGCAGTTGATCTCCTTCTCGTACAGACGTGCTAGATTCACGTGGTTTACCGACTAACGGGTTGCGCAATGCGCATACATTCTTTACCAGATCGTGGGTGTTTTGTACTTGGAAAGTAGCTCTCAAAATCTTTCAAAAGCAAAGACAGATGATCGCGCATCAACTTCAAAATAAAGGCTCTATTTCGCCCAACATACCCGCTAATGTTTGAAATTACTCAAAAACTTGAGCATAACAAGGGCTTGTGATGTAACAAATCAAGGTTAAGATGTGATAAAATGGCCTCTCCAGTAGAGATGGCACGAGCTGACTTTTTCGCAACCCGGACCGCCCATGGCCCAGAACTCTTGCCCAGTAGCGGTAACCGACCCGGCAACTCATCCCAAAAATAAAGCCCGGACCGCCCAAACCCATTCTTTTTTGAACCTTCAACCACTCATAAAAGAAAAATGCAAATTGAAATTGACTTCAAAAATTGTTAGCGGCCCAATTAGAAACAAAATGTAGAACTGGGCCGTAAGCGGACCACTAGAAATACCAGTTAACGGCTCGCTTAACAGCCCATGCCAAGGCATGCCATCTCCACTCTCCAGGCAGTCTCTGGATTGCGGATTTTGAGAGGTAAAGCGTACCTACGGAACAAAAAGGATTACCATACTAATTAACAGTTCCTTGTGCGGTCCGCGGACCGGGGGTTGGGGACCACTGCATTACGATACGAATATTACTCATAGGTTTACTTTTTTCTTCTTGCTTTCCGTGATCAATTGATCCAGACCATGTTTCTTTTTGTAATTGTGATAAAAATTCTTTACTTGTTGCTCAGACTTATTTGTCACCATGCGAGAAATTGATGAAAAATCTCGACCATGCTTTCCAAATCCTGGGAAAATCAAGACTAGGGTCAATTAATGATAAAAGCGAACGCTCACAATAAACAGTCAACCTGGTCAACAGTAAGCTGATTTCAAACGCTTAAGCTAGTTGCTAAGCCCCGACTTTTGAGCGCCAACCTTCAATTTTTTTTTTTTTCATCTCCGTGCGAGCAACGCGTTTGTTGCTTCCGATCAGAAATAATTGACAGAAAAAAAAAAACAGAACTATCTAGCGCCTGAAACGTTCAGAGTGAGAAGGGCCATGTGAATTCTCAGATACATGCTTAAAAAACTAACACCACCGCAAAGCACACCAAAAACATAATGAACCCCAAAATCGTAATGTTAACACTTTCATAATACCGTTGCGTAACAAACTCGCCTTCTTTAACTCGATTAATTTCCTCCTCAGTCCAATTCATGGTCTGTTTTCTAGCTCTTGTCATTCTTGGTGAAGGTGGTTTCTCGATTTTCACCTCTTCAGCTTCGCATTCAGCGTCTTTTTTCGATTCGTCTTTATCACTGGAACAACGCAGCAGCATAAAAAAGAACAAATACATCAATGACGACTCGTTCTTCGCTAAACCACAGCCCTGATTTTCAATGCAACCTTTCTGGATGTTATACTTTACAACATTCTTTACCGACTCTTGATTGTAGACCAGAAAACCCTTGCAAGAGCACAAATTATTACCTTTCTTCTCTTCTACGATCTTACTTCAAACCTGTTCCATGTCCTCTTTCATTCTGCTGAAACCCTTCTATAGTTTCGTTCTTACCCATGTCTCATCAGAATTTTTCATGAGATTAAACCTGTCTAGACTCTACCTTAGTCGAATCATTCGCTTTTTGGAATCTAGTCTTTTATCTTGATAACAGTGTATATTGGCACAATTCTTTTATCCAATTATCTGTAGACGTGGGTTTCGGAAGTTTTTATCCTTGTCGGCATGATGCAAACCAACCGCTACCTTCTGATTTAATGCCGGTAGCCTAATTTTTGAATTAAAGACTGTTTTCAAAACGACATTAATGGTATCACACTGATTGTTACGTGCAGGTCCACAAAAAATTAATATTTTTCTCATTTAGTTTTGCTTAGTTTATATCTTTCTTCGTTTCAAGCTCAGTAGCCCCTTATCTAAACTAACGAACCAGCCATAATTTATATAAAAGTGCGTGTATCTATTCTAGAGCACACCCAAATTCCACTTTTTTTCCAAACATGAACATCAGTATTGCAATCCGTGAGGATGTCCGAAAAAACACTTCTGTTAGAAAATCAGGGAGTTTCGTCAAGTATTCGCGCTGCAACAGCACTTTTAAGTTTTAGGGGGGTATTTTCTTGAAATTTGGGGGTACCAATATCTAAAAAGTGCTGTATTTATATTTTTACGTAAAAAAATCGTTTTTACACGTGATTATATTTACATGCCAAGGTTCACTTATCGATCTAAGCATGATTTGCCGATACTGCTGCTTAACAACGACCTTTATGGGGTAATTTTTCTCATTGTAGAGCAATTTTTGAACAAAATTTCAGGTATTTTTCCAAGTTTCAGCCATTTTTTGAGCATGAATGTACTGAACATGTTGATACTACACTTTGTGAGAAAGGTGTTTTTATGCAAAATACTCACAAGGAGCATCTAGCTGTTTTGGCCAGTTCTACAAACGGGAAACTGGTGAAGTTACTGGGCATTACAGATCTTGATAGCGGAACTAGTTTAAATCAAGCAAAGGCAGTCAAAAATATGCTGGAAGAATGGAGCATTGAGCAGCGATGTGTTGCAATGTGTTTCGACACAACTGCATCCAACACCGGGAAATTCGCTGGAGTATGCATTCTATTGAAAGCTCTTATGGGCCACCCATTACTGTGGACATCATGCCGTCACCATATGCTGGAAGTCATTCTGGGAAATGTCTTCAAAGTAATATTCGGTCCTTCCAGTAGCCCCAAAGTAGAATTTTTTGACATTTTGAAATCAAAATGGCCAACTCTAAATTTATCTTCAATTGACCAGTCTGACCTTACCAATTTAGGACAACTGGACAGTTTCAAACTCAAGGCACAAGAGAGTCTTCAACATCTGTGCTCTGACGAAAGTACCTACTTACCCACAGATGACTTTGATGAATTACTGAAGCTGAGTTTATTTTACCTCGAACCACAAAGTGTTAGTAACTTTGCGTCTCGGGGCCCAGGAACACAACATCGTGCGCGGTGGAAGTCGATGTATGTTCTCCGCAGTCAACTGGATGTAGATGCTGCTCGTCAATGGATTGAAGCGCTTCTGTAACTTTGTGTCCATCTTCTACGCTCCATATTGGTTGCAGTGCCCTTTTGCTTCGGAAGTAGCTGTGAACGACTTGGAGTTCCATCGAGCCATGATGAACCACTCTAGCGTTGATGAAGAAGCTGCTGAAGCTGCCAGACATGCCTTTTTGAGACGTAGGTGGTATTTAACAGCTTAGTTAATACCACTGGCATTGTACTCTCAGCAACTGCCCGACATCGAACATGAAAAGTTAGCTTTCAGCGTGTATAAAAGCTATTAAACACATGTATCTTGAGTCCAAAATCCAACTGCCCCTCTAATCTCAAAGAAGCCTCAATTTACCAACTTATCCTTAGACACTTGTGTCTCTGACCTTGTGGGCGAGCGATCGGTGATCATTTTCCAGCCACTAAACCTCTCCTGGCAATTCTATTGAATTATTCACGGGTTTATTCACTATTATTCACTATTGAATTATTCGCTTTTTAACTTATTCACGGGATAAATAGCACGAATTCCATGAGTATAAGAAATTTAAAATGCTGATAAATGACCTCAAAGTTGTGAATAATGTGGCGGTAAGAGGAGTGAGACTGATGGAGGAGTTCAAGGACGTTTTGACGGATGATGAGGAACAAAGGAGGATGCTACTACACTGTATAGAAGACACACGAAAGCTCTACCCAGACTTTCGTAAATCCACTTTGGTCAAAACACTGAACTTATCATTCCCAACCGTGATCGTTCCCTTTATGACATGCAGGAAAAGGGCCCTCTCCGGGATAAAAAACAGAGGAACCTGAACGACGGGCAACACCTTGACGTGGTGTTCAGGCTCTAAAACAAAGTTTGCCCGAAAACACCTTTCTCACCAAGTGTAGTATTAGCATGTTTAGTACATTCAAAAAATGATTGAAACTTGGAAAAATACCTGAAATTTTGTTCAAAAATTGCTCTACAATGAGAAAAATTACCCCATAAAGGTCGTTGTTAAGCAGCAGTATCGGCAAATCATGCTTAGATCGATAAGTGAACCTTGGCACGTAAATATAATCACGTGTAAAAACGATTTTTTTACGTAAAAATAAAAATACAGCACTTTTTAGATATTGGCACCCCCAAATTTCAAGAAAATACCCCCCTAAAACTTAAAAAGGAATTTTGATGTGCCCTAATCTATTCTCATATTTTATATCATAGCTTCATTCTTCTTTCAGGGAGCACCGAGTAATGAATTATTCTTCGAAATGGTGGAAGTAATTTGCGGCAACTAGCGTACTAGCAAAGATAACACTCTACACGAGACTAAATACATACGATTTATCTAAATCTTTGCCGCTTCCAGATTGTTCACTGTGATGCGCAGTCTGAAAAAAAATGATTTGTAATTAAAAAGGTGGAAAATTGAAGATTATAACTAAAACTAAACGTGCGTTTATCGAAACGCGACAGGCGACAATTTTTTATCGCACCATGTTTGTTTTATCTCACTGTTTTGTTTAGCCATCACGCAAAAACCTTCTACATTCTCTTACATTATAATTTTTGTCCCATGTCGCGCACCGGTAAGCGCACCTTTGCAGCTATAAGCAAACACTTCACAGTTCTCATGTCATATGGAAAAACCTAGTAAGTCGCATTTTTTCGAAAATGCTATAGGGGGTGTCTTTACACTCTTCCGCGTCTGTTGTTACTATTTAAAGGCAAAAATATGCTCTACTTTTCGAGATATTAAGCTGGAAAGAATTGGAAAACCTAGTAAGTGTATAAATTTTTGCATTTTTTTTTCAGGTTTCGTGAGACTTTTTTTTTCACCTTTCGTGAGACTTGCTATGTTTTTCCCCATTAAAATTTATTTTTCACCTTCCTTGATTGTTCCATTCCATTCTTAAAAACAATTCCGTTTTTGATGTAATAGAAATTTTCATGTAACCTAGTAGGTTTCAACTTACTAGGTTTTTCCATGTAGAAATCGGTTTTTTCAGTTTGCTTGATTATTATATTGTTTTGAAGCAATCGTTTTTTTGACGAAATATATTATTATGCGAATGCTTTTCGCACAAAACAAAAAAAGTGATTTCAAGAAAAACGGTAAAATAATGTTGATAAACATAACTAGATTTAAAAGGCAAGCTCGGTAGATCAAGATGACCTAGACCAGGGGTGGTGAACCTTTTTTGGCGAACGTGCCAAAACATTAAAAATAAAGTTTAGCAAGCTAATGCCGTGCCATTATACCGAACGAACTGTGGAGAAAGTGATTCAGCGGACGTGAAGATCTTTTTTTTTTGGTGTTCACCCGATTTCAGTTGGAAAACAGTAGCTCTGCGGACGTGAAGACCTTTTCTTCTTTTTTTGGACTTCACCCGAATTTGAGAGTTCTGCGGAAAACAGTAGCTCTGCGGAGGTGAGTGCCTTTTTTTTTTTTTTTTTGGTCTTTACCTGTTTTCAGTGGGAAAAATAGCAGCTCTACGAACGTGAAGGGCTTTGTAGGGGCAATTTGGACCTACACTTTCCGAAAAGGGACGATTGTATAAAAAAGATTTAAAGTATCAAGTGGCGTGCCAGAAGAAAACCTGCGGCGTGCCACGTCTGGCACGCGTGCCATAGGTTCGCCACTCCTGACCTAGGCTCATCGAACTACACTCGATCGAAAAATTTCACTTTAAAGTCAGCAGGGTATTAAAATACATGACTTTGCTTCATTTTCTCAAATGAGAAAATCGCAGTTGAGCGCCAGAGTAGGTTACGTACAAAAAATTGCAGCCCTCTTTAAAAAAAATTTGCACAAGCTGCCACTAATTAGATAAGTTTACCACCATCTTCCAACTACAAAAATTATAAAAGTGAAAATAATTTTTCACTTGTGGGTTATAACGCTCGTCATCAATTGATGACGTCATAAATTTTCATGCGAACACCTAAACTCTCACTTGTTACATTAACTAGAGAAAAACTGCCCCCCCCCTCAACTACAAAAATTACTAATTTTTCACTTGCGGGTTATTACGCTGGTCATCAATTCATGACGTCACAAATTTTCATGCGGACACCGTCCCAAACTCTCACTAGTTACATGGGACTCGATTTGAAACTACTCCCATCAGTAGAACAAACGTTGCTTTTCGATTTGACTTTACTAGGTTTATGCGTGTTTCACTAAGGTGTATACGGGCAATTTTAATCAGGAAAAACCTAGTAAGTCTCAAAAACAACATAAAATAATCAAAAAAATTATAATCTCATCTATGATATAAACAATGTATTCCATGTACTCTATTATGGTACCAAAGTATCGGCAGTTTAGCTTTCCTTAGCATTTTGCCAGGGTAAAACGGTTTTTTGCGTTTTTCTGGAAAAGTTGAAAATGCGACCTACTAGGTTTTTCCATATGACATCGGAGTTGTCTTTTAATAAAAGATAAAAAGCATTGTTACGTCCTGCTTAATTACCAAGTTAGGTTTAAGAAACAGGGAGCTTTATAATAATGCATAGCATCAAAACCTTTCCACCAGAGATGTACAATCTCTGCTGCTATGTTTAAACGTCGTAATTTCACTTACATGTCCTCTGCCTGTTTTTGGCTTTCGGGGTTTTAAAGATTGTTTCCGGACCAAGCCTTTATAGTTGTTTGCTTTCTTGGTTAAGTAATAATATAAGATGCAGTCCGCAACGCTCTGAAACAACATTAAAAAAAATCAGATCTCGATTCTACTCGCGTTATTACGTCGAAGCGTGTAACGAGTGGCAGGAATATCTCCGCGGATCAGCGCCTGGCCAACACAGCCGGGCAGCCCCGAAGAAACGTTCCAGTGATGGCGAGACACTGGCGACACTGTGTCCGATTTAACCGGCTAGGGACTCGAACCCCAAACCTCCCGCACCGATAGCAATATCTCAACAACTGAGCTAACCCGCTAGTTCTGAAACAATATTAAGCAAGTTAATCACAATTTTCAAAATCGGTTAATCACAATTCAAAATTTTCAAAAAAATTCACAATTTCAATGTTATTTTAAGCATTTGACATCTTTTGAGTGATCGTTCCTACTGAGTTCTTGATCTTCAATGAAGCGGTGTCATTATTAAATTTTTCTATTTTCAAAATCGGATCACAACTTTTACCTTTTTCTCAATGAATGATGCAATTAAATTGAAGTTTTTAGGATGCTGCACATATTTTTCTTTAAATGTCGCTTTTTCATGATCGGCCCAAGCGTCCAACTGCTGACTTTCCTAAAAGCAAACAAGAATTTCCAATTCAAAGGGAGAAGCAAATTTTAATCCGGATATATGGATAAGTGATGTATTTATCTTACTTTAAATTCAGCAAAGGGATCCATAATGAATCCATTGTTGTTGATAAAGACGACACGTCTTTCTTCTTTATCTAGTAACATAGGAGGAACGACAGCAAGTTGGCGCATATGTTGCAGCTGGTTTTCCTACGCAAAAAGCATTAATCTAAGCACAATTCTTTCTGTTGATATACAATTTTCAATTTAAGTCCTAAAGGCAAATTTTATAAATAGACCAGATAGCAGTACTTTACAAATGTCTCTATACATTCATTTACACAAAAAGTTATGACAGCTGACGAAAAAGCAGAGACCATAACAATCAAATGTTTTCGCAGAGCGTCAAAAAAATTATAGTTTATCCCACTATCGTCAAAACCACACAGAAAGTTGAGCATATATTGCTGTACTGGGTTGGTACTGATAATATCAAACATAAAACAGGTCAATGTGTTCTACTTTCATTCAAATATATACAAAATGGGTATTATTTCGGAAAAAAATAGTAATTTTTTCTGTATTTTGAAGCTTAAAGGATAGTTTGGGTTTTAACTCCTGCGTTTTATAACTGAGCACATCCAGCATGGCGCAGTATCTAACCTGTTCGGACAAACCATCAACGATATCAGCGAAATCAGCATCACTCCTGCAAGTGTCTCCTCGTGTTCCCACTCTCTCAACTCTTTCTTGCTGTTCACGCTGTTTGCGAATTTCCGGAAAAAGTTTCTCGAAAAACTCACGAGTTTTAGCTTCCTTTGCCCTAAGAATTTATTACATAAGCACTACATGAGAAATTGAGAAAGTGAAGTTAAGGTTTTCATGCTTTGACAAGCTTTTTGGGACAAGCAGGTTGAGAATTCATTACAAAAAACGAAAACAACTAAAAATTGAATTAGGGAGCCACAAAATAGAAATATATAACTTCGTTGAAAGATTTTGACTTTTCTCTTTTTGGTAAAAAAACAGAATTGGCATTATGCCAACAGCCGAGAGAGCAGTTACATACGTCACGTATTACCTTCTTTTTACATTGTTTTCTATTTTCTCTGTATTTTGCTGCCATATTTCCATCATCTGATCATATTTGGCGCACAAATATTTTTCTCGAATATTTGATAATTTACGGCGATGCTGAAAAAATTTGAGCAGCTTCGGACGCATTTCTTCATTCCTGGTAAGCACAGTGTCAGTGTGATGTAGGTTAACTACACCGATCAGATGGCAGAGATAGAGAGACTGCCTACATAGCTGGAGACTCGGGAGTTCTTGTTTCCGAATCGGGTATCACCAATGAGTTTAAAATTAGCATTCACTGCTTTCCTGCCAACATTTGGCATTTAAGGGACAGAGTAGAGAACGATTTTGCTTCCAGAGCGGAGAACGATTTTGCTTCGTGCCACTGGAAAAACACTTAAGGGAATCCTACATCAAAGAGTGGTAGACGGATGGCCGGCAACTCCAATCTTAAACCAAAAAACATATCGTGCAATGCATCTACAAAAAAACACTTACTTTTTCAGATTGGCTTGGAAAACTTGAGTATCACAAGGTTGATTGTATAAAGGCATATCATAGATGGGACATATTCCATCCAGTACTGTGCGAGCCTTGTCAGCTTTTTTCTATCGAAACATGTAACGGTGTTAGTTTTATTTAGATTGTAATTGAATTTTTTTTTTTGCAGCAAATTGGTAAAAATCAAGCCATTCGCGTTGCTGTCTTAAATTTTGCATCAAGAACAAATTTTTGGAACATGAAATTAAAAATCATTACTTTCGTATCTTCACAGCTGATATTTTGCTATTTGAAACGTTGCAGTATTGCTTTTTACACTAACAGAGCAGAAAAATTTCAATACCAAACTTTTGAAATATTGCTCAACGCTAAAAACTCTTTAAATTATAGACTTACTCGATTTTCAGCATAGATAATTTGCCACAAGTCCCTGGGTTTCGGTTCGGCAGCTTGCGGCATATCTTCTTCTTTTTCTAGTTCGGGAGGTTTTTTAGCCGACTCTTCCAACTGAGCCTTGCGCTTTTGAAGTCGAGCAATTTCAGCTGACACCTTTTTAAAATATGATCTAGTCATAACGCAACGTGACGTAAACAAAACATAGCTCATAAATTATACGCTAAATCAGTGATTCTCAACTTCTTATGATTTGTGGCTCCCTTCCAGATACTGGCAACACCAGTGGTTTCTTGCTCAACCATAAGATTTTCCCTGAGTATTCCATTCGCAACAGCTACAGCTGTGCGGTGCAGAAGTGGTTAATTATCGTTGATAGGTTGATACATTTTGGGCTTGTGACAAATTGGCTAATGTCTCATGCTTCCAGGCTGAGAACCCCTGTACTAACTCGTTGAGAACCATCTTAAAAATGGTTCCACAGCACAAAAGTCAAAATCAAGTGAAAGAGTTTCAATAAAAGTAAAACCTTAGATAGTTCTTTGTCAACTTTTTCCATGGCCTGCAAATATTCGTCTTTCGATTTATGTTCAAATTCAGCGGGTAGCATTGATGGCTGGTCTGGTTTGTTAGAAGCTGTTGGAACTAAAAAGCAAAAAGTAATTTAAATAGATCTATGCACACAATGAAGACCAAATTGCAGGTGAACCTGAACGGCTTCTTAAACTAAAACGAGGCTTTTGGGAGTGACCGCCTCGGTGTTATGGCGGTGTTTTTGGTGCGGACTTAAATTAGAGATCTGATTAGGTGCTTCAACGCCAAATCCATCACGCCAAAGAGTTGCGCACTCCCTAGAACTGAGTTATACCATTACTCAGGGCACCATTGCATTGCAAAGTCAAGAAAGACACCAATCATCGCCTAATGAAAGTCATTTCAAGACTGAAAATCAGATGAATAATTTTCTCACCATTTGTCTGACGCTGTATTCCAGGGGGTAATTGTTGGTTAATAGACAAATGACTTGGCTGGGCTCCAATTCGATTTGGAAGAACTTTCATAGCCATATCTTGCTGCACGCCGGTCATTCCAGCATCCTGATATACACAAAACAAACACATTAGAATACTGATTGGCTTGTGCAAGTGAGATAGTCTGATAGTGTAACAAACACCCAAAGACATTTACAAACGTCAACTTCTTTCCGCTTAAAAGTTTTCCCTATAGCAACAGCTTCAATTAACCGAGGAAAACATCAAGCTCACTTGATTGCTCAATACTAACGATACAAATCACAATTTAACATCGGTCATAAAGCTGACTTACGTAAAAACTTAGAGCACTGTATGCATCAAAACCTTTCAAATTTTGAAGCAATCCACATTAAACAGTAGTAAAATTATAGCCTTTATACCGATGAAAGCAATAATTAAGCTTATAGCGTGTCATTTTCTTAATGATTTGAATGATCTAAAAGCTTTTGCTGATATCACAACTACTTCAGTTAGAAGCTGATAAATATAAGGAAAGTTTTTACTTTTTTAATGTCACTCTGAGGAATTCCACGTGCCGATAGATTCCCAGATGTAAGTTGGGGATCCTGCAAAACAATGAATGAAAATTAATCTAGAAATAAGAACAAGAAAGAGTAGACTTGTAACAATATAAACACCAACGACTTTTAAACAGTTGCTCAGTCAAGCCATGTCATTTTACTGACAATCAAAAAATTTTTCAGCATCACGAAAAAAAGAGTGCTAAATCATTCCATAGGTACTTAAAAGCCTCTAAGTTAACAACAGCCGTTACCTCGTTGATAGTACTGTAGTATCAAGAACTACATCCAATATTTTAGAATTTAAGACAAGTCAAAGTATTCAGAATTTTTACACTTTTTGTCATTGTTAGTGGTGCAACTATGCCAACATATATTATACGTAAGAATTGGATCTATTATATACTGAAAAGAAATTGAGCAAAAGCAGACGTAATAAATAAGATGTCAAAACTAGAAACTCATCTCTAGATAAAGTTGCTAAAACTTAACCACCAACAAAACCACATTTAATTTGTCAATCAGCATCACTGCTTGGTTCACAAAATAAGCATTTACTTACATTAAAATGCTTCTGTTGATAAGAATGTTGCATGTTGCTAATTAGTGTGATAGGACGATCATAGTGACCAGGTGGATTAGTAGGCTGGGAAGGAGGTGTAGATATATGATGAGATGGTGTTCCATGAGGATAAAATCCAATCAAACCTGCCGTGAAGGATTGTTACACTTTGGCACAATCCGAGACAGGGATTTTCGGCATGATCAATTCGGAGTGATTGACTCAGAATTGAGACACGGTTTTAGGGTTTAGGTTAGGTTTAAAAATAGGGGCAAGATGCTTAGATGCTGAGTCATTCATACCAAACAGTTATGCACCTTATACATTCACATTGCTACAAGAACACAGTATGTTCAAATCTTTCTAATTTCAATATAACGTTATGTTGACAATATAATACAATCAATATCCTTCACTTTGTCCATAGAAATAACTAGTAGAAGCGATCCAAAAAAATAACTAGTACCGGTATATGTATCGCTACAATATCGATAGTTTCATGTTATACCATTTCACTCAAAGAAAAAACTAGCAAGCACCTAAAGAAGCATTTTGATAAGGATAATACATTGAATTGAAACAGTAACACCGTTAAAAAGAAACTTACTATCAGCTGTACTAGAACTAATAGACGATAAATCTCTGTCTCTTTCCCCGGCCCTTCCTATATCTCGCAAGAGTGACACTCTTCTGGGCTGATAAGTCTGTGGAACCGGCATATGCATTGGAGAACCAGAAGGTGGATTTACTCTTTGTAATGAGCTTATCATGGGAGGACATCGAGGATCAAATCGCGAAGTTTGATCAGATGTTTGGGAATAAAGTTGATGATGGGCAGGAGAGTACATGGTAGGGTTAGATGCAGCAACTGGATGAGATGCACCAGGTTGCCTAAACAAAAATGGTTGGCTATTAATTGTCAACTTGTAAAATAAAAGGTGACAACGTTAACATGAACAAAATAGATTAAAAGTAGCAAACAACAACAAAGCAATATAAAAACGGCAGATTATTATTTTCAAACTCTGTCTGAGATGAGTGTGAGTAGTTTTGTGAAAACAAAGTTCAGGTAAAATAAAAATTAACGAGCAGGATTTGATCACTGCAGCATGTATATTGTAGAATAAGAAAGTTTGGATAAATATTGATTAATTAAATCAGCTCAAATATGACATATCAAAGTCATAATTATGCATCAAAAATGAAGCACAAGTTGTTGTTTATTTTTAAAATTCACCAACAATTGCTCCACTTAATGAGAAGACGATATTAAGAAGACATATCGGAGCTGAACGTTCAAGTGGCCTATTAGAGGTACTACCTTGGTTCAAAGAATCAAAACTCAGCAAGCTAGAATTTTTGACAACTGGCTGCACATGTAGTCTGTCAGGTTGTAATTTCATGTTATTCATTAGTGTTGGGTAAGTTATGCCAGTACAACCCATACATTGAAGCAAAAACTAACCTGGAACTTTGATTTTCAGAATTGCTAACTGGAACATAATGAGACATGCCCAGATGCTGTCTCTTCATCTTCGAAAATGCTGTTTATTTCCTAAAATAAGAGAAGTGTGTTACAGAAAAACAGCAAGACATTGTACAGTTATGTACAACTTCGTATCGGCGTTGTCAACTCCACTAAAGAAGGACAATCAGCACCAGAAACGGAAATTGTTGGCGCTAAAAAAGCACAACAGCATAAACCCTCACATCAAACCAAAATGTATTTCAGCTTATGAACTAAGAAACAACTTTGCAGAGGCTATATAATCATGTAAACACCATTACCACTAACAAAAGGCTAGTAATTTTAAGATATTTTATTAGGTATCTACCTATCCCATGGCAAGCAGTATTGCTAATATCAATTTTAGATATTTGTCTTGACCTGACTCTTATCTACTGGTCCCACTCTGTTTATTCAGTCATCTGATTGCAGTAAAAAAAAATTTAACGATTAAAACAATTCTTGTGTAGTTTCAAATTTAGAATAGTTATGTTATCACAACTGTTTTATACTACAAAGCACATCTAACACACCGATTTGTTTTACTACAAAAAAATTACAACACTACAACCAACCAAGAATTAGACATCCAAATGATATATATAATACTTACATTTGCTTCAAAACACAAAAGACAGATTCAGGATTCATCAACACATTCTCAGGTGATTATGTCAATGGATCTGTTTCACTCTGCATTTTTACATTTTATAAATGAACCATACCATTGGACCTAAAATATCATACGTTTCATGTTGTTGCAAGAAATACACTTTAATTAGAAATTACGTACGCAAAGCATTTCCTACCAAGACATCAATTAGCATCACGCCAACTTCAAAGATTTAAATGATAACAAAATGTGAAAGAGCAAATCAAAAAATCATCAGTTCATTCATCAGTTTTGGCAAACTGTACTACCGGGTACTGGAAATAAGACAGCAATTTCATCGTAAACAGTACAGCCAAAAAACTTTTCGCTTACTTCTCGAACCATTGTCACTGCCATAAGCCTACTCTAAACTTAAATTAGCCCTAAGCCTAAAAGGAACGTATGGGCAAATTTTTATGCAAAAAATTTCTTTCTGATTTATGGTGCCATTGTTTAAGGCACAGCTCAGTACTTAAAGCTTAGCTTACACAGTTGACAATGGCACCAGAAGAGAACCAAAACGTCCACTCAATATTTCTTCGGGGAGTATTGTTTGTAATACAATTTTTTAAGCTTAACAAAACAATTCAAAGCATGCCACCACGATAGGACTATGCAACAGGACACCAAACATCAAATCATAACCTAGGAAATTTTTGACGTCGATAAATTTGGAGTTTTGAAAGTCATGCACTGTTTGCTATCCAAAAAAATAACAAAAAACAACTCTTGACAACTCTAAGTCTAATATGAATCTAATTACATATTAATGTACCCACATACCATGATAAGTAATCAACCATAGTCAATGGTTATATTGCACTATATCAAAACCATGGAGAAGCAAGTTGTAAATAAACTAAAGTAAGCACAACATGTTTCAGGTATTATACGACTCATAACTCATTTTGCAAAAAAATCCGAATTTAAACCTCAATAGCAGTACCTACTGTACAGTGCAGCACTTTCGATACATCATAATGTGAGTTCAATACTTAAAGACCTATTCTTGGCACTGAGTAAATTAGGAAGTATAATATGGAAACTTTGGGAAAAATATCATGAAGAACAGATTCAAGTCATGTTGTAAACCACTATTTAAGTAATTTTTACTATACAATGAGAGACCAATGATGATGAGATTTAAGGGGACTACACAAGAGCAAGTATTATAAGGAGCGTAATAATGAAGTCTTATGCTCTGTCATTAAAACTGTAGAAAGGATGCAAACACCCACAATATCAGCACACCAAAGCACACGAGGTCAAATGAAATATCAACAAATCATTGCTATATTCATAATTTTAAAAGTCATAAGCCTCAAGTTATTTTTTAATGTAGACCAAATAAGTAAAAAAAAGCTATTTATGTTTTAATAATAAAACTACATAATTCTAGGATATACCTGAATGACCAGCAATTTTGTAGTTGTTAGTAATCAAAATACCAAATTCAAAAATTGTGACATTTTAACATGACAAACATTGCAAATCCAACAAACTATAATTGTAACACAATATTCGCTCAGCAATGCTTTGCAGCCGTAAAATAACTTCCAAAACGGAATTTTAATCGGCGGGACAAATAACACACAAAAAAATTAACTAGTAAACTATTCAGTGTCTCCAGACCCAGTCGGGAGATTTTTTCCAAAGTCACTAATACAACTCCACTTCGTATCCAGTCCTTCTTTCCATAAGCTGACTTTGTTATCTCCACCAGACACAGCCAAAATATCACCAGTTAATGACCAACTAACATGCCAGACAACATCGTCATACTTTTCAAGCACATTTGGTACCCATTGACTACCAGGGGTACCATCATTCGACCAAACTATAACTTGGCCATCTTGAGAGCAGCTAGCAATTTTGGTTTCTGGCAATCCAATTGATGGAGCCCAAGCACAGTCTCGTACCCAATCTGTATGACCTTCTAATTTGCATTCTTCTATCCATTGACCATCCTTTTCACACCATATTTTAACCAAATTGTCACAGCCAGATGAAACAAATCTTTTTACACAACTACTTTGTTGGGCTGAAGAAGGAGGCTCAATCAGGGAGCCAGGAACAACCGCAGGAGCCCAACTAACAGCATTGCAGCCAACAGTATGAGCATTATTCAACTTAACAGCCTCCCAATGGTTTTCACCAACATGCTTAAGAACTGATATACTACCATCTGATGACCCACAAACTAGCATCAATCCATGTTCATGAGGAGCCCAACATAATGAGTTCACAGAAGAAGCATGGTCATTGTATTCATACATTATTGACCACTGTCCATCTTGCTCTTTCCAAATAATAACTTTTTTATCATAGGAACATGAAGCAAGAAGTCGACCATATTTAGGATGAGCCCATGCAACTTGCCATACTGGACCTTCATGTCCATTTAAAGTCGCTAGCAGACGTTGAGTATTATTTTTCACATCAAAAACTCTTACAGTGCGATCAGAAGAACATGTTGCCAATTGTAGACCATAATAATCCATTTGGGCATCATGGATCATATCCTCATGCGAAGTGTCAACTGTGTTAATTATTGACACCATAATAACACATTTAATAATTAATTGATCAAGCAAATGTGATTTAGCCTGCACAAACAAAATTGATAAGACAGTTCTAAAGCAGAGCAGATCTGTTTAACAAACACTCACATAAAATGTATTGGTATTTTAGGTATCCCACACAGTACAATCAATCAATATGTTTATTTGTGCTGAAATGAAGCAATTGCGTTGCATTAAAATGACACCGAAAATACAGCATATACCAGATGGCAAAAATGACCATCTGGTCTTCAAAGTCTACCACCACCTGTTACATAAAGTGGAAACGTTGTCATACGTTCTGAAAGATACTTCAACATAAATAAACAAAAGCAAAACAGTTACAGTGGATGACTGCGTTAAAATAATTTAACAACAAATCAACATGTTACTGGTAGCCTTCAAGTAGAGATGTGATAGTATGATATTAGGTTTCATTACCGCCTAATCAAGAATATTTGCTAAATGGAATTTCAGTTTCTTTTTGAACTGATTGAAAGTTAATAATCTGAAATCATCTGGTACAATTTGCCACACCTTTGGACCTACAATAGAAAAAGATTTTTTGCCAAACTCAGTCCGTTTTCAAGGAATGAAGTAACTACCTTTAGATGAAAGTCTTGTGTAGAGATGGCATGGGCCACTAAGAGATGCGTTAATGAGTCGCTAACCAGTCTTTTAAGTGGTCTGCTGACAACCCGGTTCTATCTTTTGTTTCACATTGGGCCGTCAACGAGCCGCTAACAATTTTTGAAAATCCTTTCAACATTCATTTTTCTTTTAAATGTGGCTGAAGTTCTGTGAAAGAATGGGCTTTGGGCGGGCTGGGCTTTATTTTTGGGATGAGTTTCCAGGTCAGTTATCGCACTGGGCAAGAGGCTCCGGGCCATGGGCGGTCTGGGTTGCGAAGAAGACAGCCCGTGCCATCTCTAGTCTTGTGTGATGTTTGCGTATATGGGATGCAAGGCGGAAGGTTTGATTATCCTGCAAAGTCATTGTGATTTATTTGAAACATGTGTTTCGTGATTTCCAAATTACAAATTATGTCATTTATTTTTAATAAATTTAGTTTGAAAAAAAGTGGAGTGTTATGTTCAAGGTAAGGGCTGTTCGTCATATTTCTGATGATGCGTTTGTGCATTTTTTCAAGAGGATTAAGTGTATTTGCATGTGCTAGTCCCCTGTCCCATGAGGAAATGCAGTATTGCAAGCGTGAATATATCAAGGAAAAATATATAGATTTGAGTGTCTGTAGGTCAGCATATGGCCTTAATTTCAGTATTGCCCATGACCCGGAGGAAAGTTTAGAACAAACATCGTTAATATGAGATTTCCAGGTTAAAATATGATATCGAAAGTTATTCCTAAATACGATACTTGATTTGTGTCACTTGTTCAATTTTATGCTTACCTGTGACAGTAATTTTAAAAAGACAGTGTCTATTTTGCCGTTAATGTCATAATAGCTTTTAGGTCTATTTTGCCGCAGCTACATAACCCCATGTCACAAGAATATTACATGTTATTCTATTCTACTGTCCTCACGAACCTGATTGTCAACCCCAGGTCACATGAATTTAAATCAAACTGAAGTGATTCGAACCGAAGCCACCGAAGCGAAACGAACCAAAGCCGTGATGAGAATCAAACCCAAAACTAGTGCAGCACTTCCCATTATACGCTGCGCTCTATCCACTGAGCTATCGAGAAGTTGTGGCAATTTAGCACAAAATGACGCCTAAAAACCCACGACGTCACTTACGGCAAAATAGACCTAAAAGCTATTTTGCCGTTAACAGCAAAAGAAACACTAGACTACCTTTTAAAAATGTTTGCATCTGAAACTGTTTTGTTAGTTATCAACATATACCCAGTACTTAGTTTTGCTGTATATAGTTTAGTGACAGTTTGGTTAAGGTACTGGTAGTGTCTCTTTTGCCGTAAACAGCAAAATAGCTTTTAGGGTCTAGACCTATTTTGCCGTAAGTGACGTGGGTTTTTAGGCATCATTTTGTGCTAGATTGCCACCACTTCTCGATAGCTCAGTGGATAGAGCGCAGCGTATAATGGGAAGCACTGCACTAGTTTTGGGTTTAATTCTTGTCATGATTTCGATTTGTTTCGTTTCGCTGTCTTTGGTTCGGATCACTTTGGTTTGATTCAGATTCATGTGACCTGGGGTTAACAATCGAGTTCATGAAAACAGTAGAATAGAATAAGATGTAATATTCATGTCAATCGTGTGACATGGGGTTATGTAGCTGCGGAAAAATAGACCTAAAAGCTATTATGCCTTTAACGGCCAAATAGACACTACCTTTGTTTAATCTCATCCATTCGTCAATCTTTATCAGTTTCTTGTTCACATTATTTTGCAAGGTCTTTATGCAGGAGTTAGTCATTGTCAGTACCGTATCGTCAGCAAATAGTCAGATAGTGTAGTAGTGAAATTAGATACAGTATGTTTGGCAAATCATTCACATACCAGCAGTCTAGATCAGAAACAGCAGAGGGCCTAAAGTAGAGCCTTACTAGCAGTGAAAAAATGTTTCAATTACGCTCAAACAACTTGAGAGTAGGCTCTGGTGTACCGTACACTATACTGGTAGGCTCTACCTGTCTATTGTACCGGTATTTAGTCTAAAGGTCTACACTACCCTGTAAATCTGAAATGGTTAAGCACTGCTTAATTAAGCACATCCTTGCCTGTCTCGGAACCTTTTCACTGCCAATTGCAAGTAGACTAGCAATAACTTGGTCTAACTTATACTACACCAGTGTAACTATGCAAGTGGTAGCCTACACCCTTTCAACAGTTCTGCCCATTTCTCACTTCAGTTTTACGCTATCGCGCAGCTTGCGCTACGTGTTCCACTAAATCTGCAAATAAATTTTGAGACAAATTTAGATTTGAGAAGTTCCCATTTACTTTTGGTAGAATTGCGATGTAAATTTTAAATTTGTTAAATGTTTTCGGCTGCTCATTTGTTTATTTTTTTAGCTTCTGAAACTTTTTCTTTCTTTTTTAAAGTGTCACGGTCAAGGGCATGCAGTTTTTTTTATATTCGATGTTTTTTGTAGTGGCGTGTTACTTACTTATTTTTTAGGACCCTCTTATCCTTGGAAGGTCGAGGGGACCAATATTTAATATTTATTTATTTTCCTGGTCGTAAAAGCGCAGAGGAAGCGATGAAAAACCAAATGATCACTTCAGTCTACCGTACTCAAATGCAACTACCTACCATTCATGAAAGAGAAATAAACAAGCAGAGAATGAAACAGCAACAAAATTAGTATCATCATTGGATGGCATGTCAGCTTAGTCACCCGGGAGGCTGAGCGGTCTGCGGCGCATGTTAATCAGAGACGTGCGGTCAGGAGAGGCAGGTGAGATACTACCTCACCTTTTTAAAAAACATGGGGAAGCAACAATAATTTTATCGCCGAATAAATAATTTATGAGTAGAAACCAAATTAGTTTGTTTTAAACTTTCTCCTCGAGTCTCTATGTTCCAGAGCCGGCGCCAGAGCAGTCGACTTAGGGGAGCCAAGCGTTTATCAGGGGGGGCCAAAGTTTGAAACTAAGCACAAAAGCCACTGTTTCCAAAAGAGTAAGCTAGTTGATTGGGGGGCCAAGCATGTCGATTGGGGGGGCCAGACCCCCCTGCCCCTCCTCCGTGGCGCCGGCCCTGCTATGTTCCAATGCTAAAGTCAACACGATTTGCGGCAAACTGTAAAGATTGTGACGTGACTGACGTCGCTGACATAAAAACATCTTTTGTGCCAAGCTGGAAGTTACGCGCATTGCCCAACGATGTAAGCGATATGTATGGGGCGCCGTGTGTAAAGTTACACAATATAAAATTTTGCATCATTTTTTTGGTTAATTTCGGTTAAATTACATGCAATATCATATATTGTTGCAATTTATCTATATTGCTGCAAAATGTGTTAAATTGTTGCAATTTATCTATATTGCTGCAATTTGTGTTAAATTGTTGCAATTTATCTATATTGCAAAAAAACACTTAAATCGCCTTTTAATTGCCGAACTCTGGTGATACGCTAACAAAAACAGTCAGTGTTGCCCTTTCCCTTTTTCCATGAACTCTGTAGTGTACTGGCCTGAGGCGCTGTTGCACTGACTGTGCAGTGTGCGCTTATTGGTTTGGCTGAAACATTTTGAAATAAAGTGGCTTGGAGTTTGATTGATAAAATACTGTTATGATTGGTAGATACAATTGCGGACATATGCCAAAATATAGACGTATAGATATGGTATCCTTTGGAATACCAGCAGTTAGACTAGACTAGACTATTGGTATGGGGGTAACAACTAGTATCAGCTCCCAGGTCCAGTTGGGTTAGGTTAGGATTAGGTTAAGTTTAGCTAGGGTTCGTTCAGTTACAAAATATCGGTATCGGTAGACTAGTTCGACATTTTTAATTTTACAGTTTACCGTATGTCACTGGCTACTTGTGTATCGGTATGCTGATGTCAGGATGTAACCTACCTGCTTTCTGTGGACAGATCACAGAAGTCACTGTAATCTGACATGTTTCAGCCATACAGCATAAGCCATTCTGCATTAGCAACGAGATAGTAGTATGTCACAAAAACATAGGTTGAGGTAGCTAGACTAGGCCTAATGTCGGGTTACTGGTACTGTACTTTAAAACAAGATTTTTCAGAAACCGATATTTTGTAACTGAACGAACCCTACTAAATTTAACCTTGACTGAACCTAATCCTAACCTAACCCAATTGGACCTGGGAGCTGATACTAGTTGTTACCCCCATACCAATAGTCTAGTCTAGTCTAACTGCTGGTATTCCAAAGGATACCATATCTATACGTCTATATTTTGGCATATGTCCGCAATTGTATCTACCAATCATAACAGTATTTTATCAATCAAACTCCAAGCCACTTTATTTCAAAATGTTTCAGCCAAACCAATAAGCGCACACTGCACAGTCAGTGCAACAGCGCCTCAGGCCAGTACACTACAGAGTTCATGGAAAAAGGGAAAGGGCAACACTGACTGTTTTTGTTAGCGTATCACCATGGCAATTAAAAGGCGATTTAAGTGTTTTTTTGCAATATAGATAAATTGCAACAATTTAACACATATTGCAGCAATATAGATAAATTGCAACAATATATGATATTGCATGTAATTTAACCAAAATTAACCAAAAAAATGATGCAAAATTTTATATTGTGTAGCTTTACATGCGGCGCCCTATAGATATGGCCTATAGTTTGAAGTTAAGTTAATAACTTAACACAAACTGAAGGAAGAATTAGTATCTGTTGTAATATGGTAACCTTATGTAACCTTTCGTAATCTCTTCTCAGTTCATGTCACCTCGCTTTCTAAATTACGAGTGCTCGTCGCAATTATCTTATGTTAAATTACATTTACAAGCAACTAGTTTTTTTGCTTTCTGATAATCACTGATATTGTGCTATATAAGACCGTATACTTTTTCACAATTTTGTATCACAATTTGGTTCTATATATGTTGTACTCTGATAAATTAGCCTACATAAGAATACAACAGTTTTTGGCGACGAGGATGGGATTGATTGATTTCTTCATCTTTATCCTCCTATCATGAGAAAGCGGCGGAGGTGCTGTGCGTAGGACGAATCCAGACTCGCTTAGGAGCAGAGCTGGGCACGAGACGATATCAATACCGATACTTTGCTAAAAAAAAGTAGCGTCGGTATAACGATACATTTTTAATAAAGTAACGACGATATCGTTACTCGGTACCGATTTTCGGTACTTTTGCAACGAAAATTTTTTTTTTTAATCAATTTTTGTTTTGGTTTTCGTCTTGCAAAGCAGCCTTATCCAGCTTTTTGTTGCATCTGATGCTAGTGTAAGGTCTCAGTTGTAGTCTCACGCGAATTTTAATGCTGCAAGCGAACACGTTGGTTATATCAACAAGGCGACAGCGGCACGCTTACTAAAAAAGCATTCTCATGTACGGCAACATGTATAATAATCTGTTGGTCTCTTTTATTAGTTATGAGGCTAGGTATAAGGAGTAGCCTATCATCATCAAAAACTTGCCCTGGACAGCAGAAACTTTTGTCACGCCCCTTATTTGGCTACGTTGCTCTTTTCGAACAATACTGCGGACGTAAAAGAGCTTATGGCCAGTACACGAAAAAAATGTTGCAGAGGTTCTTGCTGTGTGAATTTCATCACTGCGTTAAAGGAGAATGTTTTCATTTTCAATGCCACTTTCAGTAGAGGTTGGTATATCAGTAGCAGCATACTCAGAACTTTTAGATAAATCAAAATCTACATTTTTATCAGAATTTGCAGGTCTATAATTTTACTTTGATTCAATGACACAGAAATAAAATTTTCCATGTAGTCTACACCAGTGGTGTTCAACCTTTTTTACACAATCCCTCCTTTTTGGAAAGCGTGAGTCCAAATTGCCCACACAAAGCATTGATGAGCAAAAAAATTAAAAAGTCTATACGTCCGCAGATCTACTATTTTTCCACTGAAAATCAGTGAAGAGCAAAAAAATATCTGCATGCGGCCCGCAGTTTGCCCAGCTTTAGCGTTGAGTAATTTTTTTATGATTTTTATAAAATTTCGTTATTTGCAACACATTTGTAAAAGTTTTTGAAAAATCATTAAATAGATATGTTGCTAATAAATCTGAATCTATTTTTACAAATTCACCACAGACTTAAAAACATCTACTTGAAACCCGACAGTTTGTTTTAGCTTATCTTATTTTGAATAGATTCTATTTGAATAAGATACCCCTGATGATCCCTCTTGGGTGAAACAGATTCAGGGCTGGTGAGAGGGGGGCAGGGGGTACAAAGTACCGGGGCCCGTCGAGGGGCCCCGCTCTTATAAAATTTTTCTTTAGGGACACTCGGAAAGAAATGCTGGAGAAATTAGGCTACGTCTTCGCTATGTCCAGCGTGTGAAGTAGGGGGAGATGGGGGGAACATGTCTCCCCCAGTAAAAATAGTCGTCCCCCCAGCAAAAAAAATTGTCCTGGGGAGGGGATGCTAACACGTCCGCCCCCCAGCGGTAAATACCGCAAGAAGTTAAATGTTTTTATACGTTTTGCTTGTGGGTACAGACTGCGGCGATACTTTCCAGCATATCTTCTAACCATTATGGTTTCCTTCGCAAACTAATCAAGAACAACCTTTTCAGTGCGCTTATTACAGAACAGTTTATTTTTCATCAACATTACAACACGTCAGTAGTTTTTTATAAGTGTTAGTGAAAGCACTAAGACTATGTTAAAGCAGCGGTTCCCCAACTTTTTTCATGTCATATTTGAGGTTGAGAGTAAGTAAATTAAGAAAATGCATGCCTATACCTTCTGGGGATCCGCCCCGAACCCCGCTGGGGTAGCTTACTGCTCTTCCTCTAAACCCCTTGCTTCATTTATAAAACAAAAACCTGCCTAAAACCAAGCTTATAAAGTTTTCGAAATTCTACCGTTGATAATTTTTGTTCATTATGCTGGTATTATGCAAACACGCAGTACGCCCTCCACCACTGTTTTAATTTGGTCATTGACTAAACACATCGCCCCAGAAGCGTATTTAGAGGGGAGGCATTTGCCATTTCCCCTCCCCTTTTGACTTTGTCTTTTAGTAACAAAGAACAAATGGTGCCAACAGTGGCGCCGCCAGGAAAAAACATTGGGGGGCGAAATGACGTCATAACTTAGGATTTTTGCAGAGCTACGCGAAAACATGAATAAGATGATAGGCACATTAGCTTTCCGTAGGTGTAGTTTAATCGGCATTCTTAAAGAAGGCTATTGCACTGCACTTACTGAAATTTTTTTCATTTTGTAACTATATTGTAACGTATAGTTTTAACAGGATCATAGGTTGCACCAGCTATTTTCAGAAACTTTAGGAGGTAAGACATTGATACCAGGGGGGTTATTACGAGCTGTTCGATATTTATCGAATGTTCGTTATGCGTTATTTACCGCCAATTGATATTCTGTGGTCAAAAAATAACGAATGACCTTGAGTAAACTTGACGCAAAATCCAACGCATATCGAACGTTCGTTATTCGATAACTTGGTATTCCATGCTCCTTAGTTGGTATTCCATGCTCCTTAAAATCAAAATTTGGTATTACATGCTCAATTTTGGTGAATATCAAATAACGAATCTTCGGTAGATACGTCAATTTTCTGGGAAAAATAACGAATTTTAAAAACCATTCGATATAGGGTACTACTGCAGTACAATCGCAAGTTTGTCAGAAAGATTTGCTAGTAAGAGAAGTTCAATGCTTAAACTGAAGTAATGGCTGGTCGATACTTAATTTTAAATGCTAAAGAAAAGTGCGAGAGATTGGAGGATGTCGACGAAATTCCAAATCCGATTGAAACCTACACAGACGAGCAATTTTTAAAAGAATTTAGATTAAATAAATTCGATATTGGCAGTATATGCGACATTGTAAAAGATGATATGTTTACAAAAAGACATCGTAAAAAAGATTTGAGCTTAGAACAAAAAGTTTTGATTTGTTTAAAAACTCTCGCATCAGGAAGTTTTCAAAATTGCTCCAAAGGTTTTCTGGGAGTATCACAGCCTACGGTGAGTAAAACACTGCGAGTTTTCTCGGATTGCATGGCTAAGAAAGCTAAGCACTTTATATACACGCCAAGAAGCCCAACTGAAAAAGAAAACATTAAATCTTGAGTTTTTCCAAGTAGCTGGATTTCCAGGAGTGATAGGGTGTATTGATGGTACCCACATCCCAATTATACCTCCTCCCATTGATGAATGCGCATATGTTAACAGAAAAAATTTTCACTCCATCAATGTGCAAGCTGTGTGTGACGCCAACATGATATTTCTTGATGTAGTAGCCAAATGGCGTGGTTCTCATCACGATTCATTTATACTGCAAGCATCAGCTTTACATGAAAAGTTTGAACGAAATTGCTTCGTCGATGGTTGGCTACTCGGAGATAGCGGTTACCCTTTAAAGAAATGGCTGATGACTCCACTTTCAAATCCTGTCTCATCCCAGGAGCAAAAATACAATACTTCTCATCAAAAAACTCACTCTCTAATTGAAAGGGCATTTGGAATTTTGAAGAGTCGTTGGAGAATCTTGGATCACACCGGCGGACATTTATGCTATTCACCTGAGAGAGTGTCGAAAATAGTGATGACATGCTGCGCACTGCACAACATCTGCCGTCGAATTGGACTTGAAGAGCCTGATTCTGATCCAATTGTTCAGTTGTTTTCCGAACAAGGAGGTATTTCCAGCAACCCTACCCAGCAATATTCCGCGGCAGGAATTGCTCAAAGACAGCGATTAATTTCGCTAATCGATTCATAATCTCACAACTTCTATTTTTTTTAGCTTAAACCACTTTCACAATTGTTCTTCATAGATTTCAAAGCATGATTTTTTCATAAGATGGCTGTAACACTACTATATAACATAACTGCAATACGATTTACCAATTTCATAGGTCGTAGATAACATTTTCCGTAGACCCAACAATTTTATTTTTCCGTCGCAAAGAAATCTTGACATCGATTGCGATTTTTAGTGAAAGGACGGTTAGGATGCACAAAAAACATATTTTGATTAAGCAATTGGTAAATATAAAGAAAAATCATTAAATTCGTTCAAAGTCTCAACCAAAATTAGCTAGGCCTAAATAGCGATCTATGCTTTTTGTGTGTAATTTTTTATGACTTCAATAACCCGATCTTGCAATGCTTTGTATTTTACGTGTGATGATGATCATAACTGCTTATTTGTTTTTTGTTACTGCTCAAGAAAAGTAGTCTTGGATGAAAAAACGAAATCATTTTTAAAACGCAAAACCAAACGAATAATTGTGAATGTACAGCAACGAGGATAGTCCGATCGTTAAAAGTTTAAGTCTACGCATTTAGCAAGCCAACAAAAGTGTTTAACTCGTCTTGATCCGGTGGACAATTTTGCTGCAGCTTTAAAATTTCCAAAATTTGTGGATGGATGTCGTTGCTCTGTTTCATGTGTTCACCTATATTTTCAATGAGTGAATTAGTTCGCTTTAGTTCCTCTTTCATAGCATTAACTGCTATCACCGTATCTTTTTCTGTTTCCAATATCTCCTAGTTTTGTGTTTGGCGTTTGGTAGGCCTGCAAGAGCTTGTTGGGGCACCTTTTTCACATCTCCTTCGTTTAGTAGTAGTACTACAAAGGCGGTCATCACTAGATGTGTCTCCTGCCGATTCGGTGAACATTTCGCTTGACTTTGAACTGCAAAGTTCACTTTTATCAACATTTATTTCAGCAGCAATTTCGACGCTGGTATCACATTCTTCGGTCCCAGGGATACATTCGGTAAATGCTTTTCCAATCATATCGGCTATTCTAACTTGAGATTCACTTGGTTGCTTTACTTTGTTCATTCCCCCTCCAGTGCGTCTCGATTCGATTTTGTGTTTACTCACAGCTTTTTTGCTGGTTGATTTCATGTCAGACCATTTTTTCTGAATTTGCTCCGTACTTAAAATAGCAGAACCACACCCCAACGCGTTAATCGCATCTGCAATTTCGCTCCACTTCTTATTACCCATTGCTTTTGTCTTCGTCGAGGTAAAAGTTCCAGTTAAAAATGTATAATTTTTTTGCACCATGTCTATTAAAAGTTCGGTGTCCGTTTGTGACCACCGACGTCTTTCGCCCATTTTTGCTTTTTCGTAACTAATAGTAATAGCAAAGCACAATATACTAGCGTTTTTTAACTCTAACTGCGATGCAATATTTCTTCCAATTAAGTTGTCTTCAATGTAACATAAGTCACGCACTCGCTGCATCCTGCAAAGCTGGCACTACAGTTTATGACGTAACAATCAGTATCTAGTTAACGCCATTGATTTAACGAATATCGAATTCGACTTGCCGTAACGAATGGGGCACGTAATAGGTACCAATTCGATACTCGTTATGACCTTGCTCATGCGGTATTCGATAAAAAAAACTCGAATAACGCATATAAATAACGAATACAGAATACCGCTTACGAATAACGAATTGCTGCTTGCAAATAACGAATACCGCATATGAATAACGAATACCGAATATGAATAACGAATATGTATACCGCATAACGAATATTCGATAAATATCGAACAGCTCGTAATAACCCCCCAGGCATGTTTTGTGCATCGAAACTGATCATTCATAAACACACCACACCTACGAAATATTTGTTAAAAGGAAAAAATCAGTGTAAATCAGGGACGTATTCTGCATTTAATGCCAGGTATCAATGTCTTACCAAATTTACAAAAAGGTGAATAATCATGTACTTTTTAAAAATGACTAAACTTATGTTCATTGTGCGTTTGTCAATATCACACGATATATTTCACATTGTTTCACTCATTTACTTAGGTGTAGTGATTAAGTTTCTGCTAATATCATCGGTTGTGCAACCATGTAGACCCTTAATTGCTTTTATAGTGGTTATGGGTCCGCAATCTGCATGCTGCAACGGTTAAACATTTTGTTGCGCCTTTCTTTTTCTATGTCATCTTTTCATCCTTTGTTTGCGTCTGAGCAGAGGTGGGCATTCCGCAATTTGAAGCGCAAAGCGCTAGTTGCGCAACTTCCGCACGTGCGGAAGTTGCGAAGCGCTTTAACAAATTATTTTTAGCCATTGCGCAAGTTGCGCTGCGCTTCAAGAAAAATAAATCCTTCTTGCGCTTTATTGCGTTGCGAACTGAAAACATATATAATAGTGTGCGCATTATTGCGCTGCGAACTGAAAAGAATCTGATTGCTTGCGCTTTGTTGCGTTGCGCACTGTAGGAAGTTGAAATACTGCGTTGCGCTTTGTCGGATTAATTAAAGCGCAATGTGTTGGAGTAAGCAGTTTTTTGTTACTGTTTTTAATAGAATAGCAGTTTGTTTCTTGATGCGTACAATAGGCCTATAAGTCAATTTATTGTAGCAGAAATTTTCAGCTCATCAGAAATGTGGTACCCTAAAGTCTTTTGCTTTTTACAATAATTGCAAGTGCTTAAAGAGATCATTGAGTGTTGAATAAATCGTATTTTACTTGTTGTTGTGGAGAACTTCGCCGCATATGCAAATTATGATTTACCGCGATGAGGTGCTTTCAACGGCACGCGACAATGCAACGTGGCGCAGTGGTTTGGAGCGTCGTTTTTACGACGACCATGATCGCAAGGTTGATGGTTCACCTCCCAACCTAGTCTCGTTGTTGCGTCCTTGGATAAGATGCTTCACGTTGATTATCTCTGCTTGGTGAAATCTGGCAAGCGGCAAATTAAAGAAGTCAGAAGCAAAATTCAACCGGAAAACTCGGAAACAAAGGCAACTCCTAAGCGAGTCTGGATTCGTCCTAAGCAGCGCCTCCTTCGCTTTCTCGTGATAAGAGGATGAAGATGAAGAAAGCAATCTTCAGCAAGCATCTTTTTTCGCTTCTTATTTAATTTTCCTGTTCATTGACCACGCAAAATCCTGTTACAGTCACTTGCATTAAAATCGTTGTCACGTTGTAGCCAACTGCGTGCTGTTAAAAGCACCTATGAAAATAACTCAAGAAAAAATTGCATTGCTTATATAAATTTTTTACTCGTTGCGCTTTAATAAATTTTTCATTGCGAAAGTTGCGTTGCGCTTTTTCTTTTGTATAAACCTCATTGCGGAAGTTGCGTTGCGCTTTAATGCAAAAAAATTATTGATTGCGGAAGTTACGTTGCGCTTTAATGCGAAAAAATAATTGATTGCGAAAGTTGCGTTGCGCTTCAGTCAATTTAAAAATTAGGTTGCGCTAGTTGCGTTGCGTTTCATGAGTTAACAGAACTTTTGCGCTTTGTTGCGCTGCGCTTCAACCAATATTTAAAAAATGCCCACCTCTGCGTCTGAGTATATTTTGCGTAGAAATAAACAACGACAGAAATATTGCTGAAGCGCTATAGAATATTGGAAACTCTGGAATCAATCCATAGTCTTTCACCCATAATAAGTCGAATCTACGGGTTTTCTTAGATGAAATAGGACCAACTTATTTGTGTTTTAAACTAGCTACATATAAGTATACTTACTGTGGCATTGAGGACACGGCAATAAAAACAAAACACAGCCTCCAATACGTCGGGATATTCCAGCCAAAACCAGGAGGAGTGGTCTTTATACCAATCAACAATAAAAGCTCGATTAGTTTCAGCACTTCGAGGATATTCATTCTGTGATTTTGTTAAAACAATTCTGCCATGATTTATTGCAGCATTTCTTTCATTGATATTTGTTGGTAGCGGCATACTTAGATCCAGTGGCGTAGCGAGAAATTTTGAAAAGAGGGGAAAGGGGACCATAATTTTCACATTTTTCAAGCGCATTTTTTTTTCGGCGGAACAAATTTGAAGCTGATTGAGAAACAAGAAAAGGACTAGGGGGGTCCGGGGGGTATGCTTCCCCGGAAATTTTTGAAAATTTACGGACTGTAATGGCTATTTTAGTGCTTTTTGAATAGTTTTCAGGCCAATTTTTTTTATATATTTTATCCCTAATTCTGAGTGCTTTACCAAATAGCGTATGATGCATTTTGCTCGCACATTTTTGAATATGCATGCTTAAGGCGTAAGGGTTATTGCTATCGAAGAGTTTGTTAATTATGAAAAAATCGTATACATCGAAAACATTTTTGAAAATGGCTGGCGGAAGGACGCATACCCTTCATTCTACCCCCTGGATTCGCACCTGGCTATTAGCTACAGAAACCATCACATGAGTCTGGCATATTTCAGTCACTTGGCACCATTAGTTTTATTCTTTTTGACTATAAAGCAGAGTCAAAGGGGGGGGGGGGGCATAGCACAATGCCCCCCCTCTCTAAATACGCCCCTGTTTGGATCGTATGAATCGTCCATTTCAAAGTAAGCTACTTAATAGCCAGTTACTAATAGCTTATGCGCTAGCAAGGTTTTGCAGTAACTATGTCTAACCAATAATATAAATCTTATCTATGTAATAATATTCGCATTCTTTGGTTAAATGTGGCTAATTTAAAGCCACAAGCAAGTGCGCCGAGAGCCAGCGAGGGACCCTCAGTAGTACACTATTGCGGGCCCCCTCATGTGTCTAAAAAAAAAAGGTCACACGTCCGCAGACGCCCTATTTTTCACTCAAAATCTAGTGAAGAGCAAAAAAAGGTCATCACGTCTGTAGACGTCCTGTTTTCTACTAAAAATTTAGTGAAGAGCAAAAGAAAAAGGTTTTCGTCTTGCGATGGCGCTTTGTTTGGCCAAACTGGTACAACCCCTGAAAACATGACGGTCCCGGTACTTTGTACTCCCCTGCCCCCTCTCTCAACACCACTGGCTACAAGACTGTTATTGATACCGGTACATCCTTTTTGTTTGGTTTAAATTAGCCATCATTTCGGAGTTCTTGAGGCAAGCTTATTGTTATTGGTACCTCACGTCAGAAAAAAGTTAATTTCATACTATTCGGCTAAATTACATTCTGTTTTGGATTGCCAATCAATCTATGTATAACGAATACTAGCTAAAACCTAAGAGATTTCTGATTCTGAAAAGCCCTCACTTCCCCGCTGCCACTCTAAATTTCTCAAAACGTTACACTAGTCAAGGTTTACGAATAGGCTTCGTGAAATTACAATATGTCAATTGTCAAGCCAATTATGATTTCACAAAGTATTGCGATACCTTATCCCTTCCTGGTGGATTTTATGATACAACAGCTGATCATTGATATGAATTGTAACCATCGTCTTTTACAGTAAGCAGTGATTGCTTCTGTCACATCCGTTTGCAAATTGCGTAATTAGAAATGTCGAAGAATATTGGAACACGTGATGAAGCTAGACATTTCGTTACAAAAATTACATTGCCAAAAGCATCTGACGTCACCCCCCCTAGCCCCTGAAAAAAAAACTCTGCGGTTCTAGGCGATTTGGAAAAATGATCAAAAAATCAATGGGGGGGGGGCGGTCGCCCCCTCTAGCCCCCCCGTGGCGGCGCCACTGGGTGCCAAGTGACTGAAATACGCGAGACTCTTTTGATGGCTTTTGTAGCTTATGGCTAGGGGCCGATCTAGGGGGATGGGTGGGATGAGGGGTATGCATTCACCTCACCAGCCTTTTTCAACTATGTTGTTGATAAATACAAATTTTGCATAATTTTAAACCTCTTCGATTACAATAAGCCTTACGCCTTAGACACGCGCAATTGAAAATGTGCGAACAAAATGCACCATATTTGGTGAAGTAGCCTACTCAGATTTAGGGTTAAAAAATTTAAACAAAGCTTGCCTGAAAAATGTTGAAAAAGCACTAAAATAGCCATTACAGCATGTACTATTTCAAAAATTTCCCGGATAGCATACTCCCGGAACCCCCAAAGTTTTTGTTTTTTAATCTGCTTCAATTAGCTCTGCTAAAAAAAAATACGTTTAAAAAAAATGGTGAAATTATGCTCCCCCCTCCTAGATTAATTGTCTAACAATTATGTATTTATGCATCAACAATGACGTTTCATGCATAATAAATGCTACTTCCTTCTCAATTATCGCACGCATTATTGTGACGATAGTGCAAATATTGCAACTATTTCAAAAGTTTAAAATCAAATAAAACTGCGCATAAAATTTTAATAGCAGCTCAAAAATTCAAAAAAATATTTCAAAAATATAAATTTGTTCGTTTTTGAAAGGAAATTTTTGATAAAGACAATTTTGACAAATTTTGACTTTTTGCAAAATTTTGACTTTATTTTGACGTATAAAATCTACCAAAACAGACTCCTGAACACCTGAAACGAACGTTAGTACACATTTGATCATGTAACAAGGTCCTGAAAAATTTTTGACTTTATTGACTTTAGCGGGCTCTGATTATGGTATATCCTCTCCTATGGATTGCCACCTTAACGTGGTGGGGAGGTTTGAGTTTTCAATGATCCTTAGAGCAACGCCGTCGGTAGTGTTTAATCACTTCTGTCAGGGTCACCCATGGCGGTAAGGTCGAAGGAGAGAAACAGACCAAGTAGCAATCCAATGCTGTAGCTAAATGGAAAGTTGTAATAACAATATTCATGCTGCATCGGACGGCGCGCAGGATAAAAAGGTCCGCGTTCGAGTTTTAGGCAGAGGGACTCGTTCGAAAAATAAGCTACAGTCTCCCCCACAAGCTGACCGTCACCGGAAACCCACCAACGCAGTCGCTAAGCGTTTGGGGAGGCAAATGGGGGCAGCGCACAGAAAACGTACTCGAGTTGGACCAAACTGCCGGGATCTAGCTGCTATCGGGAACTGGAACGTTTCGTCACTGACAGGAAAAGAGCAGGAGCTTGTTTGCGAAGCCCAACAGTATCGCCTTGATGTTGTGGGAATTTCATCAACAAAGCGCCGGGGTTCTGGAACTGTCGAGTTGAACGGTGGGTGGAAAATTTTCTACTCAGGTGTTGATGCAGCAATGTTTGCTCAAGCTGGTGTTGGCTTACTTGTGAGCCCCAACATAGCTGAATGTGTCGTTGACTGGGTACCACTAGGAGGAAGGGTTTGTCTTCTAAAGCTAAGGCTGCAGGAGCGATCTCTGTGTATATTGCAGGTGTACGCACCTAACATAGAATCACAGTACGAAGCCTTTCTGGAGGAAGTTGAGGTTGCATTGGGAAAAGCAACTTCATCAGAATCCCTTGTCCTTTTGGGCGATTTCAATGCACATGTGGGCATCGACAATGCAACCTGGAAAGGTGTTATTGGGCAACATGGTGACCCTGACATTAACAAAAACGGAAGGTGTTTATTGCAGTTCTGTGCCACCAATGGGCTGTGCATAATGAACACATTTTTTCAGCACAAAAGAATTCATAAGTACACCTGGTACAGAGACTCTCTGGGACAACGCTCCCTGATTGATTTTTGTATCGTTTCGGCGGACTTGTTTTCTACCGTGTCTGATGTCCGTGTTAAAAGAGGGGCTGAGTTGTCAACTGATCACCACCTAGTTGTCTGCACTTTGAAAGCTTTGAAACCCTTGAAAAAACGAAAGACTTTTCGACCACGAGAAACTTATCGAATCAAATGGGAATCATTGGCTGACAAAAAGGTACGAACTGCATTTGCAGACAACATTGCATCTAAGTTCAAAGAACTTCCGACCTCTACTGAAGACATTGAAACTGAGTGGTGTTTGTTTCGAACAGCAGTCATTACGTCCGCTACTGACTGTTGTGGACGTAAGCGTGTTGGAGGGACGAAGAGTAGCGAGAAAAGAACTCCTTGGTGGAACCAAGAAGTTAAAGAAGCTATTCGTGCGAAAAAAGTGGCCTATAAGGCCTGGCTTGCAAATAAGTCATCACTTGAACTTCGTTCGCAGTACTCTGAAGCACGTAAGACGGCAGCCACAAAAGTTAAACTGTCTAAGGAAAGGGCCTGGAAGGAATTTGGAGAAAGGTTAGACGATGATTTCAAAACGGCAAACAAAGTGTTCTGGCAGACCATTCGCCGTTTGCGTGGAAAAAGATCTCGAGCCGCTCTCTTTATCGAAGATTCAAATGGTGTGACTCTGAAAGATCAAGATGCTATTTTGAATCGGTGGAGAGAGTACTTTAGTGATCTTTTAAACCCAGTTGATGCTACACCGATACAAATTCACGAAGAACAGGTTGGGGAAGATATTCAGATAACCGAAGCAGATGTGAATGCAGTAATCAAATCATTGAAAACTGGAAAAGCACCTGGTGAGGATGATATCAGACCTGAAATGTTAAAAGCAATGAACATACATGGTGTTCGTTGGCTGACTCGTGTTTGTAAGGTGGCGTGTAGTACTGGGCAAGCACCAAAGCAATGGCAAACTAGTGTGATAATACCTATCCACAAGAAAGGAGACAAGAGAAAATGCACCAATTATAGGGGCATATCTCTCATCAGTGTCCCGGATAAGGTCTATGCCAAATGCCTTGAAAAGAAATGCCGTGAAATAGTCGAGCCTAAACTAACAGATGCTCAGTGTGGATTTCGTCCTGGCCGAAGCACAATGGATCAGATCTTTGCCTTGCAGCAAATCTTTGAGAAGTCGTGGGAATATGCAAAAGAGGTCAATGTATGTTTTGTTGATCTTGAAAAAGCATATGATCGCATTCCTAGAGACAAGCTTTGGGCGGTGCTGTTGCAGTATGGCATTAATGGCCAGTTACTAACTGCCATTAAGTCGCTGTACATGCATTCCGAGATCTGTGTTCGTGTTAACAGCGCAAAGACGAAACCTTTCAGAGTAAGTGTGGGACTACGGCAAGGCTGCTCTCTTTCACCTATTCTGTTCCTTATTTATATGGATAGAATAGTTAAGAACAGTGAGTCTTGTGGCGGAGTAAAGATCGGTGAATGCACTGTACAACGTCTGTTATTTGCAGATGATCTCGTGCTACTCGACTCTAGCCAAAATGGTCTCCAGCAAGCTCTTGACAGGTTTTCGGATGCATGCTCTGTTGCCGGAATGAAAATCAGTTCAACAAAAACAGAAACCATGTGCCTGTCCAGACAACCAAAGCAGTGCTCTCTCCAAATTGATGGAGTACCACTAAAACAGTCAGAGAAATTCAAGTACCTCGGCGTCTCATTCACAAGTGACGGCAGACAAAATAGCGAATTGGATATCCGCATCGGAAAAGCAAGTGCAGTAATGCGCCAGCTCCACCGATCTGTGGTACTGAAACGGGAGCTTTGCACCAAGGCAAAGCTATCCATTTTCAGATCGGTCTATGTTCCTATTTTGACTTATGGCCATGAGTGTTGGATCATGAATGAGAAAGTGAGGTCTCGAGTTCAAGCAGCCGAAATGGGATTCTTGCGAAGAATTAGCGGTTTGATCTTGTTGGACAAAGTTAAAAGTGCAGATATTCGTGAATCTCTAAACATCGAATCGCTGCTTCTCCGACTAGAAAGATCGCAACTGCGTTGGTATGGACATGTGACACGAATGTCCCAGGAAAGAACAGCCAAAAAACTGCTCTGTTCAACACCGATTGGTCGAAGGCCTAGAGGCCGTTCCAGAACTCGATGGCGAGATTACGTAGAAGATCTTAGTTGGTCTCGCCTTGGCATCCCAGCAGAGCATCTATCCTTTGTTGCAGAGGATCGAGATGCTTGGAGGCTCCAACTCGAGCTGCTGCCCCCGCGACCCCCCAAGGATAAGCAGGTCCAGAAAATTGATTGATTGATTGATTATGGTATATGAAATCCAAAAGAGGCCCAAGTGCTGTACTTGGTTCCTTTCATTTTCACATCGATGTTTTTAACGTTAATTTTTATGTTTGTAGATGGAAGTAGGTTTTGCTTTTTGCACACATGATAGCCAATGTCGCTAGGAACGTAATGATGCAATAAAATAGAGATGGGCCAATAGTAATCATTCGTTAAAAAGTAACGGTTAAGAAGAAGTAACGGATAGTAACAGATCCGTTTTGTCAAAATACCGATTTCAAATTGTATTCGTTTGCCATCCAGGGTCGAAACTAAGCAATGCGTGGCCTCCCCCAAAATCATCTTCCAGGGCCCCGACGTCCAATTTTCCCCCAAACATCGGGTGAAGACCAAAAAAAATAGATCTTCACGCCTTCCGACGTCTTTTCTAAAGTAATCACTTGGAACTGTTACTCAAAAGTAACGGTTAAGCTCATCTTTACTCTAGAGATGATATTCCATACTTTTTATCCGTTAATTGTATTCGTTTAGGTAATCACGAATCGTTGTTTGGGGGAAAATTGGACGTCGGAAGGCGTGAAGACCTTTTTCTTTTTGGTCTTCACCCGATAATTGAGGGAAAATTGGACGACGGAAGGCGTGAAGACCTTTTTATTTATTTTTTTTTTTTGGTCTTCACCCGATAATTGGGGGAAATTTTGACGTCGGAAGGCGTGAAGATTTGGTAGAGATGTGCTTAACCGTTACTTTTAAGTTTTAGGTGATTACTTTTAAGTTCTAAGTGATTACTTTTATGTTCTAAATGATTACTTTGGACTCTAAAGTAATCACTTAGAACTTAAAAGTGATCACGAAGAACTTAAAAGTAACGGTTAAGCACATGTCTACCAAACCTTCACGCCTACTGACGTCCAATTTTCCCCCAAACATCAGGTGATGACCAAAAAAAAAGGTCTTCACGCTTCCGACGCCCAATTTTCCCCCAAACATCGGGTGAAGGCCAAAATAAAAAAAAAAGGTCTTTGATTCGTGATTACCTAAACGAATACAAGTAACGGATGTAAAGTATCGAATATCTTTTCTAAAGTAATCGCTTGGAACCGTTACTCAAAAGTAACGGTTAAGCACATCTCTACAATAAAAATAAAATGACAAAATGGTGGCTTATTCCCTTTTCGGAATCGTGTTATATATAAGCTTATTTCCTGCTCAGCATGCAGCAAGAGCGTTAAAAGAGATAGTCATCAAAGGAGCGGTATTAAATAACGCTAATAATGTATAGCCATCTAATGGAGTTATCATTATTGTGTAGCGAACGAATTATATGATGACTAAGTTCCAAAGTCGAAGGCAGTTGTCATGAGTAGTATATCGGTAGTGAATAATTATGCGGTGAATAATTAGGTATTGCAATTAGGCAAAGTATTGCAACTACAGTACGTGAAGCATTGCGATTGGGCAAATAAAGTGTTTTTGCAAAGTCACATCGATATCACTACAACTGCACTCACTGCATGCCCTTTTTCGATAAATAAGTTTGCGAAAATGAGTGCTTTTCAGGTGAAAACCGCAAAAATTCGTTGGCGACTGAAATTGCGTCCAACGTTATAAAAATGCTTCGAATTCAAAGCATTTATTCTAAAAACGCATACGGACCGGTAACAAACTTCGCCCGGGGCCGCAGCCCGGTGGTTGCCGACCACTGATCTACAACAACGTGGCTTCGCGGTACTTTTCGAAGATGCTTTTCTCGGAAAAATCCGAAAAGTTTTCCGCTTTTGCTTCCTTAAGTTTACTCAAAAAAAGTTACCGAAATATCGAGTAAAACGGTTTAAAAAGTAACGACGGTACCAAAATCGGTACATTTTTTTAAAAGTATCGACGGTACCGATAACGGTACTAAAAAAGTACCGCGTTACAGTACCGTACTTTTGTACCGCGGTACTCCCCCACTGTGCTTGGGAGTTGCCTTTGTTTCCAAGTTTTCCGGTTGAATTTTTTTCTGACTTGTTTTAATTTGCTGCTTGCCAGATTCCACCAAGCAGAGATAATCATCGTGAAGCATCTTATCCAAGGACGCAACAACGAGACTAGGTTGGGAGTTAAATCATTAACCTTGCGATCATGGTCGTCGTAAAAACGTCGCTCCAAACCACTGCGCCACGTTGCTTTTCAACGACCTCAACGGAAACGAGATTTCAACGACCTCAACGTAAACAAAGAAATCTACTATGGAAGAACTGATCGTTTTAATTCAGCAACAAATTGCCAATCAGGAAGAACGAATGGAACGCCAGCAAGCTCAAATGGAAGCACAGGTAAAGCACATTTAGAACAGACAGCACAAATGACGTCTGTGTTCAAAGCGTTGGCAAGCAAGCTTGAAACCCCTTCCGCTTCAAGTCAAGTAGCCACGCCTAACTTCGCAGCTTTTGATCCATCAACGGAACTTTGGGGGGACTACTGGTCACGTTTCAGCACGTTTGCAAGCGCTCATTCAGTGCCTGTGGGTAAGAAACCTCAAGTTTTCCTAACTAACCAAGCTTCTATCATTTATAAGATGTTGTCAAATTTTGCCTGTCAAGAGTCATTAGCTAAAACTGTCAATGAGCTAACTATGCCGGAAATTGTGGACTACATGAAGGTTCAATTCGATCCTAAACGATCCATCGTCCGAGAACGTTTCAAGTTTTGGAGCGAAAGAAAGCGGAAACCCGGCGAATCGATCCAAGAACTGGCGAGCCGCTTAGGACAAGACGCCGCTGCCTGCGATTTTCCATCCATCAACGATCCGCTAGAAGAAGCCCTGCAGGGCAGGCGCCAAGGGGAGGCCAGGGGGGCTGCCCCCCCAATCGACATGCTTGGCCCCCCAATCAACAAGCTTACTCTTTTGGAAACAGTGGTTTTTGTGCTTAATTTCAAACTTTGCCCCCCCATGATAAACACTTGGCTTCCCTAAGTCGACTGCTCTGGCGACGGCTCTGAAGTCTTGCGCACACGTTTTATCTGTTCCGTAAATAATGAAGCAGTGCTCAAAGCTTTGCTTAAGGTCAAAGCCGAGGAATTAACTTTTACCCTAGCGATTGAGGTAGCAATCGAAACGGAAGATGCTGCAAAGGTAGCTAATGAAACTGTCTACGGATCACGTTCTTCAACTGTGCAAAAGATGAGTGCCAAGTCACACCGGAAAGAAATTCATCAGAAAGGTCAATCTATGGATGTGACAGCACGTTCAAAAGACTTATCTGAGGTGCCGCGGCAAACAACACGCTATCGTTGCGGTAAAACTAATCATCTTGCTTCTGCATGTCATTTGAGGAACGCAATTTGCAATTTTGCAATTTCTGCAAAATCAAGAGACACTTCGAATCCACTTGCCGAAAGAAAGCGCGGCAACGTTCTACCAGTTTGGTCCGTCACATTGATGCAGCTCTGGAAATTCTCAATGCTATCGAAGATGACAAAACTTCAAGTCTAAAGCTGAATGTTTCTTTGAAGATCGGATCACATCATATCTCATTCAAACTTGACGCAGCCGTTAAGGGTAATTTTATATCCGTCGATAATAGGAAGTTGTTGGGCAAACCGTGTTTACACGAACCGACTTTGAAATTTCAATCTGCGAGTCTACACAACATGCCTATCAAAGAAAGTTGGGTCGAAAAAGTAGCATTCAAGAACATCACAGCTCTTTTAACTTTTTTTGTCGCAGATGTTCCAGATCTAAATTTATTAGGCCGTAAAGCCATCGAAGAATTGTGCATCTCGGTTGACGAAGTTTTGCATGGCACGGAAAATTCAGTCCTCGCGCTTCGACAGAGTGATGATTCAAGTCTCAAAACCTCATGCATCCAGGTATGTGGAGAATTCGAAGACTTATTTAAGCCTGAGTTGGGATGTCTCCGAGATTTCGAACTCGAAGTGGAGTTTAAAGATGAAGCCAAGCCCGTTTTCTGTAAGCCACGCTCTATTCCTTTTGCCATGCAAGAAGATTTAGCCGTGACATATAAAGCGGGAATCTCGCGAGGAATCTGGCCACAGATAGAATTTAACGATTGGGGAACACCAGTGGTACCCATTAGGAAGAAACAGACCGGATCAAAGAAACCCAAACTACGAATCTGTGGTGACTACTCCGTAACGGTGAATCCGAAACTTGCAGTCCACCGTTACCCTCTCTTCACTTCGACCACGGAAGGCGTAGCAACAATCCTTTCTTCAGTATAGAAGAACATCAAATTCCATACTCTCCGAGTGTACTTTTAAACAACCGACAGATTCGAGCAAGGATCGACACCCTATTGCCTTCTCCAGCGCACCAGATGCAGAAACAAGTTCAGCAACGATCGGAGGTAAGTCAGGATGTGTGAAGAGTCTCTCCCAAGTTCGAAACGGAGCATCCCTGTTATGCTTTGCATTTTAGTCTAAGGCGCACCAATCAGCCGCGATGGGTCCCAGCGGTGATAACAAAATGCCTTGGACACCGAAGTTTCAACGTTCGAGTATTCCCACGAGGTGTGGTATGAAGGCGTTATTTGGATCAACTTTGTCCCAGATATGCTTCTGTCGAAGATGAAGAACCAGGCGACTGCCAGCCTGCTAGGCTGCCTTCAATCTTCACCGACAATTACAACAGAGGATATTACAACAGACATGAAATTGAAACTAGGCTCAATCGCGCTTCATGACTAATCGATCGAGAATTTACTCGTAGGCCTAATGCCCTCATATAGGCTAACCCAAAGTGATCGTTGAACAAATTGCTACAAACTGATATAAACATGAAAAGTATCGAGAAAGTTTACGCAAATGGTCTGTAAATAAATTACTATTCGTTTAAAGCAGAGGTGACTAACATGCGGCCCGCGAAAGAATTTCCTGCGGCCCGTGAACATTTTGGCGAGACCAATTACTATTCGTTTAAAGCAGAGATTATAGTCTGTAAACAAATTACTATTCGTTTAACGCAGAGGTGAAAGAATTTCGTGCGGCCCGCGAACATTTTGGCGAGACCAGTACTCTTGAACTTTCTTCTTCCCGTCTAGTCTTTGCGATGCGATATCAAAAGTTGAGCCCCCAAATGAACCACGCGTGTATCACACCGGAATCATGCAAACGTAGGCCTACAGTATAAGCCTTTCATCTCTGTCAGGATTCAGCGATTCATCCATTGTTATGTAATAATAATAATAACACAAATCGTGGTCCGTCGCACCTTCAGTATAGTGCAGACAGGGTTGCTGTTGGCTATTTTAACGCCAAATTCCTCAAAATTGGCTTTTTTTATCAGTGTTTGGCTTGCAAAATTTTGTTTGGCTCTTCGGCATTTTTTTCGCTTTATTTTTTTCATCAAGGGATAACATGTCAAATCATCTTTACACGAAAAACTTTGGGAAGTTTTGGTTCAAACTACGACCTGCGGACGCGATGACCTTTTTTTCAGCTCAGATGATGGCCGAGTGATGAGAGCGTCCACCTCGGGAGCTGTAGACCTGGGTTTAATTCCAGTAGGGTCAAACCAATCACTTTAAAATTGGTAATCACAGCTTCCCTGCTTGACGCTCAGCATTAAAGGGACAGTGTGGAGAACAAGCCGACAAGTTTACTAGTTGTGCTGTTGGGAAAGGCACTTAGCAGGATTTCCTCATCTTGGTGTGGTAGGCAAATGGCTGGCAACTCCTAAGCGAGCTCGTATAGCGTATTGATCGCTTTCTTGTGATAAGACGATAAATATGCAACTAAAACACTAAAAAAAAAATGAATCGTTTGATCTTCCCTCAATTTTGGGCAGAAAATTTGGCATCTGTGGACGTGATGACCTTTTTTTTTGGTCTTCACTCGCTTTTGGGCGGAAATTTTGGCATCTGTGGAATTGTTCCTTAATTTTGTAGTTGATAAAATTATTTGGCTCTTTTTGGCTTTTTATTATTCTCGACCTGGCTTTATTTGATCACTGGGATCTGGCAACCCTGGTGCAGCACTGCAGCATACGAGTAACTACTTGAGTGAGAGCTTAGCTTGCCTTACAGTAGTAGGGATTATGTAAGTTTGCAGAAATGAATTGGTGAGCTTGTGTAGTACCATATATGCAAATTTTGCAGTTTTTTTAAGGTATTTGTTATTGTGTTTTTTAATCAATATTTACAGTAATTAGCCGTTTATTTCGATGTCTTCAGCAAAGAAACGAAAGATTGTACCTCATGGATTTTTATGGTATTACTTTCGGTTGATCGTTACTGCTAACGAACAATTTTTTTCGTTTTTAGTAGGTTTCATAATAGGTCTATGACTAAAAAGTTATGCGGCCCGTTTGCTTATTGGTAAGTGACAGAGTGGCCCTCGATAGCAAATAGGTTCGTCATCCCTCGTTTAAAGTAATATTTTTGCTACCAAATAGGTAGTAAATTTACACAAATTCTTCGTGAATAGACTACCAAACAGGCAGTGAATTTACTAAAATTAACCGAAAACAAGTTACCCTCTGGGTAACGTTATATTTTACTGCCAAATAAGCAGTAAATATACAAAAATCAACTGTAAACAAATTACTACCCAGGTAAATTAATATTTTACCACCAAATAGGCAGTAAATTTACAAAAATTTTTAACAGTGTATTTTTTTACTGATGACACTAATTCGCATTTATGTCACTACAATGTTCACACCTCCGTTTACTTATTCAATGCAAAATTGATAAAATTAATAATTGGATAAACTAACTATAAAATGTTGCTACATGCTCGTTAGTAAAGAGCCTCTTCATATCTTTAATTTTGAAATCTTCATTAATCATAACCAAATTGAAAAAACTGAATACGTGAATATATCTTGGAGTTTATTTTGACGACAAGTTAACGTCGAAGTTTCAAATAAATAAACTTGTTAAAAAAATTCCAAAGTTTGTGGCATGATTTACAAGCTTAGGTAGGCCTACTATATCATGTTCCATAATCTACTCTATTGCTTCCAAAACACTTTACTGCATATTTTATAAAACTTGATAATGTCCATCAATATAGGCTAACAATAGGCAAAAACATAGGAATGAGTTTCATCAATTTTTTGTTTCGACCGAACAGGGTAAGAAATCTTTTTATCACGTCTGTTTAAACATACGCTACGGAAAAATGTTCGAAACGATTTTCGTCATTGTTCATTTTCAAAGTTTAAGCGATATTATGAAATAATTCTCTATTGAAATATAACTCAAATTTAAGCGAATAAATTGACTGACTTATTTGCTTGTTTATTTATTTATTTTTAACCTTAAATTTGGTTTTCGAACAAAAATTTCAATGCAATGCAGCCTGCTAACAACCTCGTTTTGCTTTAGACTGAACAGAGTTCAATTTGCAAATTGAAATTATGATTCCATTAACTCAGCGAAAAAATTTCAAATTCATCGCAAATACGTTTGAAGCAGCTGTGTAAATTGTATCGTATGAGTTAAATCCTAATCTGATAAGTTTTTTTTAACACGGTCGATATGTGAATTCCTTCGTTTTGTATTTTTAGTGTGTATTATTTAAGTTCTTCGCATTGTGCCAGTAGAATAATGAAAGTTGCTGCCTCGGGTGCGGCCAACTCAAATGACTTTCAATTTCTTTCTTTGTTTCCCACCTACACGCTCTTTATTTTTCCGTATTGGTTAAATAAACTTGATTTACAGCATGATTTGTTTTTTCGGCCGGTGAACAACATGGTAGGCTACAGCCTTCTGAATTGCTGGTAATGTGATTTGTTTTCTGTCGCAGAAATAGCCCGGTAGCCCAGAGGCTTGAGCCTAGCTGGAAGCTTACCAATTCTCACCCCTGTTATTGTTTAAAAGTACCTCAAACTAGGGATATCCATTTCAGAATAATTAAGTACGGTATTCTAGAATAATTCAGAATCTATTTTTTTTCTAATCCAGAATTTCGAATCCTCAACCGAATCCTAAATCTATAAAGTGGCCGTTAGTATTATTTCGATATCAATTCAGTCCGCAACCGCTTGATTATTGCAAAACAAAAAAAAAATCAACCAATTTTTTCGTTTGTAAAGAATTTATAGTCAGCGCAAAGATTACAACACTGTAAATTCGAAGCATATGTGCACACAGTGGCGTAGTCATGGAGCTGACCACGGGCATGCCCCTCTTAAATTTTAGAAACACATGAAAAACTACGGTTTCAGTATGTGCAAGTGCTGCTTACTGCACTCATGGCCTCCCACAAGCATTTTACGGCCTCCGACGAACACCGCATGATCGCACACGCAGTCACACACGAGGCCGAGCGCGCACTGGCGTGTATGCGCAACGTCTGAAAAGATTTATCTCGCGCAAATTTTCTTCACAAATAAACCGAATCTTAAAAATGGAACCGGTTCAAAATAGAAACCGGTTCCTAGAATTCGATATTTTAAAATGGACATCCCTACCTCAAACCATGCACGAAATCACATTTCTGCCGAGGCGGGGGTGGTGGGTATGGCCAGGATGAGGGGGTAAACTAGCTCAACAATTTTACCCTCTTTACCTCCTCACCCTGTCCACCCCCCCGACAGAAATCTGATTTTAAACAATAATAGTGGTGAAAATAGATAAGCTGCCAGCTAGGCTCAGACCTCTGAGCTGCCGGACTACTACGGTATTTGTTCACAGCGAACTTCGCATATCGGTATAACCAGTGATGGATTCAAAATTTTAAGAACAGGTTCTCTTTTGTATCGTACTTACTAACAATAGGTTTCTTCATAAAGGTCTAAAGTCCGTAAAAAAAGCAAGAACGGGTTCGCTGATTATCCTGATATTCCAAGAACGGGTTCGCGCGAACCCGTGCAAACCCCCTGAATCCCATCACTGGGTATAACTAAAAAAGCGTCACTTCAATTGTTTAAAACGAATCTCCGTTAGCATATTAATTTTTCTGTGCTACGCATTGCTTAAATTTGAGCGCTTCTGCAGCATGTAAAAGTTTCAGCAATACAAAATGTTGAAAACGTTGCGCGAAAAGTGGTTAAAATGTATAAGACCAGTGCGAAGAAAACAGCGTTGTTGAAGTCCTGGATCAAAGAAAATGTCTCTACTCAATGAGAAACGAAACGTTATCTTGTCGGTTTATGTAAAACCCGGTTTGTACAACGCCATGTATCGATACCGGTGAAGCACTCAAAATTAGGGGCAAAAAATTTCAATATAGTTTGCCTGAAATCTGTTCAAAATGCACTAAAATAGCCATTACAGTACGTGAATTTTCAAAAATTTTTCCGGAGGAGCATGCCCCCGAACCCTCTAGAGCCTTTTTTTTTTTTTTGTTCCTCAACTTGCTTGAAATTTATTCTGCAGGAAAAAACTACGTTAGAAAAAATGTTGAAATTTGGTGTCCCTTCCTTAAAAAAATTTCTGATTACGCCTCAGACATAAAACTTTTTCAAAGGGCTTATTTACGCCCTTTTTTGCGTCTACTTCCGTTTTTCCATTTGCAGTAGTAAACATTCAATCTAATTCAAAACTGCATTCCCCACCAAAATTTTCTGGATCCACTCCTGACCTGAAGTACACACGCATAAATCGAAAATGTGCGAACAAAATGCATCATATTTGGTGAAGGACTCCGAGTGAGAAGCAAAAAGTTTAATCAAAATTTGTTCAAAAAGCATCAAAAAGACTATTGTACCATGTAAAATTTCAAAAATTTTTCGGTAGAGCATGCCCGCCGACTCCCTAGACTAGTTTTTTCCTCAATTTGCTTCAAATTTACTCTACCGGAAAAACATGCGCTTATAGGCTAAAAGATGTCACAATTTGGTGTCCTCCCGAAAAAAACTTTGAATACGCCTCTGACATGAAACATTGACGCCCTATTATGAGTCTAAACGCCTGACCTCTTTGTATCTAGTCAACACGCAACCTAATTCAAATATGCATCCCCCACCAAAATTTTCTGGATCCGTTCTAGCTGTTGGGTAAGATTTTTTAAACTTTAGTCCCCCCCCCCCCAATTGAAAATCCTGGCTACGCCTACGCCAGCGACTGCGATATTTTGTAAGCTATATGCGAAATCCGTTATGTACAAAAATCGATCCGTTGCTCGCAATACATTTGGACTTCAATTTTTGTTCGTTATTATTCAGTAAAATTTGAAATCTGATATTGCTGTGTTTAATTTATTTTGACGGTGCAGAAATAGAAGACACTACTACTACTACTACAAGCATCAATTATAATTTTAAAACGAGTCTGTTATACACGAGGAAAAGCAAGCAGTAAAATTATGCTATCCACAACCAGGTTTGCAGGGTAATAGCTGACAGTTTTCACGTGTTCCTCTGCAATGTATAAAGTTTTACATGTGATACGCCAAAACCTATGCAATGCCACTAATTTCTAGCTTGATCCTGAAAAAGATAAGCTGCACAATACACAATTACACACTCCTTATCGCAAAGATAACCTGGAAATCAACCCAGTTTTCATTCGATCTGCAAATGCTAGAACCTTGATATTTTTTGAGCTCAGCCTTGGGATTTTTGAAAATTTGAATCTGGCAACTTTGAGGGTAGATGTTGATGAAATTTTTTGCTCGCTGAAAAATGTAGGTATAAATATCGCCACAAGATGTCAATGTAGATTCTTAAACCAAAAACTGCTGGGGATCTTTGAGCGAATTTGAAATAAATGTCTCTGCGTCAAATTGCATAAAATAATTAATTGATAGAATGACAAAAGTTGACTAAAAAATCGTGGAAGGTTATAAAGAGCTTAATTTAAACTGCTCGCACATGCGCTATCATGGGCGTTTCCTAGAAGAAAGTTAGATAGCCGGTTGCAATCAGTTCGGTATATTGTCTAAAGTATAGAATGCAGCTAAACAGCAATGCACATAAGTTTTTGGTTAGCAGTGGCCTATAAGGTATTTTGGAAGCATACGTTTTCTTTAACGTACCGATACTTTTTAAAATTAATTTGAGATTAGCTTTGGAACGAAACATGAGCAGACATAGTGATGAAGCTGTATTTTGTATCGCAGGGCCGAATGGTATCTCACTTCGCACTCATCGGTCGTTATGGAAAGAATATAGCGGTCACATTTCGTTTTGAAACATGCCTAGCATAATTCACCCACAGGCTAAACATGTTTATCCCAGTTCTTTGGAGTTGTTCCACTTGTTCATTACTTTGCGTTTGTGAAGGCTCTTTGTGACTACTTTAAAGCTAAGAACAAAACAAATCCAAAATTTTGCTAGAAGATGAGGCCGAGTATAAACAACGTGAGTTACCGGCTCGGCTCAAAAAACGTGCTTCCTAGATTTTGTTTATGCCCTTAGAATACATGCACTAACATTTACAGTAACTAACAGTTATCGGAATGCTGTTAATTCGTCTCCAACACACAGTATACAGTAAATATAAGATTTGCGCATCCATAGCGTAAGAATTTTAAATTTTTTGTTCTTTCAGTGCTTGTTAAAGATTGAAACAAAAGAATTAATTGTCTTATATCGTTTTCTAGCGATCATCTTAGCTATTATAGAATAACTGACCTGGACTATAAGCCGCTATCTTGTGACTTCGTCAAAATTTCTTTTTAATCTAATTAACTTTTTCGACTTTTTTTTTTTAGCCCATCTCAAAACAAATTCAAGTTATGGTAGGATTCGGCAAATTGTACGGAGGGCTTAGGCGTAGCCAGGATTTTCAATTGGGGGGGGGGGGGGACTAAAGTTTAAAAAATCTTACCCAACAGCTAGAACGGATCCAGAAAATTTTAGTGGGGGATGCATATTTGAATTAGGTTGCGTGTTAACTAGATACAAAGAGGTCAGGCGTTTAGACTCGGAATGGGGCGTCAATGTTTCATGTTCGAGGCATATTCAAAGTTTTTTTGGGAAGGGCACCAAATTGTGACATCTTTTAGCCTATAAGCGCATGTTTTTCCGGTAGAGTAAATTTGAAGCAAATTGAGGAAAAAACTAGTCTAGGGAGTCCGGGGGCATGCTCTACCGAAAAATTTTTGAAATTTTACATGGTGCAATGGTCTTTTTAATGCTTTTTGAACAAATTTTGATTAAACTTTTTGCTTCTCACTCGGAGTCCTTCACCAAATATGATGCTTTTTGTTCGCACATTTTCGATTTATGCGTGTGTACTTCAGGTCAGGAGTGGATCCAGAAAATTTTGGTGGGGAATGCAGTTTTGAATTAGATTGAATGTTTACTACTGCAAATGGAAAAACGGAAGTAGACGCAAAAAAGGGCGTAAATAAGCCCTTTGAAAAAGTTTTATGTCTGAGGCGTAATCAGAAATTTTTTTAAGGAAGGGACACCAAATTTCAACATTTTTTCTAACGTAGTTTTTTCCTGCAGAATAAATTTCAAGCAAGTTGAGGAACAAAAAAAAAAAAAGGCTCTAGGGGGTTCGGGGGCATGCTCCCCCGGAAAAATTTTTGAAAATTCACGTACCGTAATGGCTAGTTTAGTGCATTTTGAACAGATTTCGGGCAAACTATATCGAAGTTCAACAGCTCAAGTGGCCTAGTGATGAGAGCGTCTGCCTCGAGAGCTGTTGACTTCGGTTTGATTCCGAGTCGGGTCAAACCAGTGACCTACAAATTGGTATTTATAGCTTCCCTGCTTGACGATCAGCATTAAAAGGACAGTGTGGAGAACAACCCGGCAAGTTTACTTGTTGTGCCGTTGGGAAAGGCACTAAGCAGGATTCCCTCATATTGGTGTGGTAGACAAGTGGCCGGCAACACCTAAGCGAGCTCGTATAGCGCATTGATCGCTTTCTCGTGATAGGAGTAGGCCTATAAATATGCAACGAAAGACAAAAAAAAATACAAATACAAAAATTTTTTGCCCCTAATTTTGAGTGCTTCACCGGTATCGATACACGGCGTTGCATAAACCGGGTTTTACATAAACCGACAAGATAACGTTTCGTTTCTCATTGAGTAGAGACATTTTCTTTGATCCAGCACTTCAACAACGCTGTTTTCTTCGCACTGGTCTTATACATTTTAACCACTTTTCGCGCAACGTTTTCAACATTTTGTATTGCTGAAACTTTTACATGCTGCAGAAGCGCTCAAATTTAAGCAATGCGTAGCACAGAAAAAATAATATGCTAACGGAGATTCGTTTTGAACCATTGAAGTGACGCCTGACCGTTCGCTGGCCATTGCAGCTGCGCCAACACAACTCTGGCCAACGCAAAAAACAAAGTTGTATTGTACAGTATTTCTCCTTTGTAAGCCCACTTATTAAAAGCCCAGCAAGAAAACAATCACGCAATGGCAAGGGTTTATCATAATTACCAAGATCCTTGTTTTTGTCCAGAATGGATTGGGGGGGCATGGCCCCCGTGGCTACACCCTGGCTACGCATATGGTCCGTTATTATTTCCAAAAGTCTCGTAGCCGAGGGCCGACGCTCTCATTACAAGACAAACAATTTTTGTCAGTGTGCAACTGAAAAACGTATTTATGAATGACAAACTTTTATGTCCTTGACTTTCTCATGAAATCGATAAAATTCAGCCACGGACTCATTGCGCAACTAGCAACAACAGCTTTAATCTAAAAGCAATGCCAAAAGCTATTTGGGGAAGACGAAGCAGCGTCAGTATTGTTTCTAATTAGCAAAATATTGGTAGTAATACCGGTAGTATATAGTAGACTATTTATTTTTTCAGCCACAAAATAACAAATAATACGAACATAAAAAATATAAGGACTAAAAAAAGAAAACAACGATGAAACGATATGCGTTAACTTCGTTAAGACGCTCGAGATGACAATAAAAAACACAGCATGTTTAAAAATTGGCACGGCCGCGACACCTTATATTCACCGGTTGATCATGCAAGGCCAAAATTAGACAATGAAAACTCTCGTTTTTCTTCACTCTTTTTAGGCCTATAGTTTAATCCAGGGCGTCGAACCAAACCGGAACGTAAACCGAAAACCCGTATTTACCGCTTCCTTTCATTGAACCCAAACCGAACCGTAACCTTTATAATTTAATAGACTAAAACCTAACCTAAACCGGAACCCGAAGTCATCAAAATTCTTGAACCTTAACCGGATTTGAACCGCTAAAATAATTTTTGTTTAATAATCTAAACCAAGACCGGAGTGTCTTTTTGGAAGTGCGCTATCAATGCTGGTTTCGTTTCATTTATCTCGGCGCGTTTGTGTTGCAATCTTACGTCATATAGGTCTATGCTGAAAATTGTTGCTGGAGGCGAGAGCAACACTGCAGCTAGCAACGGTGATGCATGCAATTAGTGCTTCATTACAGGGCCGGCGCCTAAGGGGGGCCAAAGGGGGCCTGCCCTCCCATTCGACTTGCTTGGTCCCCCCAAGTAACAAGCTTACTGGTTTAAAGACATCGGATTTGGTGATTATTTTCACACTTTGGCCCCCCTTGACAAATGCTTGGCCCCCCTAAGTCGACTGATCTGACATTAACCATAATTTTAATGGAAGTTTGTAGAAAATTGTTTACACTTACAAATATCTCGGGATTACAGTTGACAATCAGTCAAAGTTCAAATTCCATATTCAGCAACTGGAAAAAACAAACTTCTCGAGGAGCCGGTGTTCTTTGAAAAATAAGGCATTTATTACCCAAGCAAACTTTATTAACATTCTATTACGCGTTAATACAACCTCATCTGCTTTAGGAGTTTGCCATTGCTGTTTGGGGCTCAACCAGGGATGGCGCCAAGGGGGGCCTGCCCCCCTTAATGGACTTGCTTGCCCCCCCCCATCAACAAGCTTACTCTTTTGAAGGCAGCGGCTTTTTTGTTTAATTTCAAACTTTGGCCCTTCTGATAAACGCTTGGCCCCTCTAAGTCGACTGCTCTGCCGCCGGCTCTGCTTCATTACGTTGTAAAATCGATTGATCTAAGAGTAAATGTGCAGATGGAAATGTTTTAATCAAAGATAGGCCGATAGGCTATTGCGTGATTTAGACCAGAATCAAATTTTATATACGGTAGAAAAGAGTTGAATAGTTCTGAAGGTAAGGACATCTGAAATTAATCTGAGATTATTTCCAGAGAGTCGAACCGAACCTGAACCGGAGTTTTATAAACCGGTTTTACGTTATTTTTGTCGAACCTTAACCGAACCCGAACCGTATTTTTCAAAATCGCTAAGAGCGAACCGGAACTGAACCGAATAATCAGGGGAAAATCCAGGGGGGGATGTGGGGGATGCATCCCCCCACCAGCCATTTTCAACAATGCTTTGGATGAATGAAATTTTTCCATAATTTCGAACCTCTTCGCAGCAATATGCCTTAGTTGTCTTAAGCACGCATAATCGAAACTGTGCGAACGAAATGGATCATATTTAGTGAAGCACTCAAAGTCAGGGGCCAAAATTATGAACTAACTTTAACCTGAAAATTGTTCAAAGAGCACTAATCGGCCATTACAGTATGCAAATTTTCAAAATTTTTCCGGGGAAGCATGCCCCCGGACCCCCCCTAGAGTCGTTTTTGTTACTTAAGATGCTTAAGACTAACTCTGCCGAAAAAAACTAAACTTGGAAAAGTAACGAAAGTTGGTGCCCCCTCCCTGAAAAAAACTAACTCTGAATATACACCTGACATGAAACATTTTCAAAGGGCTTATTTACGCTCGTTTCCGGAACTAAACCTCATAAAGTCTTCGTATTTAGTTAACATTCAACCTAATTCAAAATTACATGCCCCCCACCAAAACTTTCTGAATCCGCCCCTGCGAATAATGTGAGTACTTGCAAACTTTAACCGAACAAGAACCGATTGAAAAAGCGGCTCGCTCCGTGAGGTCACAGGCGTTACTTTGAAACTGATTCGAATTCAAAATAATAGTCACTTATACACGTAATTTATGCATGGTGAAGAAGTTTTTACGTTTGATATACCCGGTCCCGTAGTACACGCGTAACAGACTAAACAAAACGCTTTGACACTAATTTACCGCTATCTGTGGATTGAATAGGCCGCCGGTGTCAGAGCATATTAACAATATAGTTAATTATCTCGAAATTGGTTTTACTACAAGTATTTTATGCATTATATACGCCTGTCAATGCGAAAAAAATTGCTTTGTACGATTCATTTTTTATATTGTGTTACTAAAATTATACCATTTTTTACTGCAAACCTGAACCGGAAGTTTATGAACCGGTTTTGAAATATTTTTAGTGGTGCGAACCCAAACCGAAGCGTTTCAATTTATCTAAACTTTAACCGGAACCGAACCGAAATTTAAATCCGCTGTTGAACCCAAACCGAACCTGAACCGGAAAAATTTAACGGTTCGGCTCCCTGCCAGGGGTGCCTTGGTAAAGTTTCAACTAGGGGGGCCCTGTTCAGTGTTAAAAATTCAGTTGTTTTAAACGCCAACAATCCATAGCCTTTGAATTGTGTAAAGCTTAATTGCTCCGGTTTCAGTCACCTACAGTATGTTTTACAACGTTTGTTACAAGCGTATCTCCGATTCCAAAACATTAGTTTATGTCAGGCATGGGCAACATACGGCCCGCGGAACCATTTAATGCGGCCCGTTGACACTTACAAAAACCTAAACGCCTAAAGCAGAGCCGGCGGTAGAGCAGTCGACTTAGGGGGCCAAGCGTTTATCAGGGGGGGCCAAAGTTTGGAAATTAAGCACAGAAACCGCTGTCTTCAAACGAGTAAGCTTGTTGATTGGGAGGGCCAAGCATGTCAATTGGGGGGCTAGGCCTCCCCTGGCCCCCGCTTTGGCGTCGGCCTCGACCTAAAGGTACCGTGAATTAAGCCGAAGACCTTTTTTGCTCTTCCCACGAGTGCGGCCCTAATATTAGCAGTTATTTATGATTTTAAATGCGATTTATCAAATAATCTGGCCCGCCAACGCCAAGGACTTCATTATCCCACATAGACCTATGGCCCGCCGACCAGAAAAGTTGCCCACCCCTGGTTTATGTTACAGGTAGTTAGGCCTATAGTGTTAACAATTGCGCCAAACTACGTCAAAACCAGAAAATCATTTTTTTAGGGTAAGCTTTTCTGATTTCTGTCAAATAAAAACTGCCCCCCTTCACCGTAGCCTTGCCCCCAGCTTGCCCCCCCTTTTAACAAAGGGCTGGCTACGCCACTGTGTAAAGGAAAAAGAAAACTAAAATTACAAAAGACAGTCCACTGTACCAGTACTGTAATCTGCCAAAAAAACACAGGCTTTCCTGCGAAAGTCAAAATGTACGGCAGTAAGTAGTAAGTACAAGGCACACAACGCAATTTCCTTAAAACGAACGGAAGAAATGCAAGAAATCATTAGGCTAATGTAACAGCAGCTTCCAGCAGTCAATTATTTTGCAAATCATGAACGATGCAGCAACAATGAAAGAAAATTCTTAAAATGTCATCAAAAGTACTCCAACTTCTGATAGGCTATGTCATTAAATTGGGAACAAAAAAGCCCAACCACTCAAAGATCAATTTGTAAAACTCAACTCCGCTTTCGACAAGACATCGGCAGCCAGTTTTGCCTGCGAACTCTCGATGTGATAGTAAAATCACTCCCACGAACATCTTACAAACAGTGTGGTATTAATGCGTCCCTGAGCAGTAGAATATTGCCTGACCAGTGTTCAAGGTAATCTCGGTTGCGAATTTTTTTTTATTTTATTTAGGCCTTAGTTGCATATTTATCTTCCTATCACGAGAAAGCGATCAATGCGCTATACGAGCTCGCTTAGAAGTTGCCAGCCATCTGTTTACCACACCAATATGAGGGAATCCCGCTTAGTGCCTTTCCCAACGGCACAATAAGTAAACTTGCCGGGTTGTTCTCCACACTGTCCCTTCAATGCTGAACGTCAAGCAGGGAAGCTGTGAATACCAATTTGTAGGTCACCGGTTTGACCCGACTCGGAATCAAACTCGAGTCTACAGCTCATGAGACGGACGCTCTATATCACTAGGCCACTTGAGTTGTTGACTTGTTCGACAGACTCAAAGTGAGAAAATACTGAATATTAATTAGCACTAAAAGTTTACTATAACTTGAACTGTTGGCCCACCCTCAAAAGATTTTTTTAGAACAATGGAGGCTCAGCCCCCCCACCAAGGCACCCCAGCTTCCTGGTTATTTTTGCCGCTGAGGACATCCTTTATGAGCTACTACAGCAGTATCTTACGACGTACAATCAGCCAAAATGCAATAAGTAGTTTTTAACAAACTGCGCCTGTGGTTGTGTACCAGAACATAGGTCGAGTGGACGGTTTCAAATTCTTGAAACCAAATCGAATTTGAACCTTTAAATTTTTGCTTCTGCGTACCTGAACCCGATACTCTAAAGTGTTTTTAATTTTAACCGGAACTGAACCTGCAAAATCAAACGACAAAAAGCTGAAGCGGAGGTAAACCACTGAGAACAAATTTTGCGGAATCTGAACCTTAACCGGAGCGATATTTTAAGCGGTTCGATGCCCTGGTTTAGCCTAATCTCTAAAAAATCTTCATACGCTGAAAAGGGGGGTGGGGGGGAGGGAGGGGGAAGTGCCTAGAGCGGTGGCCCCTCCCTGGCTACTCTACTGCCCTGATTATTTAGAAGTTTCAATATAACTTCGGATTTAGAATTGAATTTGGAACGGATTAGGATTTCGAAAAGGAAATTACGGACATCCAAATTGAAAATTCGTGCAACTTTTAATTCTTCGTTGTACCGTTATTCTGTAGAGATGGCATGGGCCGCTAAGAGACCCGCTTGCAAGCCGTTAACCAGTCTTTTTAGTGGTCCGTTGACGGTTCGGTTCTATCTTTTGTTTCTCATTGGGCCGCTAACGAGCCGCTAACAATTTTTGAAAGCCCTTTCAACTTTCATTTTTCTTTCAAATGTAGCTGAAGTTTTGTAATGGGCTTTGGTCGGACTGGGCTTTATTTTTGGGATGAGTTGCCGGGTTACCGTTACTGGGCAAGAGGTTCCGGGCCATGGGCGGTCCTTATTTCATGTTTTTATTGTTTATTTCTTGTTTTTATCAAACTAACTTGATTTTTCATTGCTTATTTCTTGGTTTTATTGTTTATTTCTTGTTTTTATCGAACTAACTTGATTGCTTCATTTGATAATGTTTAATTGCATTTCATTGCGTGGGTGTAAGTAACTTGACTAGCATAGGTTCTTTCATTTTCTCGTGTGTACGTGCTGTGCATATATACTAGTAATAAATGTTGAAGTTGTAGGTCGGGGTAGCAGAAAAGTCAGCCCGTGTCATCTCTAGTATCCTGATTCTGCTATCGCAAGATGTAACCAGTTTAAATTTTGCAAAGCAGCCATTGGTTATACCGTGGTGTTGTTATAGCCTACCTTGTTCACCTCCTCGTTACTTTAGTAGCCCCTAGTGTACCATAGTTTTCACTCGTAGGCAAGCAAAGTATGCGCTTTGCTGACTTGTTTTTTTTTGCATGGCTGTGATTAATGATGGGTATAATAGTCAAACTATGGATAAAGAAACACATTCCATCAATATGAAAGCTAAACCGTAAACGTACGCCGTATGTGACCGCAAATGATGCTGCCAGAGAGCACCTCGACTAGAAAACTGTTAAGTTCATAGATGCTCCTTGGTCTTAGCTTTCAAAAGTAGTTTAAAAGAGTACCTTCTTTCTGCGCAAGAGTTTTCTTGATTATCCCTTTCACAGAGCTGATATGTCTACAAATCAATTGCTTAACTTATTTATTATTATTATTTATTTTCTTTTGTTTCTTTTTTGTTTTCTTTTCCTCTTTTTGGTGTTATTTAATGTAATTGTAGTAGACCTAGTTCTAGATCATACTTCATTTATGTGTGCTTTTATGCTTTTATTTTTTTTGTGTACCTTATGTTTTTGAATAGACTCTACCGTGAGGAGATGCAGACTCGACGACCTCTCAGGTCTTTCGCATCTCCTCTGTGACATTATTTGTTAGTTTTTTTGTTGTTGTTTTCACTGTTACGCACTATTATTTTGTTGTTTGATTTTGTCAAAATAAAATGTTGTTGTTTTGTTTTGTTTTAACCAACATAACGGAAATTTACCTGATCCATAGTTTGTCTTTGTGTTAAGTCAAGTCAAGTAAGGGCCTGTAAGGCCAAATAAATGCTACAACTACATCCCTGGCCCTGACCTACGCAGTGCGCTGAATGCAAAAAAAAAAAAATCCTGTACCTACCGGCAGCAGATGAAACGCCGATGTCGGCTCTTTAGTTTCTGTCGATCCCGCAAAATCTCAATTCTGGCATAATCGCTTCAGGCCTATAGAGATATGGTTGCTGGAAAGGTTGGGGTGGCAGATTATCATGTTCATCATTTTATGAAACAAGGATCATTGAGCAATTTTTGGTTGTTTTCTTACTTTTGTAGTGAACTGTGATCAAGAAATAATAATTTTGTGGGCCTAACACAGCCTGACCAGCTGACACAGTGACACTGGACCAGTTGGACAGCAACTAACTCTAAACCACCAGTAGACTAGGCTAGTCCGATTCAGTGATAGATGTGGAACTTCCTAATGCTTATCCTTAACGTTATTGCTCGCACAAAGTATATAGCTGAGCAGTGAGTGGTACCGGTAGCAGTAACAATCTGATAATGATAACACAATAGCACTCTTTTCTGAGTTGCTAAAGAAAATTCACAGTAAAACAAAAGCACAAGTGGGCAGAGGGGCATTAGTCCACTGAGCCGTGTGATTTAGAGTATTTAAATATTATTTGGTTGAACAAGTTCAAAAAATTTTGGTATATACCCTGTACCTGTGCTTGTGTGCTCTTATACCGATATTGGTATGATAGGTACCAGTACTGGTAAAACTCTGAGACTGTATAGCAGTGTTACCAGTACCGGTACTGTAGAAAAAACATTTTTAAAAAAATTAAAAGTAAAAAGCGGTACCAGTATATCACTTCACTAGAGTTTCCAATTGCATTTTAATTTGTTTTTCTTTAGATATATTCTGATGTGAGCGTAATTATTAGGCAATTGTACTGGTAGACTACCGGTACCGGTACTCATCTAGGGCAGAGGGTGACTGCTTGACTGGAATACCCTAAACAGCCAAAATGGTCGATTTGTTCAATATCTTGCTCTAATTATTTCTTTACTGTCCGTTAGCTATTTAGCAACAAAAATAGTAAATTTTAATTTCACTTAAATACCAGTTCTTAAACAGATGAAAAGGATTTCGAAAAATGGTACTGTGTTGTTATACCATTACATGTAGTCTGGTAACGTCTAGTATCAGCCCCCAAATTCGATTAGGGTTAGGTTTGGTTAGGATTAGGTTCAGTTAGGGTTAAGTTTAAAGTTGTGACTGAACCAAACCCTAACTAAATTTAACCCTAACTGAACCTAATCTTAACCAAACCTAGCGGCTGCCGGCTGATACTAGACAGGTAGATGTTACCCCATGTAGTTTACCATAGTAAGCTGATGACTTAAATACAATACGATTTGACTCAGTAAAAACAAAGAAAACAAACAAAGTGTGCATTGTGCAGTCTTAAGACCTGTAAAATTTGTTGCTTTAGTTAATCTTATTACTTTGTCATGCCCCTGTACAGGCTTACAACCAGGGAGGGCGTAAAGAAATACCGGTAATAAAGTAAGGAAGCGTCAATTTCATCGGAAATTCCGATTATGGATGTTTGAAAATGGTTGTTGCGTGTCGGTAACTGTTTTTTGGTTCTCGTAGTGCAGAGTGCAATTGTCACAGTAGGGGAAGTTTCCAGTTTCGCAAGCATGATTTTCGAACTTCGGTAATCGGAAATTTCTGGTGAAATAGAAGCTTCCATAAAATAAACACAGCGGGCATTTGTACGAGCTAGAGAAAACAGAAAAATGTACAATATGGTACGATTTGTACAAAACTGCGGTATACTGGTATAGGCCCCATACACTGATGCATTAATTATGTAGAATACTGATACCGAGTACCTGGTAGGTTTTTCACTGTTTAATTTAGTGATATCAAATTAGTCAATTTAGTACGGTAAATACCATACTGAATACCGGTATATCAGTAACAATAGTCTAGTTTAAACAAATTTTATTGTCCTAAGCCCTAAGTATTTTGTTCCAGATGTAAATGTTTGATCTTCGTGATTGTAATAAATAAAATTTTTTTATATAGTTGTTAAAATTTTTGCCATAGTTTCTTATGAACAATGGCAAAGTCGGAATTGTCCAGCAAAGAATCTGCAGCAATATCAAGCGGTGATACTAGAGCTGATTATGGATGTAAGTAGTTGTCTGTTTTGTTCTCATTTTTATGAAAGTGTCAGATTTCCGTATTTATCTTTCTAATACCCTATGCATTCAGTCTAAACAAAAATTCATTATTAATACACTTGTAATAGCAAATTATGTTTGCTGATAGCAAATGCATAATAATGGAAAGAATTGGTAGTACTGATAATACTGTACTTGCAATTTGCCAATGCTGCCTGTTAGAATTGCGTTGGATGCTCATACGGCAGTTATTGGATTGCTTTGACTTGTACAGTAAGAGTTGTATAAAAGTTCATTTGTTAAAATCTCTTTTTAAAAACAATTGTGCACTGAGTTTTTGAAACTTATAACTTGTCACTTCGAGTAAGCATGAGCTTGCTGAAGTGATTTTCTGTATGAATTGCGATTGCTAACACTTAAAATGGAAGTGTGGCATCCAAAGCTTTTTGAAAATAAAGGCTGTCATATTGTGTGTGCAAGTTGTATTTCTTCATATTAAAAAGCCTGGCTCTGCTTTCATTTTCGCTGAATGTTTGCATCTTGCAGTTAAGGCATGTATGCTTATATGCATACCAATACCAAAAACATTATTCATTTAAAAGTGTCACCATTTTAGTTAGTTAGTTAGTTAGTTGCATATTTATCCTCCTATTACGAGAAAGCGATCAATGCGCTATACGAGCTCGCTTAGGAGTTGCCGGCCACCTGTCTAACACACACCAAGATGGGGGAATCCAACTTACTGCCTTTCCCAACGGCACAAGTAAACTTGCCGGCTTGTTCTCCACACAGTCCGTTTAATGCTGAACGTCAAGCAGGGAAGCTGTGAATACCAATTTTAAAGTCTTTGGTTTGACCCGACTCAGAATCAAACCCGAGTCTACAGCTCAAGAGACATACGTTCTATACCACTTGGCCATCTGAGCTGATAATATTTTGAAACTAAGTAGTATTTTCATGTTCATTCTTGTTAAAAGCAAAAGTATTACTGTGGTTATTAATAAGAGTGGGAAATTTGTTAAAATGGAACTATCCAATTGATTGTTCAAGTTTTGCTTAACTTATACACTTTGATTGCTTAACAATTTCTGCAAGAAATAATGTGGTTAAGTTCATGCATAAACATCTTGGGAATTTGTTGTGATTATGGCGTAAATATGATTTGTATTTATATAGTTGCATGTTTATCTTCCTATCATGAGAAAGTGAGTAAAGCACTATAACAAGCTTGCTTAGGAGTTGCCAGCCACCTGTCTACCACAGTAAAGTGGGGGATCCCGCTAAGAGCCTTTTCCAACGTCACAACTAGTCAACTTGCCGGCTTGTTCTCCACACCTGTCCTTTTAATGCTGAGTGTCAAGCAGGGAAGCTGTGAATACCAATTTTAAAGTCATTGGTTTAACCCAACTCGAAATCAAACTCAAATATGATTTTTTTAATTGTGATGAAATTGCTGTATGATTTTTTAATTTGAAGTACTGTAATAAGTAAAAGTTGTTGGAAAAAGGAACAAAGGCTTTAAATTGCAGTTAAATAGATCTAATCAGTCAAATTGAGGTGTTTTCAATTACAAAAGTAGCATGCGAGGTAAATGATGTATATGTCAATAGTAAAAAAATAGATAATCAAGTTTTAACAATTTCTCACATATTACCGCATTTCAACTTGCATTTGTTACCATAACATTTTGTGTTAGCAATTTATTAACACTGCACATCACATAAACTTTAATTTTTTATAGAATGCATCTGCTTTGCATAATTTTAATTCAGTAACCTACGCAGTTTAAAGAGGTCAAAAATGTCCTAATGGTCGATTTCCCAGTTTGTTTTGAGCTATGTGTTGATGACAAGTTATCTACTATTCTGCAGTACCGGTACATAATCTGTCATCGAGTTTTTTACTTTATGCTACATGCTGCGAATGCGTTTTATTTCGAAGTTTTAACTTCTGCAAATTTTGTCTTGTCAGTTTAGTTAAAATGAGTGGTTTCTTGCAAATAGTAGGTTGGCAGCTGGGTTTGGCCATTGAAAAACGTTTTCAACTCTTGAAAAAATTTGTAATTATGGTCTATGTTCACATCTCATCGTGCGTATGCAATAATAGTTTTTAATGTGGCAATTTGAAACAATATTTGCTTGATTGATAGTTACTGGTTTTGGTCTGTTGCAAGCATTTTGTGCGTTTAGCACAAACTATATCTTAGTTTTATCTGGGTAATTAATTTTTATTTCCTTGGGTTCATTAAACGTGTATTGATCAAAAGAATCTTTTAAGGCAGAGTCATGCAGCACATTGATATAGAACCCATTGTTCAATAAATTTCTTTTGCAACAATGGTATAGAGATTAATTTAATTCTTGCGCACTTTTCGCGCAATTTCACTCAATGCATGTCGTTTGAATCAATACAGGAAGCGTAAACGCCAATCACGTATTTTTGACTTGCTTCTTGCAGTGCCTTGCCTTCCTTTGCTGCCAATCGCAGCGTATGTAAGAATTTTGTTGCTGTACATCTACTCATGAGTGCCTAGTAACACTTGTATTGAAAGTAATTGAATATGTGTGAATAATATGATCCAAAAACGTCTTTTGCATCAGACACGCGTCTGATGTAATGCATAAGCTGATCACATTTGGTACATTTTCGACGCTGCTTTTGCTGGGAAAATTTAATCTGGCTAAAACGGTTATTAGCAATACAATTGCAAGCAGTTTCGGAAAAGCATGTTGTTAGCGTGTTTGACATATTAGTTTTAAAATGTGACATCGTTAAAGCTTAGCTTGTGAATATTGCAGATTAGAGTAGTCATTAGCTGAATTGAGCCTCAGGAGCAATTTAACTCAGTCATTAGAAGCATGGACGGTGAAGTTTTAGAAGTTAGGAATGTAAGATCATGCAAGGAGTAAGATGGCTTTGCATGTTTACTGTTCAGTTAGAAAATTGATGATCAGTTTGTATCAAAAATTAATGGTGAAGGTGAGACAACAATTCTGTTGCTAGCTATAATTCGTTTTACGAGTGGCTTTCTGACCTTTTTATGTTTACTCTGAGCTAGTTTTGCCATCAAGGGCAGTAAGACATAGAACATGGGCGATGAAAATTACCTATTTACGTTGCTACTAAAAGGCAAATAGCTGTTGCTAAATTGGCCTTGCTGTCTGTTGTATTAGGGTTATCTCCTCAATATTTTTGCCTTGGGAGAAATTCGTGCGCTGATCAACTAGCGTTGACGAGTTCACGTTGTAGTGACGTAATTTTAAAGGTTATAGCAGTCACCTTTAAGAGATAATAATGTAATTTTTCAATCGTCAAGACAGCTTGACCGTTTGACGAAAGTTTGGAGGTTGTTTTGATTTTGTTGTGTAAACGAATCTTATCGGAACTCTTAGACCTTTGACTTTGTAGGTCTTAAATACGCATTACTACTTGCAAAGTCGTCTTTGACTTTTAGGCGATGAAAAATGTACTCCATCTATTAGTAGGCTATTTTACCTTTCAATGACAGGAAAGGAAGCGACTGTTGTTGAAGTTTGGTATTACTGGCTAAAATGTTGTCACCTTATTAGCTGTGTTTGTTAACATTGCTTGAGTTTTGCCATTGTTTTCTATAACTTCTTCACTCTGTTCGTATTTTAAGGGCCGGGCAACTTTTGCTCTGTTTTGGTAAACAAGAAAAGAGTCTGTATATTGTTGTAAGTAAATAAGCAAGCGTCACTGGTTCCTAAATCAACGTAGACTATTCCTAATATGTTCTAACGTCCTAATACATCTCATTTTAGAGTATTTATACATGTAGTAGCCACGCTCAACCAGTTCTGAGTTTCATAAGCTGTCACTTTGAATTATTACTTCTGGTTATGGACTCCTAGCATAAAGTATGTGTGAGAAAATTTCCCAAGTAGATTTGGACTTAATAAGCTCATGCATATTTTCTTGAAATCACGCTGTCTCACTTTAATTGCGCAATGGTTGGCTTTTACCACTAATCATAATCGCTGCAATCCAAGTTAAGCGATGACTTGACTTTTAAATATATACGTTTCTGAAGCTGTTAAACTTAAGTTTGGTTTTATTTCTTGAGAACTGTTTGGTATTGAAACAGTTACTTTCAAGTCTTGTTTGAATTTTGAATGGATAAGAGTATGCTCATCGTTGGTAGTATTTCATACTACATGAGGTACTAGCTGAGCAGTCAATTTAAAATAGTTATTTTCATAAGCTTTTTCATGTAGAGTCCATTGTTTAGCACCGTCGAAATGCGTTCCCCCCTTGCAACGTTAGTCTTTTTTTAGTATCGATTGGTAGCAATGCATGATTTTTTAGTTTTAAATATAAACACTTCGTTGCAGATAGGACGCTGTGTATTTGTAGAAAGAAGTGAGATGCATCATTACTTTAACAACGAAAACGAAATTGTAGTTTTTGATTTTCACTTTCGATATCAGTTAAGGTGTAGGTACGGATATTGCATTGACTAGCTTCACTCATGCAGTTTTTTTAAGCAATTATTAACTTTTTAGTTGAGACATTATGACTTAAAGCAATTAGCCAAGCAAATTTATCATGGTAACTTACTTAAATTAAGCAGCATAGCTATTGCTGATGTTTTTTAATGTCAGACGTTGTCATTTAGCCTGAAGCAACAACGCGGTTTTGCTTTTATTTTATGTTGCAATCCTTGTAAACATCATGAGATGGAGTATTTCTTGATAATCTGGTTGCATATGTAATTATACACTGTCGAAATGGAAAGACTACATTGTGGACAAAGCTTTTGTGTACTGTTCTCATCTTATTGTTGTGAGGCCGTTATGAATAGAAAGCCGCGAATTATTTATGTCAAGTTTCGTGGATTATTTAAACAGTGTCTTTTGTTTTCTAGTTGCGTCGCAGATCATTGGTATACCAGTCAAAATTCTATGATTATGGTTTGTAGCGAGAACAGAGCAGGTGATAAAGCGATAAAATAGGAAAAAGCAAGCAGTTTTACTGCTTAGTATCGACTTTTTCGCATCATATTGTCAAACTTCGGAGTGTTGTAAGTGTTGTTACCAGTTAAGCGCAGTTATTCCAAATTAATATGAGGTAGATTAATGGATATTGTTAGCTTTATTGTCCTGTGCAAGTATGTGGCAAGTTTGTAATCCTATATGGCTGACAACTCAGTTTCAGCTGCTTCTTATGATTTTAAAGTGAATTTATGCAAGAGCTTTGAAAATAATGGTAAGAGGTTAGTAAATAAAATAAATCGTCACTTCTTGCAACAGACCACCGCCATGTCGCATCAGGGTCGTTCTGATAGTATAGATGCAGGCAGTCGCCGTTATTCCATGAGAACTTCTGAATATGGTGAGTTAAAACCTCGGTCTGAATGTGGTTTGAAAACTGCAATTTTTTTTCTTTTATTCCGATTTTTACGAACGTCTCATTTTAGCGAGTGATTTTCGACGCAAAAGAATAGCTGTGATCCGTTAAAGATTGTAAAGTCTGTTGTAATTTTTCGGTCAGTTTGCGCTCCTAATCGAATTTGCCGATCTGATAACTCGAGTAGAAACTTTATACCGGATATGACGCGTTAGCTTTTTTTTCCTTAGCAGTTGCAATGTGTTGCTTGTAGTAGAACATGCAAAACTTATATTTGTTTCATGCTGTATTTTCATGGCTAAACAGTTGAATTTAATGAAATTGCATTTGCGCTTGCAATAACAACTTAAAAACCAGCAGTTAGGAAAGCACTCGCGCAGTATTTCCTTTCAAACCATCGTTCTGCATTGAACTTTTCAATTTAATTATCTTCTGATACTGGATTTGTCTAACGACCCATCAGCTGCCATAACTTGATGTAAGTTTCGTTCTCGGTTGTGTCATTGTAAGGACTTTGGAAAATAATTCGCGGCTTACCGACAGGTGCTCTGTACTGGAGAGAAGTGCGAAGGGTTAAGTGTGTGTGTTTTGCATGTTCACAAGCGGCCTCCTAATCATTCATAATTGATATTTGTCATTGATATCAGTGTAGAGCGACCTGCACTATATGTGCTTAAGCCACCCTTTTTTTCCGTATCTTTGCCTTTATCGTTTGCATTAAATACTTGCTAGTGCAGTAGTTACAAACTGATAACTTCACAAGATGTTAGATGTACATTTGGGCCTGCTGAGCGTACAGGAATTGTATGTTAGCATGCTTTGTTAAAATTTCTTTCGCAAATTATATCAATCAAGTTTTTTAAAAGTTGAACCTGCTTCTAGTCGCATTCTGGGTTGCTTTTTTATAAATATTTTTTAAGTAGCTATTGCATAAAGTATGTTTATTTGGAATTATTTGCGTATAACTTCTTAGTGAATAGTCTTTCTTTGAGTTTTACTGTTTTTCGCGTGGGTATGTATGGCGGTACAAAACAGTAATTATTATCAATTAAAAAGACTTGAAACAGACCGGTTTAAATTTAATACTTCAAGTTAACATTGTGAAACCTGTCAGTGTAAGCGAATGCTTGTGAGGGTCGTAAGTCACGGCATAGTTTCATATCATTTTGTAGATATACGATACTATCAATAAATATCACTTACTTAGTGTTCTCCAATCGTGCCTGATTCATTGCATGTACATTGGGTAATATGCCTGTTTTGGCACCACCTCTAGTTTTATGGCTTACATAACCGGCTTCCAGCTCATCTCTTCGCTTTATTGTTGATTTGCGTAATCGCATAACCTACCGTAATGTGATTCGTTGTGTTTTTGTGAGCATGGTGCAAATATTGTTTTGAAAACCTTAATCTAAATAACCATAATTCTGGTTTGTAACTCACTAGGGTCTTTGAAATCTATTGATTACTTACAACGACAACTAAATATGTTATATTATTTGCTTTTCTAGTGTTATTTTTCTCGATACGAGTGTTGTTTTGACTTGCTCTCTTTTTTCTCGAAACGAGTGCTGTTTTGACAAACTGGGCTGTGTATAATGCGAAGTTTCGATGTCGCTGAAAGTTTCATCGTTTCGACTCAAAATCAAATTTTCGTTGTACTAGCCTTATTACGCCGAAGCGTGTAACGAATGGCGAGGCCCATCTCCGCGGCGCAGCGCCTGGGATGCACTGCTCCGAAGAAATGTCGCAGCGGTGACGAGCTGTGAGCGACACTGTTTCCGATTTGACCGGTTCGGAATTCGAGCCCCAGTCCTCCCACACCGATAGCAATGTCTCAACAACTGAGCTAACCGGCCTAAAACTTCTATGTGTTGTTGATGAATTACGCAAGTTTCAATGTTGTCTTACTCGTGCAGAAGCTGTGTCTTGAAAGCGTAGTCAGTCTTTTATCATTTTAATTTCAGCGGAGTAGGTGTATTCTGTAGCTGAAATTCTTCATAATGTCTTGTTTCGCAGGTATCGGGGCAGATGATCGATTGTCAGCGGAGGAGATGGATAACCTGAGAGACCAGGCTACTGCTTACGAGTATCTTTGCCATTTAGAAGAAGCGAAACAGTAAGTTGCATTGTCTATCTTCACTAAAGTTATTATCTCTGTAATAAAGATTCCGTTGCTGTATCATCGCCGTTTGCTTCTAAGGAACTGAAATAGTGTGTTCAGTTTTCAGTTTAGTCGAAACTCTCGTCACTCTCGCTGCTATTCACGTCTGTCTTCTTGAAATTTGTATACCATGACCTTGCGATAGGCCTGCTGCAATGCCAGCAAGTGTAAGTATGCATGTAGTCACAATATGGGTACGCTTAGGAACAGATTGCGCTACAGTCATTTGCTTTTGTGAAATGGAACGCTGAACGTACGTAGTTAGTTAATGATTGGTAGAATTTATATTTGTGAAGAACAATTTTGGGCTTGATGAATTAATATTATTTATTTAGATGGATGGAATTTTGTTTGGAAGAAGATCTTCCACCTAGTGTGGAGTTGGAGGAGGGATTACGTAATGGAGTGTACCTTGGAAAACTGGCTCATTATTTCGCTCCTGACGCAATTCCCTTGCGGAAAATATATGACCAAGATATGAAACGTTATGAAAAGAGGGGACTCCACTTCAAGCATACCGACAATATCAACCACTTCTTCACGGCAATGCAAAAAGTCGGATTGCCTAATGTATGTTTCTCTTTACTGGTTGTAGCTTTAAGCTGCAGTGAAATAGGCTGTTTTCGGTTTTGCTTGCTAGTACCATATATATACGGTACGGAATACTTTCTAAAAAATCACGCCTGAGCCTGATTTTGTGCCTGTTGGCTTTCCTCCAAATTTTCTGAGTTGATAATATTCTTGCAAATGGTTATTGTCGCTGGTGATAGTCAGCATCAAGTTTCTGATTAACTTATAACTGCATTAAAACTACATATAAGCCAGTAATTTGGCTATTTTGTCTCATCGTCGATACTATGGTATACAGTCGTTTTTTTGCAAATTGCGTGTGACCAAATATCGTCCACACTTGTTAGAATGAATTCGAGACCCAGAATGTTGAACAATCATTAATTATATCATTAGTAGCAAAAAGTTTGAGCGGGTATGAGTATGTGCTCGAAATTGTCGTCGCAGTATTAATTGGCGCAAGATTAAACGCGATTCTTTTCCGAATATGGCAACGAATTTTACGTTGAGCGTTTGAGGTTGGTTTTCGAAGCATTAGAGCGGAAACGCTTTCACTTCCGGTCTTTGTTTTTGGTCAATTTACATGTTTCGCAAAAATGTTTTCGAAATCAATAGAAACGCAGCGTCGAAATAGCCTTAATCGTATGTGCGCAGAAGTTGAATTTATTGAATTACCCCGTGTCAGCAGGTTCTACACTTGGTGCACTGAACGGTATCCGTGTTTGGGAGCCAACTCCACCCCACCCCTCGTTAACTTTCAACATCGCAATCGAATTTGCAACGTATGACTGAAAAAAATAATTGTTGCGGCGAAGTTTTAATGTGTCGCAGGACGCAGAGAGCGTCGAGCGCTTGTGGTTCACGAAAAATAGAAGTGTGATCAAAGAGGTTGCCTACACGTCTCGCTTGAAACAACCTGACTTCACGAAATTATGAACAGGATAAAGAGCTCCTGATTTAGTGACAAGTACTCAATTTTTGCTAGGGCTTTTAAGGGCTCTGGTTATTAGGTTGGTCTTGCTTGCGCCCTAATGGGTCAATTATTACTTACTAGCATTACGAGTTACCAAGGATAAACAAATGAAGAACCTAATTAATATTAAATTAGGCAATTAGACTCATTCCACTTCTGTTTTCAACTTTGAAACGGTGCATTTGTGGAAGGAGGTATTAATTTACATTGCTCACTATCATTTTGTATTAGGCATATATTCAGGTGTTGGAATGCTATGGCATGACGACGTTGCGCAATTAAAGTTACATGACATATTGCACGTTAGTAGATAATTAGCCCTAATAATGTTGCCGTGAGTGCTGTTTCCAACGCGTTATGAACATATTGATTTGTTCGATGCCATTTTGCAACGACTTACACTGGACAGTTGCTTATTGTTGGTAAAATATCGTTTGCTTCAATATGTGCAATTCTACAACGCCTTTTTTTGCCAATTTCAGAAATTTTTGTTTTTTGGGTGAAGTTTCTTTACAGACATGTGTACCTCGTTCCTAGCATTTTCTCATATATATGGTATTGGTAAAATTACGAAAATGTATTTTTTAGATTTTTTACCCCGAGACGACAGATATATACGACCGCAAAAATATGCCCAAAACGATCTATTGCATCCACGCTCTTAGTCTTTATCTGTTTAAACTTGGCAAAGCTCCACAAATGAAAGATTTGTACGGAATAGCTAAGTTTACGGGTTAGTTATGGTTTTAGCTGTAACATACGTTTGCTATTAATTGCATTTACAAACTAGTAAGTGCTTGTACGTGTTTTTACAAAGTGTTAAATTTCCATTAACGCAAATCTAGTCTGCCGGTAGTTCTTATGAGCAATAACAGTTACGGCACACCGAAGTGTTTAAATTTTGATATTGCGTCATTTATTACGTAATATCAAAGTAAGGACACCACACCATTTGACACCGACATAGGTTCCATCAATTTCTTATTCGTTTTAATTTTTTTTTGCTAATGTAGAGTTTTTTGTGTACTTAGTCGTTTATGGCTGCAAAATATCGTGATGGTTTTCGTCTTTTGCCGCAAAACAGCTGCGCAGAGCGATTTTCTTCTCGCGCTAAGGTCGTTGCCACGAACCGATCATTTTTCTCAACTACACTTTATTTTTATGAAACATCGCACCATTTGCTTTGATAATACCTGCATTTTCGAAACAGGCCTAACTGTCTGTGCTTAATATTTGCGCATTTGAATTTGAACGTTTCGCTGGTTTAGCTGTAGTTCGTCATTATGGCTATGTACTTCGTGTTTGCGCAGAGGAAGAGTTGTCTAACATGCGCAAAGAATTGGACAAATACGGGATCCAAATGCCGCAGTTTAATAAGATCGGAGGAATTCTGGCCAATGAATTGTCAGTTGATGAAGCCGCGCGTAAGTATTTGGATTAATATCAAACATCTTTGTTTGATCAACTGGCGTCAACACAAATAGATTCTATTTCACAATTTTTTTCCTTCAATGACCTTGATTTAGCTTCATTAGAAATGAAACTTTGTACCAAAACGGCATCGCTATAGACTGTGTATGAGTGTAACCAAATCTTTCGCATACTCAGCTCCTGTGTAATTAAAAATGTGCTTTCAAGTCTGCGGAGAAACATATGCTAGCTGTTAAGGTTACTGTTCAATAATCGTGGCAATACTACCCAGCGGCATGCACATTGCACAATAGAGGCATTATACTTCAATACATTATTCACGACTTCATCATCAGCATTAAAGCGTTTTGCATGAGATATAACCCACTTATGCAGAATGTGGTTGCGTGTGTGATCGAATTTTGATGCTTGCGTTTTCGGGCGATCGTTTGAAGAATGCTAGTGTACAAATTTAAAATTCACATTTTGTCTGGTACAAACGTATTGGTTTAAAAAATGATTAACGCAACAAAATCAATTACCACAAAACAGATATTTTGAACAGCTTGAGCAAAGACTTCCGAATTTCTGCTGCTCTGAAGTCCACGGCTTAAACCTCGTTAGTGTTGTATGGTACGGTACTAGCAAACACGGTTGAAACCATGCTTAGCCTGCTTCGTTTGCTAACTTCTATTTGGTATACCTTTGTTTATATACAGTTTTAGTTGCGTTTTTATCTTCCTATCTCAAGAAGGCGATTAAAGAGCTATTTACAGTATAACGAGTCCGCTTAGGAGTTACCTCCATTGTCTATCACTTTAAGATGCGGACCCAATGACACGACAAGTAACCTTGCCTACTTGTTTTTCATACTGTCCTCTGAATGCTGAGCGTTTAAGAGGGAGCTGTAAACACTGATTTCAAAGTCATTGGCTTGACCCGACTCGGAATCAAACCAGAGTCTGCTGCTTCAGAGGCTGACGCTGCATCTCCTCCGGCCACGTGAGATTTTTGAAGTGTCATTTATTTCAAACATGCAAATTTTTGCGTAGTTCATGCTGCTGTTATCGCAATTAACGAAGCGCTTGAAACTGGTAATCCAGAAGTGACAATGCAAGCTTTGAGAAATCCCAACGCTTGTCTCAACACTCTGGAGGATGGAAACGACAACGAATATCAACAAAATTTACTTGCGGCAAAACGAGCAAAAGCAGAAGCCAGTAAAAGCAAAGTCAGTACTTGAAAGTTTTGATTAAACGTTTTAGCGAGTGCTCCACTATTCGGTGCGACCGACTATATGTTGAGACACTGAACCTGGCCCCAACGCGTGCACTAACTGTTCTCTGAACGTAACCAGTGCCACCTAAAACTAAACCTGAATTCTGAAACCTTTTTTGAACGCCGAATTGTCTCTGGCCGAATCGGGCTCGCCAAAATGTCTTGTCTCGCTTTGAGTTATGCAAATTTCCCGGATAGGTTTATCTCAAAGAAGTTAACATACCAGTAAGTTCATAGTTGTTTTTCCGCCTCGTTCTCGTCTGCTCTTTGTTTGTTTTGACTCCGAACGCAATTTACCTGCTATGCCGTAAAAGCTCATAAAATCGTGGTTTAAATCTTGTTGCTTTGGTTGAAAGTGCTTTAAGTTTGAACTGTGAACACAGCATTAAATGACGAGAACTTATTGTTTGAAGAGGGACACCAACTTGACATTAGTTGCTTATTTCGATTGTTAATTTTTTAATTCTTTTCAAATTGGTTTATTGCATTTTATAAAGCAAGGAACTCTTAAAAATTGATCTAATGAACTTTTAGTTACATCAATGAGGAAAATTTAAATGTGATTTTTAGATTTAAAAATCCTAATAGTATCCTACTCGCGTGCGGTTGAGGATCTCATTTCAGATTCAGATACATTTTTTGTTCGACGTGACCTGGGCGTGGCCTCGCAAGGTTTACCGTTAAGTGAAACGAAAGTGCGTGTTCGTATGTAGCTATAAAGTGTATTCGCCTTGATATGTTACCTAAATCACCTGATTTTTTTAAGAACTGTTATGCAACGTCAGATATTGCGTCCAAATTTAGTCGAAACAATTTTACGGTTCGAAAAATTTTCAGTTTTCTCACTTTATTTACGTTACCTTCTGTGAATCCAGCTCCTTGTAAGCAAACTGTTTATGACGGCGTCTTATGTTTCTATTGAAACAGTGACGATATTTTATTGAATTAATTATTGACAGAGTAACGAAGAAGACGAAAGAGATATGTACGAAGAGCTGCTAACACACTCCGAACTACAGGAAAATATCAACAAAATAAATCGTACGTTTCCGCTGCTGTCTGCTAGTTAATTAGTGTTAACGCGCTTAAACAACCTCTGAAAGAATAAACCACGACTTAAATATTATAAATAGTTTTTGATCCATTCTGCTATCTTGACGTAAACTGCCGCTAAGTTTCAAATCTGGCAGATTTTTTCATACAAATACTTTCAAATCTGTCCCTATTTTGGTACTGGTACAGTTAAAATACCAATATTTTTGATGAAATGCATCAATGTTCACAAAAGTGTTAAGTATCCCTGCCGAACGTGCTAGCTAAAGGTTCGAAACAAAAGAGCATTGAAGAATGAGCAGTTGCAGAGTGTCATCCATATTGTATTGCTGAGGCGACTGTCCTGTTTCTCCATCTCTTTTGGGCAACAAGCAATGCTATATATTAACATTTCTTGGTTGCTGTCGTGGATTTGGAAGATTTGATGGCGACGAAGTTGCTTTGTGATTTTAGTTTATATTGGCATAAATGGATTCTAGTTTTAGTTGAAATTCCTGGTAATGATGAGCTGCTAGACTAGTTGTGCATTAGTGCCTTCTATTTATAAGCTTTTCATTTGGTGCAATACTCTTTGCCATGTCAATAAAGAACGTCAGATGAGCATGTGTTTTATGTATTTTTGTATAAGACATTATTTTCTGGGAAGGAAATTATATGTGTTAGCACCACTCTAATATAGAGCTTGTGTTGTCAAAATTGTTGATATACTGCGTGCTTTGATTTACTAATGCCTTATTAACAGTGGACGTTAAATTGGATAAATTGAACAACGAATTGGACTCAAATGACCTTGGAAATTTGTTGCAATGTTTGAACACGCTTGGCATTTCAAATATTACGCCGGGAAATGCACAATGGTACGCTGATGCACTGCGCAGAGATGTCAATGCTAAACGAGAGGTACGATTGCGTTAAAGACGTGTAGAGACATAATCGCCAAATTAAAATTTTTGTATAATGTTACAGATTTATGGTGCTTCGAAAGCTAATAGAAAAAATCTGTTCCTTTTTGTAACATTTTTCATGAGCCGGTTTTAGTTTTTATTTGTGCGGTTTATCTGCTGCTGATAAACTTCATGATTGGAAATTATAATCACTGAGTAAAGGAATTGTTAAGGTCTTTTTGGACTGGGCCGCGCATACGCTTATGAGTTGCTTCTTTCGCAAAGCCAATTAGCAAGCTAGTTTTTTTAGTTACAATAGCTTTGACTTGTAAGGTTTTGACTCAAGTTTGCATTTGTTATTATTTGTGTCGAAATATGAACTTCTACTTGTATGTTTTTACTTCTTCCTGCTTCTGCTTGTATATTTTTCTAAAATGCCACTGTCTCCACAATGCACTGTTTTCAACTTGAATATTCTGTTTTTTTCAGAGAACCGGAGATTCTAATGCTAAATTGAATAAAGAAGAAATTCAAGGTGCAATTAACGATGCGAATCAGTTGGCCTCACAAAAACAGCAAAGTAAGAACATAGTTTTTTTGCTGAAGCAGCGGTCTGCTTTGTTGGATGTTTTTTGCCTTTCTTGAGGCATAAAATTTTTATCTGTTTTGCAAATTCTCAATGAATTTAAACCTGACGACTTAAGCTTACTGCTTATGTTATGATATGTAAAGAAATTCTTATTGTCAATCTGCTCCAATTTTTTCCTTTTTATAGTCCGGTTTTCATAGTCATTCTGGTACCTAATTTTGTGATTGGGCTAAGAGTTGAATATTATTATTTAGTGCTGGTCGAAATTTATTTTTTGACGAGCTGCAGGATTTTAACGATATGTTTCGATCAATAACAAAATTTCGCTGACAGTAATCGCAAGTCTTGGGTGTGTGTCATCATTACGACGTTTGCGTTTGACATGCGCTGTGGAAGTCGCTCAAAATTATTCTCAATTTCTTTAAGTCTGTATATATCAATAAGCAGTGATTACTATTGTATTGAAATTAAAATACAATGTAAAACGATTACATAGCAAAACTGCAGTAAGAAAATTTTATGTTCAGGCAATTTCAATGTATTGAGTATTAAACGACTTGATCTAGCAATTGGTTTTGATTATATTTGCAAGAGCGGCAGACTCATGTCGTGCTCTAGTTCTTCTTGCAATTTTTCGTCAGCTTCATAACTTAGTGCTACCGCGCGATTGTGTTCGTGATGGATTCGATTCAGTGTTGGAACTGATCGTATTTGATGTAATACCGGGTTGTTAATTAACAAGAGCGTAAGCTCTCTTTGTAGTCTCTCACGATCACTGTTGAATTTTCAGTTAGATAATTTGAATGTAACCTCGTTCACTTATTTTTCTTCTTTATCCACTTTCCCTGCAACATGTCAGTAATACACTTCCGCATATTTTCGCGTTCTCGTTACGTATTAATTTTTTGCTTTACAGTGGAGGAGGTGATTAAAAGCATCAACGCTCTTCTTGTGGATGACGCAACTCCGGAGGAGTTGGTACAACTGCTGAACCGACCAGAAGCAAATTTACCTGTTGTTATAGATAATGTGCCGGTCGTACATCACAGAGAATTAACAAAAGAGAAAAAGAATGTTGAAAGGGTTGGTTCAGCCGTTTATTTTAAGCTGCTGGTTTAGTCCTTCGAGCAATTACTTCAATGAAAGTATTTTAGATGACTTCAGCTTAAAATAGCAATGCGTAGGTGCAATCTGTACAGAAATTTTTCTTTTATGTTTAGGAACAAAAATAAACAGGATGTTTTTGTTTAATTAAAGTCACCATCTTGAAATTGTTTGAAGTATAAATGCATTGTTGATGCCTTGCTAAACTGCGGTTGCATTGTTCTTGTGAATTTAGGATCGATTATGCAAAGCAGTATTTTCCTATCCATGGCATTCATTCCGGTGGTGTGGAAAGAAAGCTAAAATCAAAAGCAGAGATAATAGTGTAATAATGTAAAATTTTTATGCGTCAACTGAAAATATGGTTCGGATGGACTTTGGTCCGTGTGAATTGATTCCGACGTTTTGGCGTCTATCCTTCTGGGGCTGTTTGATTTTTGACTCGATGCCGCAAAGTTTTTCCTCTGTCTCTGGTTCTTTTCTATTTGATTATTTTATTTGAAATGAAAATTTGTGAAATATATGTATCTAATGCAACAATAAATAATGATGTATGAATGATTTTGATTCTTCTTGCTACAGAAGTTGGATCAGCAGAATCACGTTACATATTTTTTCAGGATCTCACACAGGATGAACTGGCTGCATCTATTCCGACATTGAACGCTCTCGCATCTTTGAATCATGAGCTGAATAATGGAGATGAAGAGGCGATATGGAACGCTCTGAACAATCCTGCTCTTGCCATTGAAAGATTAAATGAAGAAAACAAGACGAGGACTTGTGTAAGTTCAATGAACAATCATAACTTACTGGCGCTAACTGATATTTCGAAATAATGGAAACGTTGAAAAAGTCTATGTTGGCATGCAATCATCACTGATGTGAATATTGTAGATTCTAGTTCTGTTAATAAGCTGTGGCGCGCAATTGAATAGCAAGATCATTCGACTTCGGTTCCCATGATGCCAAGTTTAAACCCGGCCGAAGCAAAGATATTTGTTAATTCTGCAATAAGGCTAATAGCAAATATTAAGCCCCAACCAAAGGCTAAAGCCCAGAAAACAGTTCTAGACTAGCACCCTTGCTGCTGTCTCTAGTCATAAAACATTCCACTTTGTTATTTGGCTTCGCCATAGTTTCACGACAGTAGCTTCTGTGTAGTGCATATAATAGTTCAATAAAGGAAACTATGTATTTGTAAAGTTATTAAAAGTGTCATAAATTGATGTAATTTGTTTGCACAGGAAGCATTAATTGAAGAAAGAAAGTCGATGGATTACTTAACTCGGGAAAATATCCAGGCAAGCGTTGATCAAACTAACAACTTGGTGCTAAAAGAAACTGAAAGTACGTAGACGCCGAGAGCATATTCCGTAGTTACGCTCTATGACAGACTACATTAGTTTGATTTGTTGGTAAAAATAATTTCTGAAGGTATTTGATTGTCAGTGTTCCAGAAATCAAGTAGCATGTCAACGTAATGGAGTAGAAAACTTTTTAGGATTTTGCAAAAAATATGCAATAAAAATATGATTCAATTAATTTTGTAGCATTTATCTCCAGACTCCAACGATCCGTTTCGCACTCACGCGATCATCAGGGGGTCTTATTTAAATAGAATGTCGATAAGATTATTGACCTCTTTTGTTTGATGATGCAAGTGAATTAGGCATTTCTTGCTATATAATAAAAAAAATGTGTTTTTTTGCCGGGAATTTAATTTACGACTTGAGGTTAGCTGCTTTTGTTTAATTATTTTGTCGAATTCTCCCTACGTGCTCGTTTTCTTTTTAGGAACTAATGCAGTCAAGGATGTAGACAGTGCTCTAGTATCCAACGATCCTGCTTTGCTTCTCCAAGCTCTTCATAATCCAGCTCTTCAGCTGGTAGATGTTGATCCAAAAAACATCACTCACTACGCTCGTCTTTTAAACAACAAGAAAGCGGAAAAAATTGCGGAGTCTGGAGATCCTGATTCCATCCTTTGGATCGATGAGATACAAGAATGCGTCCATCGTGGAAATTTCCAGACTAAGCATGCTTTGAAGCGTGAGTTTCATAATTAGAAAAGATAAAATTGCTTTCTCTAAGACCAAATATAGAAACATAGTGGTCATAAGTTGAACTTGAATTTGCGACTAAATTAACGAATCATTTTTCATTACGTGGTTCAAATGCGTTTTTGCGTTCATTGTTTTACCTTATTATTATGCCTTGTTTGTGGCACTGCAGCAACTTTTCTTACTGCTTGAGACACAAAAGTGTTTTTACTGCCAGGCGGTGACGCTACAGTTTTTTTCACATGTTGGTTTTCTTGTCCACACCAATCACGAGAAACCCTGCTACATTTGCTTACATTGTAATCGTTGCCGCGCGTCGCGTATCTGCAAACGCACTTTTAAGACGACATAGGATTTTGTAGTTGGACCACGTCGCACTATTATGAACAAAACAAAAACTTATTAGCGCAAAATAGTGGAAAAAGGTCTTGAAATTAGACAAATTCAAAAACTGTTTAACGCTCCACTACAAGTGTTTGGAGCTAGATCAGTGTCGAAGTTGATAATTCCCAGTCACTACAAACAGTTGTACCTAATATAAAATTTTATTATCACAGAGGTGAGCGCAGTGACAGCCATCAACATTGCGCTTGAAGATGATAATTGGGAACAAACATACGAGATGCTACAAAGCACAGACATAGCACTGAGTGCGTTAATCGACGACTGCGCTCCGACTTACCATGAACAACTACGAGAAATGAGAAGCGAGAAGGTTGAAGCAGGTATAAAAACCTAGTTTTTAATCCAAAGTCATTCATTCCTTGTTGATTTATAAGTGAGCTGTTGTTCTTGTACTGTACATTGAATATTTATAATTACATATTTCATAAACGACCTTAAGGTTTTTCCCTCTGACGTCACTCTTGCAGTCTTTTTGAGTTTTTTGGTGGATAACGTTGAATTGCACGTAAAACTTGAATGTTCAACCTGATTTTAAGCGCAGTGAATATTTCTAAACATTTCCTCTGCTGTTATTGCGCTTATGATGAATGGACTATCAGTGTTTATTTTGCGTGGCCTATTTTGCTGGTTCACAAAAGTGTCATTTTGAGAAAATATTGTGTTTTAGTTCAGCTTTCTTCCGTTGAATCTCTAAAGTTGTAGAAAACGCACGTTTTTGGTTTGCTCTTTGCCTTAATTCGAATCAAATCTTCATAGTTTGTGATCGCATCGTTCAAATGTGCATGACGTTAAGTCTAACTCACTCAACGTACAACTGGCAACTAATTTGTCAGTGTCCTTGAATTAGCTTTTTCTTAGAATTAAACCCGAACCATCTGACCCTCTACATTTTATCAAGTCCGTAATTGAATCCCATTCATTGTTTGTGTTGTAGGATGTGAAGACACTGCATGGGTGTTTTCCACCACGCAAGAAGGCGACACGTTCTATTTCAACACTGAAACATTAGATGGATCGTGGGACGAACCAGAGGAATTCAATTCTAATTCTAACCAGCTAAACAAGGAAGAAATACAGGTTAGTCAGAAAGAAAGTAGTGCAGTTAGGAGCAATGGAAGTAGACTTCTCATATTGTATAAAGAAGTATGTTCTGTCGCCATAGTATCCTATGCATCCCTTTATTCCACAACGTGTTACGTTATATGTAAAAATTGCGTAATTCGTCTATGGTAGTATAATTACTTCCGAACTGTTATTGTTTGCTAAATGATTTCCTGTTTTACTAAATGCTTTCGCCATTGTAACGTGCGAGACTTCGCACTCGTGTATCAGCACGCAATAGCAGACTACTAAATTGCTTTCAGTTAATAGATGGTTCGTGGTAATTTGCTCTTGCTGGGCTTTTCTCGTTGCAACGGAAATGACAATGCTTTTCGAAGCGCGTTGAAGACGTAGTAACCGACGTTATTGTAGAATTGAAAAAAAAAAAAGAAAAATTGACATCTATGGTTTACGTATCAATTGCTATTGTTTATTTCACATTGCAGTTACACCAGTTTAAATGCATCATAGCCGCCAATCGCTTTTCTTTTGCTTCTGATATCTTACTGTAGTTGAAATTGTAATTTCTTCTCTGCAAAGGGTCAGTGGTGATATCAATACACCGCCTATACAAAGGTAACAAGCAAAGCTGGTTAAATGAACCGTACAAACCATATTCATTTCAAAACAGCATTATGATATACAGCTGTTGTTGTAATGCTGCAGCTGCATAGTGGTGGCCAGTATGACTAGGTACTATGTAAGCAAAACATCGTTACGAATATTTGATTGTTTGTGTTATTTCATTCATGCTACCAAAGATGGACAAAACACATCGAGATACCTTTAAATTCACTAATCTTCAACATAGTTAATACTGAACTACTTTTATGTGCGCAGGATTGCGTCACTATGGTGTCATCTGCATATGACAGAGCGCAGTTGTGGAAGGATAATGAAGATTTTATTGTGAAATTACAATCATATACAAGAATGCATATTGCCAGAACTGCCTACCAGAAACGCATGGAGTATTTGAATAGTCAGGTATATCCGACGAGCCTTGTCTGTATTTCAGCGCTTCATGACTCGTATTTTCAACGATATCACGATTATTTCTTGCCGCCTTGAGCGGTTCAAGATAAATATGTCTAAATTGGTGCTGAGTTGATGATGTCATAGCGCTTGCAAACCACAGCGTGGCGTTGCTTATCTTACTATAATCTTCACGTTTCGCACGTATGTTTTGAGTTTGACTAGAATTTGAAAAGCTCTTGAAGTTGTTTATGTCTGTTGAAATTACTTGGTAAAGTCAAAAAAGTTGCCTTTATAGTGTTTAAAGCGGTTAGGAATTTTCTTTTTGGTTCTGATAATAACAAGAATACAACTTGTGATGGAATGTTTTGTATTTGTCTAATTATAATTATGCAAACACCTGCCACGCTCTTCAAGATCGAATTCGTTTTTAATCGCTATTTACAACCGGTAGTGTGGTCTTCATATATTTGGATACAAGGCGGGACCAAAGCTTTCAAAATTTACTAGGCGACCGGTTGTGCTAAGCCGTGGTTATTCAACACAGCAGTAAGTCTAGCGAGATCTAATTGGAATTTGTACTTTTAGCTCCCTGCTGTTATAACAATGCAGGCTCATTGGCGTGGTTATTCTCAATGGAAGAAATACAACGAGAGATTAAAGTATTTTCGAGATAACGTCGATTTTATTATTAAGGTAAAGACTTTGCTTTTGTTTGGCTCCATGAAGCTTTTTGTAAAGCTTTCAATTTCACTCGAGTTGGTACAAATTGTACTGATGCGCTGAGCGCAATTGCAACATTGCCTACTGAATGCGTTTCATGTATTTATCGCATGCAATTGATATCCAGCCCTTGATGTATTATCCGTTCGCATGCATTTGTTAATTAATATGGTGAAAAGTACTCATTAAACTTGCTTTATTCTCCTTGGAAAGCTGCCAAATTCTCGCGTGTTTAGTGTTTTTGGTTTTGGCCTCGTGATTTCGCATTACGATGATCTTGTAGTGGTAAGACGTCGCTATCGGTGCGGAAGGTCTGGGGTTCGATTCCCGGGCCGGTCAAATTGGACACAGTGTCATCAGCGGCTCGCCACCGCTGCGACGTTTCTTCGGAGCTGTGTTGCTCAGGCGTTGAGCCGCGGAGATGGGTCTCGCCACTCGTTCACGCTTCAGCGTAATACCGCGAGTATAATGAAGAATTGATTTTTTTGTTATCTTCTACCCATGTGGCGATATTTGATTGCTACAATTGCCTAAAATTTTATTTCCTATTATTACATATGCTCGATGTAACAGTTTTATTTTCTCTCACAAATAAAGTGATGCAATCATGATAATGCCAAAAAGTAAAAAAAATTGGAATTGAATAATGAATATCCAACCATGCAATTCTACAAATGCCCTCTTTTTCAAATTGAAATCGACGTTTTAAGGTTTCATCTTTGTGAATAAACTACGACGCTTTACGTGTGCAACTTTTTCAGCATGCAGTAGTAGTAGTGCTGTCTTTTATTCAGTAGATGCCTATAAGACAAATAAGATGTCTTTGCTTCCAGTGACAGTTCGACTCGATCTCTTCTACATTTACAACCTATATTTCACATCAGTGCGGTTATATTTTGGTCTCGGTGGTGAACTATATTCAGCGACAAAAATAAACTGTTGATTATGTATTTTTCAGATGCAAAAATGGGTCAGAATGTGGTTGGCTCGCTCTAAGTTTAACAAACGACAGGAATTTTTCAGAGATCATGTAAGTTTAACTTTGTTGGCAGCGTAGCCGAGTGGTTTGAAGCGTCGTTTTTACGACGGCCATGATCGCAAGGTTGATGGTTCAACTCCCACCCAAGCCTCGTTGTTGCGTCCTTGGATAAGATGTTTCACGACAATTATCTCTGCCTGGTGGTATCTAACAAGCAGCAAATTAAAGAAGTCAAAAGAAAATTCAAGCGGAGAACTCGGAACCGAGGGCAACTCCTAAGTGAATCTGGATTCGTCCTACACATAGCACCTCCGTCGCTTTCTCGTGACAGGGGGATAAAAATAAAGACATCATCATCACCAGTATTGGTGGAAAAAGGCTTTACAAGCCCCCCCAAAAAACACCTGCAGTATTTCATTTGATTGTCCTGAGAGTCAAGCCACTTTTGGGGTGATATGCTGAGCAAGTAAGATTTAAGTTATTTTTCCAAACGATGTAGCGGAGCTGAGGACTCGCAAATATTTTTAGTCGAATTGAAGTATTTCAATTTTGATTTTGCAAATTCAAGTTTGAATTCAGAAATTTTTACCACGTTCATGCCATGGTCAAGTAGGTTTTGTCAAGTTTAGAATAAATTCAAAATTCAAACCAATTTTTTTCGGGAGCGAGTTCGAGTACGAGTCCGGCAAAAAAAGAAGACTGAGATCAGCGTGTTCTAGTTCGCAGCCGTGTCTCATAGCAGGATTTCTATCTTACAAAGCGAGGCAAAAGGCAACTTGATGTTTTTGGATTAGTCGATTTGGCAGAGGGATAACCCAAATAGTAGGAGACGCAGAAGTAATTAGGTCAAAATTATTCTCACGTGGAATTCGGGTTAATCTCGATGGAAACCTATTGTAGTGTATAGATTTGTGTGCACTTGATGCGGATGAATCCATTATCGGTATTATCTCCGCTAACCGAGTTGCTCTAATCAACCTCATAGCAGCTGTTCTCTCTGTCTGAATAATAGAGATATCCTTTGGATTCAAATCCTTTTATCTTGTACTTTATTATTTTGTTAGGTTGACACCATTGTTCGTCTACAAGCTTGGTTCCGATCAAACAAAGCAAGACATGACTATATGACCTTGAGTGAGTGATGACGTCATCGAAACGTCATAATCATAAACATTTCAACGCTAGTCATGCGCGTGTTTAAAAGTTTTATGTCCTATGGTACTGAGAGAATGCAACGACTGCCACAGCATCAAGCTCCATGCTTAGAGTTGTCTTGCTGGGAAAAGTACTAAACAGCGGGTGCATTGGGCTCACATTGTGTGGGCTGTTCTCAAATTATGGCCCATTACAAATATCAATCATCGATGATCGAACGCTGTCACTGGACGTACAAGACAAGCAACACACATTCGCTTATCCCTTCCACTTCTCACTGGTGCCGAGCGCCTGGCGGGGAAGCTGCGAACACAATATTAAAATCTTTAGTTTGAATGGACTTAGATGAAGGCCCTAGTCCCTCGGCTAACAAGCCAACGCGAACCGATGCACCAAGCGCCAGTAATGTGTCCCTTATATGGTATTATTAATTTTGCGTATTGTTTGCATTACCTAACTAGGAGGAAAAATAAAGCCACGGTAAATCTCAAAACTGAAGTTTCGCACTGCCTTGCTTACACTGCTGATGATGACAACTGAATCTATGTTGTCGAAACGTCCGGTTTCGAAATTTACTGTGCCTTTGTGTTTTCTCTTTAAGCTATTTTCGTCGCGTATCTGTTGTATAACTCACTTTTGTATTTAGCTGGCGTTGAAAACCCACCTTTACCTGTGGTGCAACGATTCGTCCATTTACTTGATCAAAGAGCAAACGATTTCGCGGAGGAAATAGGTTTGTATTTGCTCTTTATCTGTCGCTTTTTCACGTTTCTGTGTCTGGAATCACTTGCTTCAGACCATTACGTATTTGCATAGACAAAGTTCATGAACTTTACGTTACATTTTTCTTCCTGAATAATCAAAATTTAATCGTGAAATGGTAAATCTACTAGACTTGGGAGAAGTTAACGAAGCAGTAGAGCAAAGAAAATTGAAAGTTTTGAATATGAAAAGTGTTCATTTTACCACTATGTCGCGATCGGGTTTTGAATTATATTATTAATATATTCGTTTCAAAAGATATTCTGAAATTCTTCGTAAATTAAACTTTGCAAGGACATCTTGTGCATTGTGTACTCTTTAGTCTTTATATCAATTCTCGTTTTGTTTATAAGTTGGCTGTTCTACCACCAGGAATTTAAAAAATTCGAGGAGTAATTGTCTGTTTACGACCAAGTATTTTTGGTTTCAAAAGTTTTGCAATTTTCGTAAGGTTGATCAAAATTATTATGAGTTTGTTGTTTTGTTTTTGCAAAACTTTAGTGGTTTACACTTTCTTCATTCTTAGAGCTTCAAGATTTAAAGAAACAAGTTGTTCAAAGCATTAAGTCAAACAATGATTTAGAGGAAGCTCTGAACACAATGGACATTAAAATTGGTTTACTTGTCAAGAACAGAATCACATTGCAGGTTAGAAAGATGATGATTCTGGAGTTTCTGCTAGTATTTTTCTCACACTAATCCCTTGAACGGGTGCTGTCCAACTTCATGGGATGAAAACATATTGCAGTTGTAAATTCACTTTAAGCATTTCGCAAGCCTGTAGTGGCCTTGGTGATAGTCGCAGCCGTGTTTGATCCTTGTTAAAGCAACAGTATTCTCCATCTTTACTAGTTACAGTTGGTACTTGCTGAAAAGTGATTTTGTTGCCGCTGAGTTTGGCAGAATTTGGACTCGGAACTCTTTGTTTTCAAAACTCTTGTGAGAGGTTGCCTTGTACTGTACATTGCCATTCAATTAATTATGGAAGTTTAATGGCATAGTTTTTGCTATAATATTTTTTTTCATGTGTTGAGTGCAGTTGTTTTGTTTATTCAGGATGTTATAAACCACAGTAAGAACTTGAAAAGAGCAAAAGACGCAGCGGCGCAGGATACTGCAACACAAACAGCTGGCTTGAAATCACTCAATAAGACAAACCGAGCCAGATTAGAAGCGTATCAACATTTGTTTTATCTCTTACAAGTAAGGTTTTTGCTGCATTGGTTATAGTGTAGAATTGTTTGGGCGATGTTTTTTTGTGAAGGTAAGAGTTTCCCGTGTTTTTTATTGTGTTTGATTAACGTTGTAAGGCAAACTTATCTCTATGGAGTTTTTTCTAGCTGTTTCGTTACAAAAATTACGATTTCTGTAAAATTGTAATTGCCTGATAACCTTTCCAATCAATATAGATGAAAAAAATTTGTGTTTGAGTTTTACAAAGTGAATTTTTGCTTGTGTTGCAGACAAACCCGACATATTTCGGCAAGTTGATATTCAAAATATCAGCTGGAAAGACCACTAACTTTGTTGAATCTGTTATCCTCTCTGTTTATAACTACGCTTCCAATCAGAGAGAGGAATATCTGCTTCTAAAACTCTACAAAACTGCTCTTCAGGAAGAAATAGAGTGAGTACTTAAGCAGGAAAAGATAGTGTAATAGAGTACATACGAAGGTGCGGAATTTTGGTAGTTTGATGTCAAGCAAATTACTGATTGCAGTAGCGCTCATGCTTGCGTCTTCATCCTCGACTTAAAAGTTTTAATGTCATTTTTTCAATTTCTGCACCTCGCAACAGATAAAGCGCGTTATGAGCCTTTGTTCAAGTCCCAAGAGAATCTTTTCTAAAATCGTCCTATCATGTTGAAGGAATAGATAAATTGAATATTGTCGCAATTTTGATTGATGTTTTTTAAATTAAGGTCAAAAGTTGATCAAATCAAGGAAATAGCTACGGGAAATCCCCTTGTGATAAAGATGGTCGTGACCTTTAACCGAGGTTCAAAGGGTCAAAGTTCACTGAGACATATTCTTGCCCCACAGGTTAGTGTCTTGTCAAAGTTAATAAACTTGCAATAGTTGAGAGTGACAAAAGTTCTTTTGTTTGAGAAAAAGATTTGTGATAATTCCATATGGATTTGAAGTTTGTAGAACATTGCTAGATTAGGGGTCGTGAAGTGTTTGGTAAGGCGGAATTTGTATGATTTCGATATTTTCATCTTGTTTGCAACGTGCGAAACGTTTTTGTGTTTAACTTTCTATACCTAAACACGGAGTAGTAACAAAGCTGACTTTTGCTTCGAAAATGTGAGTTCGATTCACGGTGAAGGTGATCACTGTTGACACAACATTAGGGTATTAGTTAATTGAATTGGATGAACTGAAAGAAATGACTGTGCAAGTAACAGTTTCTTCGTTGCTTGTTCGATTCATGACCGTCCAGGCAAATTGAACATATTTTGGGTGGATGTTTAATTGATTTTATGTTTGTAGGTTCAAAGTGTGATGAAGAGCAAGAATCTCAATATTAATGTGAGTCCGATTGAGATCTATAAAGCGTGGATCAGTCAGAGGGAGACTGAAACAGGAGAGGCTTCGTAAGTGCATTGTAACCATTTTCTCCCCAACTAGATCGCTCTGTTTCGCCTAATTCTCGATGAAATTCAAATGATTAACTGATCAAAAAGCCTGTTTAATGCGTATTAGTTACTTTTTAGCCTCATATGCGTTGCTAACGTTTTCATGCGAGCTGGTTGCTCAGCGAATATCTAACTCTCAATGCATAGTTACAGTTGTACGAAATAATTATGCAGAGCTTTTTTGCTTTAGTTTATCACCGTTGTGCTACCTAAACTAAACAAAAGTCTGGTGAAGTGAGAATAAATACAATTTACATCCGATCCCATACCTGCATTGAACCCTGATTCTCCAGAGTAGCGCTCGTTCTCACTGCACCTTCCCGCTGATGTTAAATTAGGGTGCAGTTGTTCAATTTATTATCACCCTTTCGTTTTCTATAGATCCATTCCAAAATATGCGACCCGAGCGACTCTTTAAATTCTGCTTCGTAATGTCTGGATCAGGTTACTAGGAGTTTAGACTCTAAGAAACTTTGTCTTGTTTTAGCCACAGTAGTAGTAGTAGCATTTATGTTTGTTTTCAAAGATGCTCCGTGAGCAAAAAACGTACCCGATCACGTGAAATAAATGAAAAAAGAAAATTACAGTACCATCTTTTTGATGAGAGGTTGCGTAGCACCAAGGGCCTTTTCTAGAGATCGCAGTGGGCGCTTTCCAGAAAAGGCGGTTTCGTCAAGTCTTTACATGCTCAGTTCCTTGTCGTTTAGTGAGCAATCTTTGAAAACAAACTTTGAGTTTTAACCAATGGAGCAACGCCTCACCAAAGCGAATTTCCTGCCAAAACGCTACGTTATAATGCTCCATCAGTCGGTCAATGTTAAAAGAGAGTTGTGTTATTGTTTACATTAGTGATCTCCCGTATGAAGCATCAACAGAGCAAGCATTAAAACACGAAGAAGTCGTAAAGCGAGTTGAGGAATCTATCACTCAACTTCGTACAGTCAGCGAAGGATTCATGAATGCCATTGTCGGCTCTGCTGATGAGATACCGTGAGTACTTGTAGTGGCTGTTTGGAATAACCAAAACTACTTCAAAACAAATTCAGAGATTTTCAGTCTAAACTTGTGATCAATTACCGACTGAGATCAAACTTCGGCTCATTCTCAACTAAACGCTTTTGTGAGTAGTTTGTCAAATGTTTTAACAGCGTTAATTTGCCAGTATTGTTTGTGAACAACTGGTCAGGGTATGGTGTATTTTAACATTATTTTTTTTTTAGTACGAATGAGTTGATAAGGTTATTGGGTACTCGATCGTTTTTTTATATATGATTTTGTGGGTAAATGATTGTGAAGTGCTGATGTGTTCTGACTGAAGAAAGCTGATGTTGCTTCTCTTGCACGTTAGTGTAATTTTTCATTTATTTTCACAGTTACGGGTTACGTTACATCGCCAAATGTTTACGAAATCTACTTGAAAAGAAGTTTCCGGAAGCAGATGAAGACGAGGTGTTGAAGGTGAAGACAGTGTTGCCGTTGTGCTTCAAAGATTAGTTTCACTCTTAAAAAGTTTAAATACTTCATAATATTTTTAAACGGTTTTAATTGACGTAACTGTTAATAACATTTTCACTTAAAATGTTTTTATTTTTAAAACTGCAGTCTTGTTTCAATTTTTTTATCGTAATTCTTTATTGTTACTGCAGATGGTTGGCAATTTGATCTACTACCGCTACATGAACCCTGCCATAGTTGCTCCTGATGCGTTTGACATTATCGATATATCTGCGGGTTCCACTGGTCTCAACACTGACCAGCGAAAAAATCTCGGATCTGTAGCCAAAGTGTTGCAGTTTGCCAGCACAGGAAAAACTGTATGTCTGAAATTTCATATCTTGAAGTGCTAAATTTCTGATAGACCTGGGATAAAATCGCATTCATTTCTGTTTACTACAGTTTCGAAGAAAATTGTTTTTTAAGTGTATCAAGTGGTAGTAGTGCTTGCATAGTTTATTGAGTGGTAGTACACTACGTCACTACATTTTTTTTGATCGCGCTTTTTTTCTATATTTCGTCATGAATTTTTATGGACTGACATTAAAAGTTTGCCTACTTACCTATTGACTTCTCACACGGCATTCCCTTAATTCATTGGGAAAGTGAGGCAAAGTATTACCGTTTTAAGCATAGTTCCAGAAAAGTGGTCCATCATTAAACCGAGCCGATGATCATCGCTAGAGTTAACCAGTTTTTTGTTTGCAGTTTGCTGGTGAAACGGAACATCTTCGCTCAATCAACTCGTACCTCGTCGAAGCTTACCAGAGATTGAAGTTGGTTGAAAATCGTTATATTTTCTTGTGCTTTTAGAAACAATTATTTTTTTGATTTGTTTTGAAAAAAGTTAATTTCTTTACCTCTCTTAGACTCTTTAACAAATCTCAAAGTACTTTATTCGAAACACACAGATGAAATGTTCAGAAATCCGTGTGTTTTGTAAGGACACTTTTCTTAATTCCCGTAGCCCTAAATCTCATGTGGTGGATTTCAACGAAATTGACTAGGAATCGAAGGGGTTTCCCCATAAATGATATTGGTGGTGTTTTGATGATGTCATTTGTGTTATCATAGGAAGTTCTTCATCACTGTTTGCGACGTTCCGGAGCCAGAGGAGAAATATAACATCGATGAGTACAGCGATGCTGTCCTCCTGGCTAAACCTCTCATTTTCATCAGTTTGAAAGAAGTGATTGATACGCACAAGGTTATTGTGAAATATCGTATTGTTACGTTCTGTATGAATTAGTTAGACATAAGAATTCTGAAGAAATCAGATGATTTGCGGCATCAATTGCGATACTGCGCTAATTTTTTGATTCGTTTTCTGTGTAGAACAAACAAACGAAATTTTGAAAGAGATTGCTGTGAGTTTGAATGATAACTTTGCCAAACTTTTTGCTGACGTAGAAGAAGCTAGATTTTCGTACAATCATTTTGAAGAAGATCTCTGAATTTTTTAGGAAGTAATCCGTCCGACCTTCTTCTTACATGTATTACAGTTGTTAGTAAGGTCAGGGATTGAGTTGTAAAAACGTCTAACACCAAGAAAATTTTCAATTAAATCTAGTTAAAATTTCAGAAATTATTTCGAAGTTACTGATTTTTCGTGATCGATTTTTTACATAGCTACTGCTTGAACACGAAAAGGAAATCGCTCCGGAGTCGAATGATCCACTCCATGACACGCTGGAGGAGTTGGGCGGAGTGCCAGAAATTTCCACTCTAATAGGTAAGAAATCGACTGAATTTCAAAATACCTGACGCTTATTGCATCTCTTAAAGCGAATGCGTAAAATTTTTATTACAACAAAACAATTGCTATGAACAAGATATTCCAACTGCTAGCATGTTTTTGTACTTGTTTATGCTTTCGTTGTGTGAATTACTACTACCTCAAATATTTAAATTTAATTTGTTGTAATATCACCTTGTTTCTTCGTGTGTGAGCTACCTCTTGTGTTGTGTGCTCTATTTACTGTCTGTAGTCCGATTTGGCCACCACCACAAACTGGCTAATGGTCCGTAGCATACGTTGCATACTCTGTTGTGTTTTTTTGCGAAAAGCGAAGAAGACTCTGTCTAGCACCTTACACCGTTACCGTACTTACTGATATTGTATTTATAACTTTTCTGCCTTTTGCAAGGTTCAGGATCTCGCTCTACTTTGAAGCGAAATGCAGGTATAACTGTCGTGCGTTAACAGCGTAGCATGAAACTAAATATCCAGTTTTCTCTGTAGCACTAACAGACATGCTGTGATTTACTAGCTAGTAGTAACTGTTTGCATTTTCTAGCGACATACACTTAACAGTTTGTTGTGACACTGCTTCGAAAATAGTTACTAACAACAATAACCACAAAATCAAAAAATCGTTGTTGAATTTGCCGGCCACACTTTATTAAGCAACGGTGCTTTGCTTGTTTTTGTAGAGCAGTTATTGCTGTGTAAAATGCGACAAAATATATGAACTATCGTAGAGTAGTCACTCCTGATTCAGTTGTTTTCATCTGCTCCTGTTTTGATTTCTACTAAATTTCATTGTTTTGAATTTTTCGTCAGATTTGAATCTTAAAAAGAATGCTCAGGTCCACCGCATTTAAGGTACATGGTTTCGCCTACTATTGAAAGATGAACTGTAGACTTAGCTACCTAGATAAAACGTGTGGTTAGTTGATAGAATGCATGATTTGTATAATTGCATTTCGCATTTATCTTCCACGAGAAAGAGATCAAAGCGCTGTCTTGGGAGTTGCCGGGCATCTGTCTCGCTCTCTGCGATAGGGAACCCCGCTAAGTGGTGTCCTCCACGGCACAAGTAAACTTGCCGGCGTGTCCTCCACACTGTCCCTTTGTTGCTGTACGTTAAACCGGGAAGCTGTAAACACTAATTTTATTGTATTGGTCTGACCCGACTTGGAATCAAACCCAAGTCCACAATTCCAAAGACTTACTACTCGGCCATCTGAGCTGCTCAAAGTAGATTACCATTTGGATGTTTTTTGTCGTTTGGTAGGCTACAAACCCCTAAAATATGGCATTATATCTTATGCATGAACTGGATCACTTCATATGAAGCAAGTTGAGTCGATCTGTGTAGTCGTACAAGTATAATTCATACTTTATTTGTCTTGGCTTCACAGACCCCTTAAAGCTCATTTGCGGACCTCTTAGGGGTTCGTGGGCCCCGGTTTAGGACCTTGATCTAGAATAAATACGATCCATATTAGAGTCGTTTGCAAAATAATGTTCCAGCACCATCCAGCTCAGTATTTTATAGTGATTTTCGTTTGCCTGCCAAGATTTGGTTGCACCACATAATTATATTATCTCTCGATTTCACGTTTTGTTGTCGAGAGTGTTTTTTGAAGAGCACAAAATTCATTTTACTGTATGTTTCATTATTTCGTCACCAATTTTTCGTCAAGAACATTCATGTTCTTATTGCAAATGGCAGCAAGATAATTGTATTGTGTCGTACGTGATATCGACTGTTATTTACGCTGTTGACGTTGTGCTCTAATACATGCAAATTATATATTCAAGGGTACTATACTCCTTAATATATGACTACCTTAGCTTTTCGTGAAATGCGTCAGCTAGCTATGGTTATTGTTTTGCTAATTACTCAACGCCTTTCTTATTTACTAGGATTTTTTTAGGTGTTTATTTTTGATGTAAAGTGACTTTTGTGTGATTGTGTGGAGAGAGAGTCTTTTATTTTCACATCCAATCTTGAACTAGCATTGTTAATCATTGTATTACAGGTGACAGTGCAGCAACGCAAGAAGCAAGCAGTGAACAACTGGAAAGTTTGTTGAAGACTGAAGTGTCGCTGACTCTGGCTAGCAAAGTGGAAATCAAAGATGACGATGACTCGGATGTTAAAAATTTGCTGCTGAGGTTGGATTGGAAATTGATCTGAAGTTTTTTGATTTATGATATAGAAAAATCACTCTGCAAGTTTCTTTGGTCCTGAAATTGTTATCCAAACCCAAAGTTTTCACTGATTTTGTTTGACATTACGTAAGGACAAGTAAATAAGAAAGCTAAACTAAGAAGGATGACATCAATTTAAACAGTTAAGCTGGTTGCTGTTTACCGTTGTTTCGGGATCAACATGTTCTGAATGGTTAATTGCATCACGTGTTTGTTCATCTCGAGCATGTGTTTCAATTTTACCGGAATCTTAAGTTATTTCACGCTGCTGAGCCGTTTATTTGTATTTTTATCTTAAAAATGTATATAATGACTTTAGAACGAAACGGATGGTGATTGATATCATCCGTGTTCAAGTTGGTGATACATTGACCGATGTCCTCAACAAACCAGCCACTGAAGAGCAGGTCAGTATGATGAATCTCGTATGATAATCCCTGCAAATCTGATCATAAGCGTTTACCCGCAGTTTCTGCTCTTAAAATATTTCAGCTGTTTTTTAGAGATGAAAGTATTTTTTGTATTTTTGTGATGAAATTAATGGCCAATTTTCAATTTTGCCGTTTGCTCACTGGGATTGAGTGTTTGGTTTGTTTGGCAATTTCTTTTCTTTCTGCGCTGCCCAGTTTGTAGCATCATATTTTGTCACTTGTGCTGCTTCGCTAAAAATGTGGTAATGAAACGGTAGTAATGTGATGTGGCTATTTTGACTTCAGAAGGTTTACACTTGTCGCTATATTTTTCCTTTCTTGCTTTTTAGGAGGAGGAACACATGAGGAATATCGAGAAGTTGGAGGAGCAGAAGCGTAAAGAAGAGGAAGGCAAAAAGGACGAAGAGGATTCTAGGTTACGAACAAGATCTTTGCTCAATGAAAATAAACTCCCACTTGAAGATATGAAGAGAAGAGTGAAAAAGAATCTTGAAAAGTTGCAAAGTCATGATATTGTGACAGCAAAGGATAATTACCAAGCAATTGTCAACATGATAGCAAGGGTAAGTTTAATTTGCTGAAAAAAAAAAAACGCAATTATTTATCCATCTTTAAAAAGTTTTTAGAAAATTGCTTTGCCAGTTGTTTTTCAACTTGCTTCAGATCTAATTACGATTATTCGCGTAATGCGTTCTCATTTGCGTATAAATAGCGCTTACTGCTTGACGCGGTTGCAAAGTTTTATTCTCAATTTTCCTGTGGTTTTCAATTTAGTAATTTCAATGTTTTGCGCATAATAAAAAATTTGTTATTCATTTTGGATGAATCAGTTTTTATCAGGCATGAAGAGTCCGTAACTGAAAACTTTACCAACAATCACTTCTGCAAAAACGGAAGCATTTAATGTTACATTAATTGAAACTTAAAATACGTTTTACCAGGATATACGAAATCAACGACGATACAGACAAAGACGAAAGCAGGAACTGAAAAAATTGAGAGCAAATATGGAAAGACTTGATCAGAAATCCAAATTCTTTGAGGAACAATCAGATTATTACAACCAATACATTAAGAGTTGTCTGCAAAGTTTGGCCAACAAAAAGAAGTGAGTAGAAAAAAAGCAAGACTTTATTTTGATTCGACAACTCTTCATTTTGAAGATGGCATAAAGTTCTTTCGATGGTAGCGTTTTTTTTAAGGAAACTTCAGGTGCCCAAAACAATCCTGTCTTGCAAGAATTCATTTTTTCCATAATTTTTTGTGAGTCTAAAGACCCGACTTTAGTTTTCAGGAGCTCTGAATTTGAACGGGTTTCCTAAAAGACCTTGATGAACCCGATGTGATGTAAATAACCTACTGCGTTAAATTTGTTTTACCTCGAGTTTACTCGGTTAATTCTTCTAGAAGCGATTCCATGTTTGGAACTAGCTGTTTATACGAACTGGTCGAACGTTTTAAACTTTTGATGTTGGTAGAAGTTGAAGCGAGAAGAGAGTTAACATTGCTATTTATAATGTCAGATCTCAGAAAAAGAAGAAGAAGCGACCAGCTATCAAGTACACCGCTGCAGAGCTCCAGCGAAAGAAAATACTGCAGAAAATTGATGGCCTTGACGACGAACAGTAAGTTTTCTACGCAGTAGAAATACTGGTAAGGTTTTGAATTAAACCTTCTCAAAACACGAAAGCTACGGTAGAGCAATGCGATGCATGTGGGAGAGAGTTAAAAATTTGAAATAACTCTTTGGTCTTTTGGATTGTTGGACAACTCTCAGTTGCAATTTTTTCTTAGGTTACGTAATGTGACGTTCGAGCTAGCGCAGTCAGATGATGACGTCGGCAAATTTGTGATCAACGTTAAATTGTTGAAAGTTGGATTCGAAAAAGTCAACTTGGTTTTCCAGGTAAGTTTTTCCACTTTCGAAGCGCTGGAGTGATTGGTGGTATGTACGTTAGGGTGTTCCATAATTTCACCACTTTCGATTTTTGTGATGCGTACCCATTTTTCTTTGAGATTTTGGACGCTGATTACGAATTTGATATTATTTTTTGACTATGACGTCATTTTGAGGTTGCACGACGCACTTATGACGTCTAGAATTGTGGGTATTACACCAAACGATGCCGAGTATATGATTTCCTATCTGTCTTCAATGCATCATGAATGCGTATCTCTTTCAGAAAAAGATTAAATCCAAAAAAACGTTTTTGCGCTCGAAGCTACCCAACAATATCACATCATACTCCAATATGCAAGTAATTTTGATTTCTTAGTAGCCAACACAAATGATCCCTCATACAGCATTGAGAAACGATTTCGAACATTACAAGCAGCTTGCACGTGTATTTCAGCGTGTGTGCGGGGGGGCAATGGAATTAAAAGTGCTTCGGTTTTCTTTTTTAGTTGTAATTTTTCGTGTGCTGACAATTTCTTAACTCGCATTACTTTCTACAGTAAAATATTTAAAAAAATATTTAGCAAATATCACGCAATTGTAGGATGAAAAACAAAGTTCCAAGCACATCTAAAAGGTTTGAAAAACAAAATTTCCACAGTTACACCACATGGCATAAAAATGCTCGGAAACGAATATCAGTCACGAATGGGTGCAATGAGGGGTCACGAATTTTATTCCGAACGACACATTTAGTTTCGCGATGTATCTTTCCATAGCTCGATTGTTGTTGTAGATATTCTCCAGTGTGCTTTAGGTACTTCAGAACACAAGATACAAGCAGCAGCTTTACTTCCAAGTGTAAAACATTGTTTCAAACTAGTTCTTCGTTTTTGAGGTAAATTTCGGGCATCCACAGAGTCTGGAAAATGACCTGTTTGAACAGCTTCAACGCAGTAAGGTGGCACTCCAGCGTACACGCTAAGAACAGCGTTGATTGGTGTCACCCATTGCTATGCGACTGCGTGGTTGTAAAAGTATTTTAATGCGACCTCTGCAAGTTCCAATCAATTTCGTTGTAAGCAAGCAAAAGATTGCGTTGAAAAAGCGTGATTCCCGGGCCTTCAGCAGCCGATGGCTTCAAGTGAATCGTTACGAACGAAGGAATATAAATTAAAACAACATAGGAAATGAACCTGATCAATTTCGTTCGTTCACGTTCATCCAATCTGCGAACATTGAATATCAAAAGATGACGACAGCCGCTCGCTGTCGTGAGCCATCTTGCACGGCATGTTGCTTCTTGCTTGTAAGCCAAAAGTGGTTCCATATGATCTGGCAACTTCCGTTTTTTGATATTCAATGTTTGCAGATTGAATGAACGTGAACGAATGAAATTGATCAGGTTCATTTCCTATATTGTTTCAGTTTATATTCCTTCGTTCCGAACGATACAACTGAAACCATCGGCGGCTGAAGGCCCGGGAATCACGCTTTTTCAACGCAATCTTTTGCTTGCATACATCGAAATTGATTGGGATTAGCAGAGGTCGCATTAAAATACTTTTACAACCACGCAGTCGCATAGCAATGGGTGACACCAATCAACGCTGTTCTTAGCGTGTACGCTGGAGTGCCACCTTACTGCGTTGAAGCTGTTCAAACAGGTCATTTTCCAGACTCTGTGGATGCCCGAAAATTATTTCAAGAACGAAGAACTAGTTTGAAACAATGTTTTACACTTGGAAGTAAAGCTGCTGCTTGTATCTTGTGTTCTGAAGTACCTAAAGCACACTGGAGAATATCTACAACAACAATCGAGCTACGGAAAGATACATCGCGAAACTAAATGTGTCGTTCAGAATAAAATTCGTGACCCCTCATCGCATCCATCCGTGACTGATATTCGTTTCCGAGCATTTTTATGCCATGTGGTGTAACTGGAAATTTTGTTTTTCATCCCACAATTGCGTGATCTTTGCTAAATATTCTTCTTAGTATTTTACTATAGAAAAGTAATGCGAGTTAAGAAATTGTCAGTACACGAAAAATTACAACTAAAAAAGAAAACTGAAGCACTTTTAATTCCATTGCCCCCCCCCTCTCCCCACCCACACACGCTGAGATACACGTGCTAGCTGCTGTAATGTCCGAAATCGTTTCTCAATGCTGTATGAGGGATCATTTGTGTTGGTTACGAAGATATCAAAATTACTTGCATTGGAGTATGATGTGGTTACTGTAGTATTGTTAAAGTAGCTTCGAGCGCAAAAACAGCGTTTTTTTTTGGATTTAATTTTTTTCTGAAAGAGATACAACTACATAGTACATAATGCAGTGAAGACAGGTAGGAAATCATATATTCTGCATCGCTTGGGGTAATACCCACAATTCTAACGCAAGTGGTTCTCAAGATAAAGAAAAATGGCAAAAATGACGTCATAAGTGCGTCGTGCAACCTCAAAATGACGTCATAGTCAAAAAATAATATCAAATTCGTAATCAGCGTCTGAAATCAGAAAAATGGGTACGCATCACAAAAATCGAAAGTGGTGAAATCATGGAACATCCTAATGTACGTATTGTTTCTTACCAGTGTGTTTCCACCGACGGCATGGATTAGCTACATAGATCTTCGAGCAAAAAAGTCTAAGAGTGTGATACTGTTTTTTGTGTTGTTACTACTTACATGGTGGAGAAACATGCTTTGCGATAAAATGCAAGAAATGAGCAGAATTCTTTTCCCGCTTTTTCTCAAGCTAAGGTGACCCCATTTGATCAATAATTCCTGTAATACAACAGGACGGTCAGCGCCGATGTTAAAGACATCGTTGTCAGTGCGGAAGGTCCCGGGGTTCGATTTCCGCGCCGGTCAAATTGGACACAGTGTCGCCAACGGCTCGCCACCGCTGCGACATTTATTCTAAGCTGTGTTGCCCAGTGACTAAGCGGCGGAGATGGACCCCTCCACTCACTTCATCGCAATACCAGGGCTTCGAACTCGCTTGAACTTGATCGTTTTTGCCGAACTCGAACTCAAAAAATAAAATTTTTTGAACTCGAACTCGAAAAAATTTTATCGAGTTCGAGTTCACTGATTGAGTGCTTTAATTTTATTGATTCAAATCTCTCAAAACGAAGTTTAGCCTACTTTTGATTTTTTGTTATACTGTAGTGTAGATTGAATGATTGCATATTTGCGATTTTGGTACCGATACTGCACTGGCATTTCATTTTGCGTTGTCTCGTTGAAATTTGTTTATTGCATCATACACGGTGTTCCGAGAGATTTTAATGAAAACGCAGCTGCACTGGCAGCAACAGTTACCTGTTGTTTGTGCGGTGGTGCAATCTCTGTTCCAACTGTTACTAAGTGGGTCAGGGGCGGATCCAGGGGTGGGGGACCTTTTTCAACAATGCTTTTGATGAATACAATTTTTCCATAATTTCGAACCTCTTCGACAACAATAATTCCTACGCTTTATACCGGTACACCGAAATCGAAACTGTGCGAAAAAATTGCATCATACCGGTATTTGGTGAAGACCTCAAAATTAAGGGCAAAAAATTTAAATACAATTTGCCCTAAAACTTGTTCAAGAAGCACTAAAATGGCCATGATAGAATGCAAATTTTCAAAAATTTTCCGGGAGAGCATGCCCCCGGACCCCCCTAAAACCGTTACTGTCCTCATTTTGCTTCAAACTAACTCAGCCGGAAAATCTGCGCTCAAAAACGTCAAATTTTGGTGCCCTCCCCTTAAAAAGATTCTGATTACGTTCCTGGCATGAAAACATTAATTTTAAATAACTTAAACGTCCTTTCTCGGATCCAAACGTCTTTGTAATTAGTTAACATTCGAACTAAATCAAAACTGCATCCCCCCACCTAAATTTTGTGGATCTGCTCCTGGTTAGGGTATGTTTAAGGGATATTTTGAACAGGGCTGTGAACTCGATCATTGTTGCCGAACTCGAAAAATATAAATCTTTGAACTCGAACTTGCAAATGTCTCTTGAACTCGAACTCGATTAAAAATCGATCGATTTCGCAGCCCTGCGCAATACCTCGAAAAAGACGTTGATTTTCTGTAATATTTGCCGCTGTCAGCTTGCGCTAGTCAATTATTTTGGTTTATGATAATAATTATATAATGTTTGTAGCTCTCGGCTTTTTTAGGTTATTGCAGTGTGGCAAAAACAGTTGCAACAGATCTGAGGCGTTTTTAAGCATGATGTCCCTGTGTTGTGTCACCTATAGGCAATTTTGCTGCATTAGAATTTTCGACGTTTCATTCTTTTATCGTCAGCATATATTTTAGGATTTGCTTCAACTTCAGTACGAAGGCGTGTCTGTGATGAAGCTGGATGTTAGTGGATATCAAGCTCGCATCAACGTTAATCTTATTATCTTCCTCCTTAATAAAAAATTCTACGGAAAGTAAAGTCGTGAAAAATTAATTTTTAATTTGGAAACACTCTAGTTTCAGCATTCTTTCAAATTTTTATTATTCAAACAGCAGTATCGAAACTGAATGTTTTGTTAATGCTCATGTTTTTCAAATTTATTTTGCCAACCCTAATAGCGCAAATGCCTTGCTTTATCAATGTCGCATTTTTGTTAAGATTAAAGCAGTTGCAACTATATTGTGATATTCCTCGCTGTAGTGCTGTATATTTCTCTATTGCCCTAATTTTATTATCATTCGCTTTCCTGGTGTCACACATTCCTATCATTCACTGTTGCATAATACATTCCCTTGTGTCAATGCAAAATTCAAAGTATTTTAACGTTATTCTTGCATGTAATCTGTACGAAAAGAAAAAAACGCTACTATTATCATCGGAATTCAATCAGGCCTCATTTATATGAAAAATGCTGCTTTTTGAGAAGCCTTTAAATGCTTGTCATCAAGACTTACATAGTACAATATTGTAAAATTATGAATTGTGAGGGAAATTAAGTTGCACTCGATGTGGTAAAGTATGTTCGGGTTTTCTAGTAACTCGCTTAATTTTAGGAAGGTGTGTATTCCGCCATTGTGATCAACCTATTTTTCCATGCTTGCTGCTATAGTTCAGTGCTTAACGCCTAATGAAATCGCTCAATAACTTTTGTATTTGCTCAAATTGTGTTTATGTCTGTTGTACAGTGAATTAGCTTTTATTTTCTGATGAAATTGTGAAATTCTCAACTGCTCTTGCATTGTTAATGGCGTGCCTTTGTCATTATTTTGTGCGTTATTTTTCTGTTTTTAGCTACGCGAAATATACTGACTAGTGGGTGGTTTACAATTGTTTCTGCGCGATGATTAAAGTGCTTAAACACAGTGTGTGAGCGCGTCACTATAGGCCAGTTGGGCAATGCCTACTGTTAAGTTTCAGTAGTATTGTCTCGCGATTTTGAAAGCCCGCTGAAGAGATACGATTAGAATACAAAGCGCTCAAAATTAAGTGATCATCGATCATGAGTTTTCCCCTCGATGCGTTTCTCTATTCCTTGAACAACATGTTTGATAGAATAAGCCGAAATATTGAAGACCTTTAAAAAAAAACAAACCTTTCGGAGAGCTTTTTAAACAATGCCTATTGCAATATTTAACAAAAAGCATCTAATTGGTAAAACAAGTTTCTTTTTTCCAATAACCAGTTTTATTATCACATAATCTCCCAGAAAACCCAAGCAATTATTTATTTTTTGACAAAGTCCTTTGTTTTTCTGCATGTTCTACAGTTTTTTCTTCGACAAACAATCCCTTTCTTCTTCGAACGGAATTCATATATTTCGCTGCTTGGTTTTCAAAATCTGCTTTTTCACCAAAATGTTGAATTTCTTCCTCCGTGGTCGGTATCCAAAAGGGATCACTCGGTACAACCTACAAAACATATAAGTCTGGTCAGCCTTGCTGTGCACACATTGCACAATGCACAGCCAATCAAGACTAGACTCATTCCATACAAGTTGATATTTTTTCGAGACCTTGCAACTTTTTCATCTAACTTACAGTACAATGTATGAAATATGAATACTAGTAAATTCGTTGCCTACCACAGACAACAATACGGAATTAGATGGAAGACAAAGCAAGCGAAATTAATGGGTTTTCGAAATTACAATTAATTTTTAACAAAGACCATTTTTTCTTTGGTGCAAAGCTCCAAGTCAGGTGCATACTGACTAAAACAAACAATGATAGGCTTATTAGCTTATTGCATTAATTAATGCAGGTATTCGCAATGCTACTTTTTTCAAAATTTTGTGTTACTGATGTCACATTGAACCAACAACTAGGCCTATATGAGAAAAAAAGTCATTAAATTAGATTCACTCGAATGCAAATGCTCATTTTGACTCAACTCTTGCTCAAAATCATCATAACGCTGAATCAGCGCTGGGTTAAGGCCAGAGGTGACGAACATGCGGCCCACGAACATTTTGGCGAGACTAGTACTCTTGGAACTTTTTTTGCCCGTCTAATCTTCGTGATGCGATATCAAAAGCTGAGCCCCCGATTGAACCACGCGCGTATCACACAGGAATCATACAAACGTACAGTAACAAGCCTCTCATCTGTTTCAGGGTTCAGCAGTTCATCCATTGTTGGGTAATAACATAACTCACGGTCCGTTGCAGCTTCGTTGAGAGCTTAGCTTGCCTTGAACAGTATGGCCACTTTTAGTGATTTTTGAAGTCTGTTAGTGATTCTATTTGAATAAGATGTATGGATGGGTTTATAATAAGTGAATAAGCATCATTGCTAGCAATCATACTGAGATACAGTACTTGTTTAACATTAAGACTCTATTTGAATAAGTTTTTTGTCTTGCTTGATTTGATGTATTTCTGCCGAAGCAAAAATGACTCGTCAAGTTATTGTGGTCAATCCATTATTATGGTTCACCAAGCAAAGGATGAAACTTCTTAGTTAGGATGTGCTTGTGAAACTCTTAATTGACTATTATAAAGCCGATGATATAGTTATTGCAAAAGATGAATTGTTTGAAGATTTCCCTGTGGAAAATAGACCAACCAACCTGAGAAAAAAAAACAGGCAAGGACCTCAAAAAGTGGAGTCCAATGTCAAGGACATCATTGATTGTTTCAGTGCTATGGCAGCTGCAAAAAATTTTGAGGCTCCCTTAATTGTCACTGATGATTGTAATTTTCCATCTTTGGATTTAAAGCACATGGATCTTGCAGCTCTATGTCAAGATGCCGTTTCCCTGAAGAAAGAGTTTTTCAACATCAGGGAGGATGCTGCTTTGTTAAGGACTCAAGCTGCAGCAATAAATGATGTGAAAGAATCTCTTGCTGAGTTAAAATCATCAATGAAAGAAAGCATGAGACTAAAAGTTTTGAGATGACTGATTTTCGGACATCATTATCAGAAGTTGGAAAGGTTTTACCGATCAAGCAAAAAACATACAGCTTTGTGTTGGAAAAAGAAAACAATGCACATAGAGGCAATAAACAGAATACTGGCATGCGATATCAAAACTGTACAGTAGAAACCAGTACAGCCAACATTAGTGATATTGAGAGATGGATAGAAGTAAAGTCCAGGAAAAGGGGGGCTAACATAATCAAGTGCATAGAGCTGCAACTACTCATAATTACATTGGCAAAAAACAATCAAAGCAGCAGCCAAATACTTGAGACCAGCTGAAGTTTTTGTTTTAAGAATACAAGCTAATACCTCTGAATAGGACATTAAAAATTAAGTTACTTCACAATTTGCGACTGCCTATAGCGTTGAATGTGAAAAATTTAAAACAAGATAAGACAGTTACAACTCATTCAAGGTAACTTTGCATGGTGTATCATTCAGTGAATCTGTAGATCTGGATAATTGGCCTGAAAAGGTCTTTGTTAAAAGATTTTATTCTCCAGTTCTAAAGAAATATCTCAGGCTAGCTTGAACCTTGATAAAGAACATTCAACTGGAACAGCTTGAGTATTGTCTCTTACAATTGTAGAGGTCTGACATCTTGATTAAATAATGTCAAGCTATGCGAAAAATATCACATTGTTTTTCTTCAAAGAAACCTGGCTTGTAAAACAAAATTTATGTATACTAAATCAAATTAGTGAGTATCATCTTGCCAACGGAACTTACCAAATTGATTATGAAAATGGGTTGATCAGAGGAAGACCCTCTGGTGGAACAGCTGTTTTATGGCATAAAAATTTACCAGCTGCTGTGCTGAAAAATTGTGATGACACAAAAATTGACAGTAAATGATAGTTCTTTATGTATTATCAATGCTTACTTGCCTTACTGTAAGCCATCTAATAGAGAAGTTTATCTGCAATATTTGGCAGCCTTACAAATGATGTGTGAAGAACTTATTTGCCCTAATGTCTGCATTGTAGGGGATTTTAATGCCTGCAGTGGCAATGCTTTTGGTAAACTTCTAGATACTTTCAGTAATGAAAATGGCTATGTGATGTCTGAAAGAAAGCTGATGGCTGGTGATACATTTACCCTTGTGACAGCCATCGGTCTGTCAGTAGGATAGACCACTGTTTATCCACCATTAATTTTCATAATACTATCTCCAATATTGAGGTCTTGCAACAATACGTCTCTTCCGATCATAAACCGTTGTTGGTTTGTGTTGCAGTTAGCAAATCTACCGCAAGTGGACGAAAGTGATTCTGCCAAATCTGTTATGACCAAAAATGCTGTGAAGTGGGCTAATGCAAGTCGTGAACAAAAGTTCGAATTTTCTGAAGAAACTGAAATACCTCTTTCAAATAGTACTGCCTTCAGAGGCCACCAACTGTACAAATGCAAATTGCACATGTAAGTCTCAATGGAATGCAATATCGAATTATTATCAAGATATAGTGGCATGGCAGCTCTTATGGCAGCTGAAAAAACTTGCTTGGTTGATAAAAAACGATTACGAAAATTTTCAACTGTTGTTTTCGTATGGAACAATGTACCTAAGCACAAGCATACAATCGCAAGGAGCCTTTATTTGTCCCAGGTAACGAAAGGCAAACCAAAACAGGGAGCAACATATGAAGCTATGAAAAGTTCAAAGGCATTCAAAAAAGCTTTTAGGCATCGCAAAAACAAAACTGAACAGTACAAAGCTAATGCATTAGCTGAAGCTCTACGCAAAGACTTCTCAAGGAAATTTTTTTGGAGCAAAGCAAAACAAACTAATTGGAAAAGCCTTCTTCCTATATCAATGGAGGGAGTGCGAGGCATGTAAACATTGTGTCTGTTTGGAAAAATCGTTACGATAAACTATTAAATTGTTACACTAACAATAGTAAATCTAGTTGCTCAGTAATTAAAGCAACTAATGACATTTGTAACTTGGAAAATATATTTCCTTATTTATGTAGTGAAAGTGTGCCGAGACAACTATTGTTTAATTTGCCTCTGAAAAAAGCTGCAGGTGCAGATGGTATTATAGCTGAAAATTTATGTTTTGCTGATCATAGTATTTTTCATTACCTTGCGATTTTTTTTAAATCTTTGCTTGTGTCATGGCATACTTCCTGACAAATGTGTTGTAACAATAATCATTCCTGTGATTTAAAGTGCAAACAGTGATGCGCAAAGTTTAAATAATTATCGTCCCATAGCAATAACCAGCATAATATCAAAGTTGTTTGAACATTTCATATAACTACATGTTGAAAAATATTGAAAAACCAATGACAATCAATTTGGGTACAAAGCCAAGTGTGGTACAGATATGAATGTATTTTTACTAAAACAAGTTGTTTCTTCATATGTCGAACACAAATCACTTAAGAATACAATAAATATGGGACGAAAATAGCTTAAAAAGGAAAAATAAAGCCGCTGCAAATCTCAAAACTGGACGTTTCGACAACATAAATTCAGCTGTCATCATCAGCAGTGTATGCAAGGCAGTACAAAACTGTAAGCTACTGCTGTATGATAACAGCTGAATTTATGTGGTCGAAACGTCCAGTTTTGAGATTTACAGCGGCTTTATTTTTCCTTCTTAAACAAATCACCTGTTTTTTCAGCGTTTGTTGATTCTTCAAAGGCATATGATAAAGTAAATCGCTCGTTACTTCTTAAAAATTTGGAGAGTAGAGGAGTACCTACTTGCTTCAGTCGCTAGCTTAGATATTGGTACTCAGTACAAATGATAAAGTTAAATGGGCAAATTGTCTGTCTGAATCATATACAGTGTCTAATAGGTCCGACAAGGGGGTGTTTTGAGCCCATACCTATCAACTAAGTTGAATAGTGCTAATGCCGGCTACTGTGTAGGAAATTTAATTTTAAATCATCTAAAGCAGGACTTCCCAAACTTTTTCGCTCGCGACCCCTTTTAATCTCCTAAAATAATTCGCGACCCTTTACGATTAAAATGAAAAATAGCCTCTCGCCAGCAGAGTTCTACATGGCGTCGCAAACCGAAGCGATGAAATAAAAAGATGCATCCAGCCGTGTCACGTGATACCGATGTGACAAAACAAAACAGTTTATACATTAAACTACAGCACTCATCTGCTGCCTCACTATTTTGTATTAACCTAGAGATAGGAACCTTTCTACAGCTAAGTTAACAATGATGTTTGCACAATTACACCAGTTTTAAAAGTTTAAAAAGCTTAACAGCATACTATACATAATACGCGATACTTTGCGTAAAATTTGTATACTCGCTGGGAGTCCCTGCGACCCCTAAAGTTTGTTACGCAACCCCTCGCGGGGTCGCGACCCCCGGTTTGAGAAGCCCTGATCTAAAGCATGCCGATGATTTATGCTGCTTTGCTGCAAGTGCTAGTGGGCTTCAAGATTTATTGAATATACAGGGTGACCCAAAAAAAACGGGCCCCAATTCTAAATACACGGGGCCCGTTTTTTTTGGGTCACCCTGTATGTAGTGAACATGCCAAAATGCATGATATTGTTTTCAACTGTAAGAAAATTGTTGGCATGATTTTTTCGGCAAAAGATATGTGCACATTTACACCTCAAAATGTTAAAATTGCTGGCCAAGAAATCAAATTTGTTAATAGAGTAGTGTACCTGGGGGTTCGAATTAACTCGGATTTGTGTGATGATGATGATACTGCGAGACAAGTGAGATATTTATACGGTGCTGCTAACAAACTTAAAGCTCGTTTTTTTAAGTGTTCCAGTAAATTTAAGAACATTTTGATCCGAGCACACTGCATGTGTTTTTATGCCAGTCAATTACGGTTTAATTACTCATCTGCAGTTATGAATCGTTTAAAGGTGGCCTATAATGTGCATATAGAATTTTTCATGGGATGCCCCGCTATCGCAGTGCCAGAGAAAATCAAATAAAATGCAACATTGATTCTTTTTTTGCTATGCTACCTAAAAATATTTATAACTTTATTGAACGCTGCTATGCCTCTGCTAACCTTTGGCTTGAAACATTAATGTCTTCTGATTGCTTTAATTCATCACCATACTATGATCATTATTGCAGTATGCTATATGTTCATAATTAAGTAAAAAGGAAGTTTTACTAGAAAGATAAAGCTACACTGTTTTTTTTTCTGTATGATTAATTTTTTGACTGTTTGTAAATGGGTTGGTGTTGTTTATACTATGGACAATGTGAGTCTGAAATAAACATTGAATTGATTCAGTAATTTTTGAGAAAAGGTTAGTGATTTTCAGTAGTATTTGAATTTTTCTCAATAAAGAAAGATTTTTTTTTGGATTACCACACGTTTTTCTGTTCTTACACATTTCCACTAAAGTCTAGACCAGTGGTTCCCAACCTTTTAATGTTTGTGGCCCCTTTTCAAAACTCTCAACACTCGTGGCCCCCTGCTCAGCAAAAGTTCAAGGTAGGTTAGAGCTGGTACATGATTTCCAGGCTACTTCCAGCTGGATAACGTCCTCCCGATAACGTCCCGACTACTTCCAGCCTACTTGTGGCCCCCCGGATAACGTCCCGTGGCCCCCAAGGGGGCCATTGGCCCCCGGTTGGGAACCACTGGTCTAGAGCAATAAATTGTCGACTCAATGACAAGAATGCATAATGCATGGGATTGGTTAGATATGAGCATAAACTACAGTTACGGTACGACGAAACGGAATGATCAGTTATGCAGCGCTCTTGCCAATAGGCCTAAGATAATTATAATCTGAGAGCTGACACAGTCATGCAGCATGCCCGTTTAAGTGAGACACTTTATTGTTGGCCTATGGAGAATCAGGTTGCAAGCTGACCTGCTGACATTTAGCAGGTTAGTTGTCACAGATCACAGCCCTATACGATCAGTAATTAATTAGTATAAACGTAAAAACAATGATTACCGATTAAATTCAAATTGAAAAAGAAAAACTCTGGTAGCGGTAGAACATTGATTAGACTAATACAAAAGTTTCAATACATAGGCTACAATTGCAGTACAGCTCAAGCTGCTGTTCAGTTTTTGTCTAGAATAATGGATATGCTCAGTGCTTGGCTTAGTGGACTATTCAGTGACCCATATTTGAATTGTTATTATTTGGCAGTGCTGAATAATGATAAAAAATAGGAAAATAGGAAATTGCGATTTAGTGAATTTATCCCCAACTTTAGTGATTTTTTTTGCTCAATTTAGTGATTTTTAATTTTTAGAGTGGCCATTCTGGCCTTGCATAGGTGAGCTTGTAGTACCGTACATGCAAATTTTACAGCTTTTTAAAGGTATTTGTCATTGTGTTTTTCAATCTATATTTTTAATCAGCCGTTATTCGATGTCTTTAGCAAAAAAACGAAAGATTGTAGATGGAGTTTTCTGGTATTACTTTCGGTTGTTCGTTACAGCTGATGAACAATTTTTTCATTTTTAACAGGTTTCATAATAGGTCTATGACAAAAAAGTTATGCCGCCCGCTTGCTTATGCTCATTAGTAAAAGACAAAGTGGCCCGCGATAGTAAATAGGTTCGTCACCCCTGGTTTAGGCAATGAAAGGACCTAGGCTATTTGCTTAATGAGGCACTAGTGGTCACTGGTCACACTCCTCTCTACGTACATAAGGGCCGTCGATATCTCCGAAAAAAAAGGTCTTTGCTGTTTGTGACGAGATCCTAGGCTTCAGTCTGCCTACTGATAAATTCGGCCCCGGGTTGAACCCTGTGCCCCGTGTTAAACCCGCAAAACATATCTCAGAATGGTTTTACAGAAAAAGATGGGGCTCGATCAAAGTGACAAGAAATAAATGAATTTCACTCATTTTGGCAACAGCGATGTGCTGTGGTGGTTGTAAGAATTTCCGAACCATAAAAGCTAAATTTTCCTACGTCCTTCCCTGGGTTTACTTCCCTCATGCCGCGACGTTAATATGCTTCTAAGTTCATGGATGCTCCTTTTTTGTTTTTCACTTCGTATCCGGTTGGAAATTATTTCCTACCCCAGTTGATTTATATTTTTTTATTGGCAACCCTAGTCACGTTGCTTAATCAGTGTAAAAAGACGAGCGAGCCGAACGTGACTAGTTTTTGAGTTTAAGTTTTATTGCAAGCGGATGTGTAAACAATCTTTTGTGTTCTTCGTAGAGCAACTGTGCGAATTTGCCAACGAACGGTGAGTGATGCTAAGTGTGCTTCTTCGAGATAATAATTTTTTGCCTGACAAATGTTTAAATTTCTGTGATTGTACACAGAAAAACTGCGTTTCTCAAGTGGGTCCCTGCGCTTTATACATTTGTTGGCGTGCATTTTGGATCTGCGCTTTCTTCGAAGTCTGGAATTACGTTACCTGTGTTAAAGCTGCTAACATTACTTGCAAGCAAAACCAATTCTGCGTGTTTCCTGTTACGAGAGAACGCAAGTCAGTTAAAATCATCGTCCGTTACCATCGGTACAGCAAATATTTCGAAACAGAGTGCAATCGGTTTAACTTTACTCAGAAAATTGGACATTCGAACATTACTTTGCAGATAAGACGTAATATAATTTTACAGTGGCCATTATGCTTGACTACTACTCATGCGGTCTGGGTTCGATGCTGCTCTAGGTTTTGATTTTATTCTCAACGTACTTTGCTTCTTATGTGTAATGCGGTATGGGGTGGAGTGGTGGCAATAGAATAAAGATAAAACTTTGTGTAGAACCATTCCGAAATATGCTACCGGTAATATTTCAAGCTCAATATCTCACATACTTGGGAAAGACGGAGTCTCGCCATGGTTGCGAAATCGAACTGGCAGACCTAGCCATTTTTGCCAAACTCGAACGTAAAAAACAAAATTTCTGAGCTCAAACTTTGACTGTGAAAAAAGCTGATTGAGTTTTGAACTTAGCCTAAACTACTGAACTCAAACTTAAACTCGGGAAGTTAAAATGAACTCACACCTACAAATTTTAACGCACTAGATTAGAAATATTTCGAGTTTACGGCACTGCTTGCATAATAACCAATAATCAAATCTTCATTACACTCGCGGTTTTACGCCAAAGAGTGTAATGAATGATGGGGCCCATCTCCGCGATTTAGTGCCAGCTGGGCAACACAGCTCCAAGAAAACAATAACCAAAAGAAGTTTAAATACTAGTTTACCTCCCAGTGGCTGAATACAAGTTGAGGAGAGGCGAGGCCGCTAGTTCGTTTGCGGACCTCATCTGCGAATCCAAAACTCTCGGCCACAGGTAATGTAGCCTCAATATCAAACGAATCTGATCCATCACGGAGTTCTTCACGAGTGATACGACCTTCTCTTCGGCCCAACACGGCGTATAATTTACCTTCATGATCATAATAATTATAATTTATTAAATTTATTGCACAACTAGTTTAAGGGCACAAGGTAGCATCTTAATTCTGCAATTTGTCATTCGCGTGTCACAGTCAGTTGCCCATCTTAAGTCGCAATTCTTCAGAAAATGAACCAAAAATAAAATATTTGTATGGTAGTTAAGGGCATTTTATCCTCCTATCACTAGAAAGCGATCAAAGCGCTATAACAAATTCGCTTAGGAGTTACAGGGCACCTTTCCACTACTTTAAGATGAGGGAATCCCTCCAAGTGCCTTTCCCCAAGCCAAAACAAGTAAACTTGCCGGCTTGTTCTTCACACGTCCCTTTAATGCTGAATTTAAGCAAGGAAGCCATGAATACTAGGGTGTTTTGTTTTTTCACCATTTTTGAAATTAAAAATGCTTGGGGTCGCATGTGATAGAGTTTTGGGCACTAATTCCAATATTGAAAAAAAAATTGAAATGACGTCATTTAGGGGGGGCAGGCCGCGTTTTAAGTTTTTTTTCGGGGGGATTTCCCTAACTCGAGAACGGAAGAAGATAGCGCTTCGATATTGGTAACAAAATGCGCAAAATTGTTGATTTCCTATACCCTTCTAAGAGACTCCGTAGCTCTAACTTTATCCAAAAACAAGTTATTTTGAAAAATCAAATTTTGCGTTATTTTAAGTTATAAATTAATTTAAGTCAAAAATATCGCAAAATTTGATTTTTCAAAATAACTTGTTTTTGGATAAAGTTAGAGCTATGGAGTCTCTTAGAAGGTTATAGGAAATCAACAATTCTGCGCATTTTCACACTAATATCGAAGCGCTATCTTCTTCCGTTCTCGAGTTAGGGAAATCCCCCCGAAAAAAGCTTAAAGCGCGGCCTGCCCTCCCTAAATGACGTCATTTCAATTTTTTTTCAATTTTGAAATCAGTGCCCAAAACTCTATCACATGCGACCCCAAGCATTTTTCATTTCAAAAATGGTGAAAAAACGAAACACCCTAATGAATACCAATTGCACATTAGTCTTACCCGACTTGGAATTAAACCAGAGTCTACAGTTCCATAGGCGGACACTCTCACCACTCGGCTATCTGAGTTGTTTGAGTAGATAAAAATAACTCGATTAGTCAGTGATGAAAAAAGAATAATACTGTGTTAAAAATGCAAAAAGCTAGTTTCTCACCTAATACATCAGCAGTAGCTTGAATAGTACAAGTATACATGGCAGCCATTAATCTTTGAGGTTGAGCTTGAAACGCCTTCCTGCAAGCTTCCTTGCAAGTGGAAATTAACTGACCCGACAAAGAACCAAACGCGTGACGTTGAACTCTGAAAAACGCAAAAACTTCCAGTCTTAACTTTCATTTTACAGTCGTAATCACACATTTATTGTCTGCGTATAAACTTTGTTTTCCTTTTAGTCAGAACGGACCGCCAAGACCGGTAGATTGCATGGACATTATCCCCATTGCCTAAAGGGCTATTTATTTTGTTTCTGCAAGTTTAAGTTAAACATTACAAAGGTTTAGCTTTTTTTGGGTAAAAAATGGGTTAGAATTCACAGATTTTGCAAACTGCAGTCGAATCAGTTTTGAGAAGGTGAAAACCTTCTTTAAATTAGTAGTGAGCCACAGTATCGATAATTCGACATTCATTTTACCGCCAAATGCAAGACGGTCTTTTGTAAGCACAGGACTTGACGTTTCAGAAGACAAAGTAAATCCTATTCTTGATCGAGACACTTTATAAAACGCTAATTTTCTTAAATTTTTTTTTTGCAATCGTTCCTAATCCAGTGCATTAGCAGCATTACCAATTAATATTATAAAATTTTCGACCTTTCTAGTTCTCCAAAATGGTACAACGGCGATAGAAAAATGAAAGGGGAGTCTCACAAGAACAAGCTTCACATTAAAACAACGATAATGTACACTTATGGCCATCACAGCAGGTCAGTATCACTAATCAAATACAATTTAAGTTATAAGCAGAGAATTGGTCAAACATGATCATCTAGCCTGGTTATTGGTCATTTACCTTGCAACATCAGTTTGATCAATAGTCGATGATTTTTGATCTTCATCTGCGAACTTCACATTTTTGATCGAATTTTGTAGATTTGAATTTATTGCACTGGAATTATTGTCCGATATAGAATCTGATGATTTATTTTCTAATGGTAGTTCTTTACTTGTGTCATGAAAGGTCCACTTTTCTACCACAAAGCATACCCCATGAACAGGTTCCTCGCATAGGGGGCCTGACAGAGTTGCCATCTGAAAACCACTCACTACACTGTGGTCGAATTCGCGGTAAGAACCAAGAAAGTTTTTCAGTATGGCAGGATTCTCTTGCGCCTCTAGTGACGTCCATATTGAAGGCCGATGATATTCATCGTCGTGGTTTAGCAAAACATTGGGGCCATTTCCACGAGGTCCAAATGCCCATATACGGTCAACAACCCCGGACCATTTCCGAGCCCCAGCATTACGAAATGCCTCTTCGAGATTTTCCCTCAATTTTCGTAAATTTTCAAGCGTTTCCGGCTTAACTTTCAAATCGGAAATGACGTTAGAAGAAAAGTTTTCATCAATGTCGACGCTCTCAGAAATCACAGAAGTTTGAATCTAAAAATCAAATCTTCACGACTTAAAGCCTGGACAACACAGCTCCGAAGAAACATCGCAGCGGCGGTGAGCCGTGGGCCACAGTAAGTCGATTTCATCAGCCCGGAATCAAACCCAAAACCTGCCGCACCGATGTCTTTAACCTCAACGCCAACTGGCTGGAGCAGAGCAGTGAAATCACAAACGTGAATGGAACGGGACAACAGTAACATATGCTACAGCAAAATCACTATAAACACACTAACTTCTTCATTTTGTACTTCTGCATCCGCTCCTCCAGTGCTGCTTCCTGTGCTCTCTAATCTCCTCCTTCTCTGAATTAAATGATCTTTAATGATCTTCTCCATCTTTGTAAGTACTTTCAATAACATCGCATTCTCTTCCAAAATCCGTATAACGTCCGGAGGAATTGGAATGGCTCTGAAACGGAAGATATCAATGTTTAGAGATAAGAAGTGAGCTTACATCCCAAGTAGAATTCGGAGGTCTCACCTTACCACTAAAATGCTTTCCTTACTGGGTGTCATTAATGTTACGATTCCAAGTTTGTCATTCATTTGTTTTTTGCTTGTTCCACCGCTGCTCTGCTCTGCTTGGTCGTTGTTGTCTGGAAAAATCAAACATTGGAAGATCTGCAGTCAAGATACTGTAGTTTCTTACAATAAAGATTCACGTCACTACCGAGCTAATGAAGATTTTAACATAGTAACCACATTTTTAAATTGTGCTGTATCTACTTCTAGTCCTAAAAACCTGGCGCTATTAAACGATAGAAGCCAAGGCCGTATTAAGGAGGGGATGAGGGGGGGTTCAAACCACCCCCGAAATATTTTTATGAGTTTGAATTAAGACAGTCCAAGCTCTGCAATCGTCAAACATAGCATAGTACACAGTAGTAAGATGTAACATTTTGACCAGCAGGTCATTGTTGTGATATGCGTCTCTTGATAAATCTCAAAAGTCACCGCTCCAAGCACAGGGTGCCGCAACATTTCGTACATTTGCCGCATAATTAATCCAGCTATAACTATATTGAAGTATATAAGACACAAACCGATGAAAAAGCTGAAGGCTTTGTGTGCTACTCATACAAATATATTACGGTAAAGCATGAAGACTGATTTAAAGATGAACTGTTGTTTGCTAAATTGATTGCCATTATTAGTGGTCGCCCGGCAGTGGCGTAAAAGAAGCAGGCGCCTGGCTTGTGCTAAAACTGTCGCCGTATGTGCACTATCAGTTTACCGCAAATCTTACAATAACGTCATGTTCAACTAATAGACAGCTTTCATTATGTGTCGGATGCTATGCTTACATGAAAAAGAAGTCACATTCTGCATCATTATGCTGAACGAAGCTTGATATTTACAATTATTTTAGTGGGCTAGTGCAAATAGAAACGCATTAAAGGTGCAAACGTTACAAATAATTTGCTTTTCTATTTCCAAACTTTTAATCACTTTAACAAGCTTTTCTACTTTCTATGGAAATCATCGCATTACATAAAATCAGTGCTTGCTCACAGAACAACAGAATAAGAGTTTACATGAATGCAAATAAGAAAGTGAGATAATTCCCCTTTTCTCTTTTTCGAAACTCGTTAATTTTTTCTCATTTTGTGTTCACATCTGCAGCAAATCCTTTGCAGTGAGAATTAGTTTAGATACAAATATGGTGATCTTCAACCAAGGGTTCCTGCCCTGCATGAATGCAACAAGCTGAGGGTCTGTTCCAATTTGATTTTACTCTACCGATATACAAAAATTTAACCGTCAGCTTAGTAAATGTCTGCCACTTCCTGCGCAGTTCCTCTAATTATGCTCTGAACATATATTCGCTCTCTGTAAGCATCAAGGCACTGTATGCAGTGTACTCGAGAAGTTTCGGTCACAGGAAAATAGTTTTACAAGAAATAACGTAATTTTGGCAAAATTTGTGCCTCAAGGTTCGGAAAATCGCAAAATTTTGGGTTCGGATCAGGGCTAAGATTTTGCTTAAGTTTACCGCCCTAATACAATAACAAGTACCAACCATGCATACAAGTACAGCAGTGACTGTAGCGCATAGTGAATTGAGGTACCCTCACTACAAACCAGATCTTTACTGTGAACAACGTAGCTCACGCATTTCTCAGGCTTTTGATGAAATATACCGTGGTTGCTTTTGATTGGTTTTTATTTCGGGTTTTGCAAACTGGTCCACGTACGTTTAAGCCCAGCACCAGAGGCATAGGCGCATTCAGGGAGAGCCACGGTGCCATGCCCCCCGCTGGGCCAGTCGTTGTTGTAGATCATAGAACTTACCTACACGTCATTCAATCAAATGAGCCAAAGCTAATAAAGTTGCATTTTCCTTTCATTTATCTTAGCCAAGCTTCTGCTTTTAGACATACCGTTACCAAGGCTTTCAGGTAGGTCTACTAAAATGTTTTTGTACTGTCTATTAGAGACTGCACTAACTGCAAGTACGGTACGTCGTTTTTCGATAAAAGTGTGCTTAAGTGAGTGTTTTTTGATGTGAAAACCGTAAAAATTTGTTGGCAGCTGAGGCTTCACCCCCAGACCCCCGGTTTTGTGCCACTTTGCCAAATCTTTTGTGCGCTACTAAGCAGCGGTAGCAGTGACAAAGAAAAAAAAAATTAATAAGCAATGTAAAGTTTATGCCAAAAAGCGTTAATACAGCGTACACAACTTCGTAAAAATTTACTTTAAAATTCTGCTATACCGATAGTGAATATTCATATCAAACCCTCCTCCCGAAATATTTTTCTAGATACGGCCCTGATAGAAGCATTACGCATCCAAGTCCAAAGCTAGAACCCAATTTTATGATTATTGAACCAGTCAACCAGCGCTAGCATAAAAGGCCAACGAGCTTAAAATATACTTTGAGCACTGAGAGTGAAATGCAGCGACTTGATAAACCAGTTCAATTCACTGCTCAACTCGCACAAGATTACAAATACTGTAATTCCATATACGTCCTCCATAGACCCCATTTAACCACGTAATGAGGTCAACACCTAAACGTAGTTATCTCAATAACGGAACTTTTGATCATCAACGTTGATGCACGCAATCGTGAATGCAGGATGGATGGGACAAAAATTGCTTAAACTTGATGAAAAGAAATAAATACATTTTATAAATGTTTACATGGATCGCAATTTATTGCGCGTCGTTGTAAAACATGTTCACCACAACGACTGGAATTTCAAACTTTGCAACAATCAATATTAACATTTCTAATTGATATTCAAGCACCTTTATCTTTTTGACTCCACTTCGCCAGCATATTTTTTTCCTGTGTTCCGATCAATTCATTCATCATATCAACTTTAGGACGAGGTACGATCGTTTCACGATAAGGCACAACTGGTTCTGATGCGTTAATCTCAATCTGGGCAAATCTACAAAAAAAAATTAGATGAAAGCTGCTATTTACAGGGTGATTCAAAAGTAATTCCTTATTTTAAATTACTTACAGTTTATTCAACATCAGGAATATGTTTCTCAATTTTGCTCAAACTGACCCAAAGACAATCAAGAATTGTCATGCAAAACTCATTACTACAAGATCTGTGAGTGATACTCAAAAAAGCGGTCGCCCTTCCAAATTTAGAGATCCAGGGGTAGTGCAAGTTGTTCAAGAAATGTTTAGCTGCAGCCCGCAAAAGTCAATTCGACAAGCAGCAAGAGAAAGTGGACTTTTCCTTTCGTTGTGTACGTAATGTGCTCAAAAATGAGCTTAAATGGCGTGCTTGGAAGCCACACTACCGCCAAGGACTCTCTGCCGAAGACTGCGACATTCGTATGGAGTTTGGAGAGATGATGTTGGCTTGGTTTAGAGATTGGCCTGATCTCCTAAAAATATTCTCTGGAGCAATGAAGCTGTATTCCACATAGGTGGGTTTGTAAACCGTCATAACTGCCGCTACTGGGGGGGAGAAGATTCTTGTGTCACCACTGAAATAATGAGGAATCGACCCAAGATAACGGTATGATGTGGAATGACTTCGGATAGGATTGTGGGTCCCTTCATCCTTCATAATACCACTGGTGCCTAAAAGTACCTCACCATGCTGAGAGATGAAGTTTGGCCAATTATCAGTGCTTGGGATAATATTGAAGATTTAATTTTTATGCAAGATGGAGCTCCTTCACACTTTGCTATTGTTGTTCGTGAATGGCTGAATGCCCAATTTCCTGGAAAATGAATGGGTGGTCGTGGTTCACGCGAATGGCCAGCCAGAAGTCCTGACTTAACACCTTGTGACTTTTTTCTTTGGGGTTGGTTAAAAGAACGAGTCTGCTCAACCAAACCAAGAAATTTGGAAGAACTTGAAGGGAGAATACGTGAAGTGATGAGTTCCATCCAGCAAGAGTTTCTTGTGAAATCAGTTGATGCGGTTCATGGTCGACTTGAGAAGCTGGTGGCGAATGATGGTGCCCGTATTGAATTTTAAATAAAAGTCCATGCAATATATTTTCTCATATTAATTATTAATTGGAGAAATTACGCTTCAAAAATAGATTATTGTTATTTTTAGAATAGGGAGTTACTGTATTTCCGGATCACCCTGTATTCATGGAAAAAAAAAAACTGAATTGCATTAAACGAAAAAACTGTAAGCGTATTTATTTGTATAAAACATTAATAAAATTTCATCAGTTGAATATTGAATTAACAACAAACGAGTAAACGCACAGTAAAAAGAAGGATAGCAGAATGGCGGTGTCATGACGCAAAGCGAAAACCATTCTTGTTACCATTATGTTATATGTAATTGGACTAAATTAGAATAAACATAACAACCAACCTCTCTCGCAGATCATCCAGACATCTCTGAAGATGCACTTCTCCTGCAGCCACAATAACATGCTCTCCTGTGTCTTGGAGGAGGACTTGGACACAGGGATCTGCTTGGTTGAGAAGACGCAGACCTTCCACAAGACGATTCATTTCACCTGTAAACAAATAAAAACGGATGAATAACGACTCTTTCAGAAGAAATCGTATTAACTAAGGACCAAGTCACTTTCATCAAAGTTGTCGTCCTCGTCTTGTAAAATTACAATGTGTCACAGATAATAAAAAGATCTGCCAAGTAGTTATGGGTATACACGAAAAAAGCTGAACTTTACTAGTTCTCTTATGATGTCATGCAGTCTGGCTCCATTTTGTTCAACCTGCTAGTCCAAGCTACATGATATTAAACAAGAACAAAGCTAAGTTCCACTTTTTCTTTTCATGTAAACTCACTCTGAATGCTGGAACAAACCTATCAGTGTATTGAATCAGTTTTACGATTACTAGTAACGCAAATTCCGATCGAAAACGGAAATCTCACCTAGATTTTTAGGCTCTACAGCAACTCGAAGTATTGGAGAAATGTCAGCGTAAAGTGCATTGAAAGGCGGACATGCGGGGCTGCTGCAGAGCGTAGCGGAATTCAACACGCAATCCTCAAGTCCCCCGATACCTAAAAAGTAGATTAAATTCACTTATCTTGTCGCTTCGAAACCACGCTGTCGAGACAGGACTTTACTGGCGTCGGAAAATTCGAGGTCAGAACAAGGGGTTTCAAGGTTTGGTGAAGAGTTAAAAAGTCACAGTCATAAACAAGAGAACATAACAAGAATGAAGCCGTCGTTAAAGCAGTTTCAATGAAGCTAGCATAAAAAACGTCAAAAATTAATTATATTTCCAAAACTGCATTTAAGCTACAAACCTATTACAGTGCCAGCAGGAGCTTCGTCCAAACTTTCCAATTCTCTTCCCATCCAAACATAAATGCTTTTCACATGAGCGGTGGATACGTGAGGATTGGATTCAATTAAATCCTCTTGACTCAAATCCTTTAAACACAAGTATTTAACTAGCGGAAATATTATACTCAATCTTTCTTTAAAATAAAACTTACAAACACGTTTAGCAACAAGAATCACATTTCAGTGAGCACCACGTACGCTTCGTAGTATGGATATAGAACAGGAACTGCTGATTGATGTAATTAAAAATCGAAGTGCCACAATTTAAATCATATTCTCACAATTCAAAACGTCAAAATTTAAAACTTTCCGCCTCATGAAATAAAAAGTAACTCTACGTTAAATGTACCGTTAAGATATAAAACGTTTAATCGCAATTTCAACAAAGCATCTTCTTGAAATACTAAATTACTCTTGGTGGGGATTCTGCCACCTTCGGTTGGAAAACTTTCACGTAGAAAAACACGTGGTCACATTTCATCACAAACCATGTTAACCGATAATAATTACAGAACATTCGATAGGGAGCAACCAACAGCGTAAGCACAACAAAAGTTGAAAGCGAGACGCTTAAACATTTATAACGCATCTAAAAACTTACAGCGTCTGTATCATACACTGTTGACGGGTCATACTTCGGTCCCAATACATAAACTTTTTGTCCCACACGTAATGTGCCACTAAAGACACGTGCAAATGCAATGAAGCAGTGACTTTTTGTTTCAGATTCAGCATTGCTGTTATCAGGTTCGGGTAAACTGCCATCATCACTGGCAGGAGTCACAGTTGGCTCAGAAATCGGTTCAAGAGGAAAGGTATGATTGTTGTCTTCGGTTTTTTGACGTTCTTCGTTCTTTTGCTTAAATCTCAACCGAGCTGCCTCCCGTTTCTTCTCCAATTCTTCCAAAGTTAAAAGCCTTCAAAAATATATTCGTCTCAACATAGCATTAATAAAACAACAAGTCGGTAGCACAGTGTTTTCAGTGGTAGTAGTGTTTCTATAATAACCAAGACCACAAGCTAGTGATTCAACTCCAATCAAAGTTTGCTCTTCCCTTCTTCAAAAAACTACATTTGCTGCGCAGATGTTTATTAGAGAAATCACTGAAAATTGAAGTTTGAAACAGATTCATCTAGAACGACGGATTTGCCATATTCGGGCTGACTTTAAAATTTTATCTATGGGAGATATGGAAGATGATGACAGAGGTGTTGGAGTAAAGTTAGCAAAATTACTCAAAATCACACGCTATGCAGTCTTGCAATACTGAGCAGTGAGCACTCTCACTTGGTTAGGCAACACAGATTTCCACGTAAGAAGAATATAACCAACAAAGTTTTAAAAACGCTCCTGCGCGCTAATACGTATGTTCCTTCCAGATGTAACGAGCTTATTACAAAATTTAATTTCAAGCGTTTTTAAACACTTTTGCAACCACACCCATGGAATCATCCGCTGTATTTACCTAGAACGGTTTTGCGGCAGAAGTTCAGAGGCAACGGAGACCATTTTCGAAACTAATACTATGGTGGAATCTGAAGCCCGATCACAACGTAAGAAATCTAAAATATATAAGGTGTCAATCCTGGTCTAAAACTGAAACGAGTAAAGTAAACCACTAGGGTCAATCCTTCAATTTGGAGATTATCAACGCAGTTAATTGGTTCAGCAACAGCTTATGCATCCGACCAATGGGACCCACCTACGAATCTCTGGGTTTGGTGGCAGACCATATGACCATAAAAAAATACTAAAAATGGTTCGTGTAACTACCAAAGGATGCTTTGAGCATTTAACGAATACACTTTTTGTTTGTCCAAGCTTACTCAGTTTTATGTAAAGATCTAGCTGGATATTCCAGCCGTCATGCAGAAATTGATGTTGTTCCATCTCCATGCATATACTTTCGATGCAAGAAAAATGAACTACTGTAATAACAACCCCGACCGTGCACTCGTAGCAATTTAATCGATAATGCATCGTCTGTGGTATGCAACATGCAATTAATGGAATGAAAAACGAAAATTGAGCAAAAAAAAAAAAAAGAATATCTACAATGCGCAGCGCTTGCATTTACCTACAGCAATTCATCTCAAATATCACAAACCTTGTTTAAGAGCTTGGGACTCTTCTGGCAATGATGAAAAACTTTTTGTGGCTCCACACATTAATCCTTCAACTCTTTCCTCAACTATCTGTGAAGGATTAGGCAGCAATTCGCAAACACTGGCTGGATGTCAAGCAATACGTTAAAGAAGGAACTCATTAAAGCTCTCGAAGGTTTAATAAATATATCGCTGCATCAAAATCAAAGTAATCCAAAAAACAATTTTCAAATGTTTTAAGATTAATTAAGTTTCCAAGTTGCTGACTACGTTACTGGTCTTTAATACACAATTTAAGTGCAGCCGTTCACAAGGGCAAAAAGATACATAGCACAGCTTGAGAGAGTGGTAACCACTGACTACACACAGCATGAAGAAACGCTTTCGGGTCAGTTTTCGCACTTCGAGAATCTCTGGCAGAAACCTTCAAGTTCAAAGAATTGATAATTTTTTCACTTTTTTGTTCATCTCTGAAACAAAATACGAAATCTAGAACTATCTTTTCTTACTAAACGCTAAAGGAAGCTAACTATCATCATCATAACCAAGATTCTTAAGCTTTAAAGTAGAAAAATCGCACAGATTCACGACACGTTCTGGGCAAAATTATCCATAACTTCTTTTTCAACGATTTAACAACTTGCAAAAACATACGAATACAACGAAATTAAAAGTTGGAAATTAATCTCACCTTCTTATCACAACAGCGTCATAGACCGACCATAAATTTTCCAATATAAATTGAACAAAAAGAGGTTTCTTCGCTTTTACCTAAAAATTAGTATATAATTTATCCGTTAAGCCTTTAAGCAACACTTTCCATGCAGGAATTTCCTGCTTTCACAAAAATAAGAAGCTGCAAAAAGTTCATTTTCAAAAATCTTTAGTCATATTTCTCTTGCTTTATGAAGCTGAATTAAACACAAGCATTAGATGCAACCTAGGCGTATATGTACCAGAGTCACACCAAGGTCATGTTTATTAATTACACAATACACGGCTAATGTCAATTCTTAAACATGACCAAAAGCAAAGCCATTTAAGCAATTAATATGAATTCATTTTATAACTGTGTAACACCGATAAAATAAACACACAAGTGTTTTTACTCCAAACTATGAAAATCAAACTTCAGGAATTCTGAAAAACGCGTAACCACCAGTATCGCGATTTGAAAAGAAAATCAAACTCAAGGACATTTTTTGCATTTTCTTCAACGAGAAATCTTGCAAAGGTTAAAAACAAGGTACCTGAGCTCCTTTGAATATTTTCTTCGCTTTCACATTCACGTAATAATCACCCCACAACGTTTTCCTTAACACTGTTTCGCGTATGTTGAGTTTCTTCGAAAAAATTTTCGCAAATTGATGAATTCTAAGACAAAGGAAGAACTTGAATAAATACGACCGAAAACATTAAAATACAAAATTGCGATTAATGAGTCTAATGCTAAAGGTAAGGGATCTATTCCTAAAATGCTGTAGCTAAAGGCTAAAAAAGGGAGCAAGGAGATCACGATCACGAGCTGAATCAAGTTTTCAAAACAGGTTGTGAACCGAAAAATAGGGATAGACTGGGGCTCCAGGCCTGGCCGGGGATACCACTTTTGCCGCGATACGGCCCCGGCTGGGGGGCGGTCATAAAAATTGGCCAGGGCCGGGGTTGAATTTCAAATTTATTTACCGTATATTCCGGCATATAAAACGACTCTTAAAGTGCAAAAACCCACTCTTTTTTTACTTTTTTTCTTCACTGCACAGTTCATGTGTTCATGTGAAAAACCTATCCGGCCAAAATTGTTGCCGCGGTCGTTCCCTACCAAAAAGTTTTAAGAAATACTGGCCTGCTAAAGAGTGTACTTACCGAAATCCCCAGCCATCTGTGGCACTTGAAAACACGACGTTGCCCTGGTCTGGAGAAAAATAAATACTAGAATCGTCTAATTCTTCCAAACCACTGCTCCAATCGTACACAGCCTATGATAAACGTTTCAAGTTAAGAACAAGAACTAATCCCACAGTCATGCAAGTTTTACCTATGCAAAAACATACCGTCTCATTTCCATCGTCATTATTCACAGCATTATCGCTTTCTTGCGCACGTTTTTCCATAACCTCGGCCGAAAATAAACTTCCAGTCACAGCATTCACCTTGAAATGTACAAAATTGATTAAACATCTCGGCACATATCAAACTGGTCTGAAAATTAAAACAAACCTCGTAACAAAAGATAGGCCTAGTCAGCTCTTATTTGAAAAAACATCTTAAGCCTTTTCACAGGATTTCATTTTACGCTTGAACAAAAAGTCATATTCAATTGAATTTACTGTCTTGCATGTTTTCAAAACTTACATTATAATCAGATTGTTTGTAAGAACGCTAGGAGACCGAATGGACCAGTAGAAACCCGAAAAAAGCTATTTTTCTTGATTCTAGCCAAGGACCCAATTCAGGTCCCAGCCTTGAGCGCAAAAAAATAACTACTACCACTGAAACCTTACGCAATTGAAAATTACTCAATATATGTTAACTAGTTATTGATCAATATACTGCAATAAAATACCTGTTCCAAAACTTGTTGCAAATGATAATAAGCCTCTAATGGACTGTACTTCAATTCAGTGATTAGACGATCAATTTTGTTTAAAACTAAAATTGGAGTAAGTTTTTCCAGCCACGCTTGTCGTAAAACTGCTCGAGTCTAAACAACAATGTAAATGAATAAAATAACAGGAACGCAGCCTGGTCTTTCTAATGCATTGAAAGATTTCAACTGTTTATTAATGGTCCAAACTCTATTCATAGAGCTATGTTAAGTATCATAATAATGCAATTTTTTTAGTATATATTCATTACCAGCCAACGCCACAAGGGATTATCACGTTTGCAGAAAGCAAACCCAATAAGGTTAACACCAGAACCACTGTATAGTACCAACAAAATTCATTCTTAATTTTGGGCACTAAAATGTAAAGCCATACTCAGTAAAAAAAATGACAAAAAAAGAAAACAGCACGCAAACACTTAAAAGTTTTGAAATGAAATTTAAACAAGGCCACCTCTAACAACATTCAATGCAATTTAATCACTAGATTCTGGTAGGGATGTCCATTTCAGAAAATCAAATTCTACGTAACCAGTTCCTCCTTTGAACCGGTTCCCTTTTTAGGATTCGATTTAATCGCAAAGAAAACTTGAGCGTGATTATCCGTATATATGCTAGTGTACGCTCAGCCTCGCATGCGTAGGATCATGCGGTGTTTGTCGCAGGCCGTAAAAAATTTGTGAGAGGCGATGAGCGTAGTATGCACAGCTAGTATATATACTGGAGCCGTATTTTTCCACAAGTTTCTAAAATTTTAGAGGGGCATGCCCACCGTTAGCTCCATGACTACGCCACTGCGAGTGAATATGCTTCGAGTTGAGTGCTGTAATCCTTGCGCTGGCTGTAAATTCATTAAAAATGAAACAAATAGTGATTTTTTTTGCTTTGCACTAGTTGAGCGATTGCATGCTGAACTGATATCATAATAGTACGAACAGCCATTTTGTAGATTAAGGATGCGGCTATGGATTTAAAAAAAAAAAAGATTCAAAATTATCACAGAATACGTAATTATTCTGAAATGGACATCCCTACATTCTGGGTGGACCTGGCTCAACCAAGATTCAGAAAAGGCAAAAGTATTGAAGTACGACTAATTGAACACACACCTGTGGACATACTCCTTCCACAACATCCACAACTACAATAGCTCCATCACATAATCGTACTGCTGTGCTAACTTCACTGCTGAAGTCAACATGACCAGGAGAGTCGATCAAGTTTAGTAAATAATTGTCACCATCCTCTGTATACAAAGACAGATTTATTATGAATTTATTAAGTTTTCGAATGATGCATATTTCTCATATCATATACCATGTGTATAATGAAGACAAATTGCACTTGATTTCATTGTGATTCCTCTTAATTGTTCATCATCTCGACTGTCCATATAACGCAACTAAAACATAATTAGAAATAAAATGAATGAACAACATGGCCAACTAATCTACTCAATAAAAAGACTGTGAAAGATAACAATATGTATATCAAGTTTTTCATTTACCTTTCCAGCCATACGATTTGATATAATTCCATTACTTGATATAAGATTGTCTGCCAGTGTAGTTTTTCCTAAAATATAAGCAAGTAAAAATACACCGCAAATACCATCATACAAGTACTAAATCTGATCAAAGTTTCACACCTAAATCAAAATCAAAAAATTATTCTTGCCAAAGTATTCCCTTTAAATATGCTGAAAATAATGGAAATTAAAAATTGCCAAGATTCGCAGTTATATAACAACTTCATATCAGCACTAATTATAAAATTTTTGCTTCAACAAACGAGAAATATAGAATTTTTTTGATAAACTATGATTATTCAACAAACATATTACATAATAATGCAGCTTTTAATATTGCATTACTGATTAATGGATAAAAACTTTACATGCAGGAAAGCTTATCTTTCTACTGCATTGGGCTGACTAACAGTCTTTTCTTATTTCATTTGATTTTTTTACATAATAATGATCAAAATGAAAAATCAGGAAAAACGATTCAGGGGAAAGTGTAAGGTCAGCCATCACCCATCAGGTACATAGTTTAATTGCAACACGCAAAGAAAAGCATAAGAAAAAACAAACACTTGCAAGGGTAATATCATGGCATGACAGTGTTAGCGATTGATGCAAAACATTACCCAAGTGTTGCAGCAGGAAAAAGTTATGATACCATAACAACTCCAATCTGTGGTTAACACGTTTTGCCATTATTCTTTATGGCTTCAAAGACTCACAAATTTGACATTCACATATAAGACTGTAAGATGCAATACCATAGCCTAATCAAACAAAAACAAAAAATAATAAGAATTAAAACTTTTAAGAGATAACGTTGCTTTTTACCACAAGTACTAAACTAAGCACAAAGCAGATAATCTTGGCAAATCAGAAACAGAAAAGCAAACTTTTGGGCAAACTAGTCTAATGCTGCAATGCACTTACCATGATCAACATGGGCTAGGATACAAATATTGCGAATGTTTTTCACATCTCGTTGTCTCTCTTTTATAGCATCAACATTAACTGCTCTCATGTTTAGATGTTGAATAATGATACCGGTACATTAATTACACATCATTAGGCCTAAATCAAAAGCAGTAAAAACTACAGCTGCACATCTTCAAAAATATCCACTTAAATGAAAGAATAGCAAAAAGAGAAAATCAGAAAATAATTTAGACTTTCATTAAATAGTATTGGTAAGCCCAAAGCAGAGATACTTGAAATGGTACAGTGGTAGGGGTCTCATCTAGCACGCGTTTTCTGTCTACCAACCTTAACAGCTTAACCTAATCTATGACCTTAAGCTAACCTATAACCTGACCCTAACCAAATCTAGCCCTAACCATAACTAAATTTAACCCTAATCAAACCTGATCCTAACCAAATCTAACCCTAATCAAACCTGGGGGCTGATGCTAGATCTAACCCCAGTGGTAGGCTTAAGCTGAAAAGTGCTCTGTGCTAAAGCTTATTGGGTAGACTCACTGCTCAGGACTAGTCTAAGTTACTTGTTCAGTGTGGCAAGATAATGGTGTAGACTAGAGTTTGTCTTCAACATACAGTAACCCAACACCTGAACAGAGGCAATCACTGTTCCCTCTAAGGTACAAAATTTGAGAACAAGAAATTTGCAAATTTTTGGCATATTTTTCAATTTTTCTTTAAGCTTAGTTAGTTAGTTGCATATTTATCCTCCTATCACAAGAAAGCGATCAAAGCGCTATACGAGCTTGCTTAGGAGTTGCCAGCCATCTGTCTACCACACCAAGATGGGGGAATCCCGCTAAGTGCCTTTCCCAACAACACAACAAGTAAACTTGCCGGCTTGTTCTTCACACTGTCCCTTTAATGCTGAGCGTCAAGCAGGGAAGCTGTGAATACCAATTTTAAAGTCATTGGTTTGACCCGACTCGGAATCAAACCCGAGTCTACAGCTCAAGAGACAGACGCTCTATACTACTCGGCCATCTGAGCTTGCTGAGTAGAAAAGTGATTAATTGTCCGAATTTGAATCAAAGTGTTCAATATTTTGTTGCAAAACAGAAGTTAGACAATGTACACTTTGCGACAAAAATTGCATCAAACTTTCCGTAAACCCCTTAAATCTTAGCTGCTTAGGGCAAATTTTTTGTTAAAATCTCTGCAGTGTCTAGATCCACGAACTGTGGATTGTTTCCTAAATGCTATATCCATGAACTGCTTTGTTATTGTTTCTATATACCGGTATGACATCGCTGTGATGTTGGACTGTGGATCGGTTTCCCGCTGCTACACTGGACTGCTTGTTTGTTCCTATAAAAAGTTGCCGTGCAGCGTGGCATGGAACAGTGGAACCAGACACTTCTAAAAATCTATATCTGGGCAAAGTCGCACTTGCTAAAAACTTCAAGGAAACAGTGGTGGCAATTGCGGCATCACAAAATAACAAGATCCACGACTGCCGACAGGCCACATTAGGCATCTCTTTTAGCTAATGTACCAGTAAGCATCAGCAGGTAGGCCTACCAGTAAGATTCTAAATTCTTTTATTGCTACACTGTGATACCATTACAGGGTATGCACTGTCTGCGTTACCAGCAGTGTCACCACTCACTAGAGTGAGAAATCTGAGAAAAATGCAAAATTTTTGGGCAAATTTTACTGATTTTGAACCAAAAATTAATATCATAAAATGCAAAACTGAAAAATTTAAACAAAAAACTTGAATATTTTAATGCAAGACTGTGGCTTGTATTCGGAAAAGCAAATTTAATGCAAAAAATTTGGAAAGGGGTCCTCAAAGTTGTGAAATCTTTGGGCAAAAGTTTTAATGAATTTATCATTTGGGCAAATTTGCACTAGCGAAAATCCAGGAGGGAACATTGGTTACCAGTATCGAAATACTATTACTGATTAACTCAAAAATGCAGCTGCAGCGTAGACTAGGCCTATACTGCTAAGAGATGCTATACACAGATAGACTATGCAGATACGTTAGCGGCTAATCATAATAATAGTAGGCTAATCGTAATAAGTGTAGTACATTTAACATATGCTTTGTTTTATTTAGTTTATATGATAGGATTAAAATCTAAAACTAATTTTATTTTTGTTTTTCTTTTTTATGTGTGGTTGTAATATAATTACTTTAAATGTATGTAAATGTTTCGTAAAAATTAATTGAATTTGAATGGATTTTTGCTGATGGAATGGATCAAGGATGATCATCATTATTCAACAATGAAATATTAATCTTTGTAACTTATTATAATTTGGGATATTTCGTACTGTGATGATATATATTTCATTTGCGTTTTGGACTGTGTTTGTTCTCGTTACAAACTTCTACTACTTTGTACAGTTATTATGAAATAATGGAAGATACGTTAGCGGCAAACCTAAACCAAAACTCGGTCTTTTTTACCCTTACCAAGACCTCAAAACGAAATTCATCCTTGCTACTTGTACACCAAGTCATAAAATTCGGAGCGTGGTTGATGGAAACCTAAGAAAGTTTAATTACAAATAAACTGCAAAACAGCCAAAACACTGAACAAGTTGAAACATATTCAAATATAGCCTAGGCCTAGACCTAGTTTACGGACGCTTTGGTTAAAATGCAGCAATAATGAAACTCTATTTGAATAAGATTGACAATGGTTACTGTATTTTAATCGAAATGTCTCTACAGATAAATATGTTTCAATTTCTTTCGGCTGTTTTTTTAATTTGTAATTAAGTCATAAAATGTTGCGCCATAACATTCGTTGTGCATTCAACCATGCCTTTTATGTTGCATTATTAAAACCGTGTTGCCAAATCACTTTTTCGCCTACGCAGCGACTGTAGTAGAGACGTCCACCGCACAGCGCAGCGCCCCAGCGCAGTCTTTCCAAAACGTTTGCCGCTTAGTTGAGACATGCCGCACAAAGCATATTTTATTTTTAAACGCTTTCACCGGAAAAACAGGAAGAAAAAATAAATACCTCCCCGAAAACACGAAATATCATTCTATTTGAATAAGTTTCTTAGAAATAGTTTCTTAGAATTCTATTCTATATGAATAAGGTATTTGAATAAGGTTTGGTTAGGATTACATAAAGTATGGTAGATATATGTGTTGGATGTTCTCAATGTAAACCTGACTCACACTGGATACAATGTACCTCGGAGAGTGGTTTAATGTGGTGGCACACGGTGTGTGCAGGCAAGGGCGCAACCAGGGGGGGGGGGGCTAAGGGGGCTGAAGCCCCCCCCTTAGCATGTCAGATTCAATAAAAGAAAAAGAAGAAAATAATCGATTCTACAGTAATAATCATGTGCGAGCAACCTCAACAATGTACTGCTACGCTATTCTAGTCTCGTTTCAGAATTGTGGCAGATCAGCATTACGACTTTCACAGTTACAGTAAATTATTAAAAACATAAAAGGATCGGCTTGTGATAATCGCGTTTGAACGGTGCATCGCTTGACCAATATCTACTTTTATAATTCCTTATGACGCAACAAAGTTTTATTTCAGTTACTTGCAGATTTGTAGATCATAATAAAACCAGACATTTTAGCTAGATTTCATTATTAGCAAGATAAAATTGCTGTTTCAATTACCGAATTACGTAGTGGTGAGATTCTAGATGTCCCTGGGTGAGATAAGCATATGGATAAATTTTTAGTCAAAACTGGTACCGGTAATAAAAAGCGAAAAGGTACGGAAGATGAGTCTGCGCCAGCAGGGAGTGTGCAGCGACTAAACACAGATGCAAGTTCATCTTCGCAGTCTTCAACTGCGATTAGGCCTACTGGAAATTGGTTTCCAAATGACATCGGTCAATATGTTAATAAAACTCTCTCAAATTCAGATAAAAGAACGATTCTTTTAAACTGTTGGACTCCACCTTTGTCATATACGTTTCCTTCACTGAAATTTGGAAAGCAACAACGCAGTTTTCAAAGACACTGGCTTGATGAATTCAAGTGGTTAGCTTACAGCGATGCATTGCAAGGTTCCTTATGTAAATGGTGTGTTGCATTTGCTTCTGAAACAGTCACAAGAAGTGCCCAGACACCAGGAGCGCTTGTTTCTATTCCTTATGCCAACTATAAAAAGGCAAAAGATTATTACCTCAAACATCAAAATTGCAAATATCATGAAATGGCTGCTACTTTGTTTGAAAATTTTGTTTTCACAACTCAGGATCCGGAAAATGATATTCAAAATATCCTTGTAAATTCTAGGCTCAAGACGATTGGCAATAATCGAAAACGACTACTTCACATAATAAGGTGCATCGAATTTTGTGGCCGACAAGAACTGCCTCTACGAGGTCATAGGGATTCCGGGCCCCTTACTTTAGATGCGCCTAATCATAATGAAGGTAATTTTAGAGCTGCTCTAAGGCTACGATTGGAATGTTTGGATAAGGAAACGGCTGATTTGTTTTTTAATTCTCCTCGCAATGCAAGTTATTTGAGTTGGAAAGTCCAAAATGATATAATTTCGATAATGGGAAGCCAAATTCAGAACCAAATACTTTGTGATATAGCTGAGAACAAATATTTTGCGATTTTGGCCGATGAAACTTCTGATGAGAACCAAGAAGAGCAACTCAGTATATCTATTCGCTTTGTTAAAGACAATGCGATGTATGAAGAATTCATATGCTTCGTTGCCGTTTCGTCGACCACTGGCGAAAATCTGGCTTCTACTATTCTTTCGGAGCTAAGCAAACTAGGTCTTAATCTGGATCACTTAAGGGGTCAGGGCTACGACGGTGCAAGCAACATGAGTGGCAAGGTTTCTGGTGTTCAAGCTCGAGTTAAAGAGCTATATCCTCTCGCCATGTACACTCATTGTTCAAGTCATGTATTCAACTTGTCAATAAACAGTGGTTCAAAGTTGAGAATTATTGACAACACCTTATCTACAATTGGTGATGTTTGCACTTTTCTATCTTGTTCGCCGCATCGAGTTCATGCCTTGCAGGATAACATTACCACAGAAGTTCCAACCGCGAGCCACCAACGATTAAAACCCTTGTGTCCGACACGGTGGGTAGAGAGGCATGACTCCATCATTATTTTTTTAGAGCTCTTTCCGGCAATAGTGAAGACACTCAGAAAATTTCAAGAAATTTTCCGAGTTTCTGACAAAGCAACTTCTTTACTGAATAGTATTGAAAAGTGTAGCTTTGTGGTTGCTTGTTTCGTGCTTGAAAAATTTTCCGGATTATTCTTGCCATTATCAAAAATGTTGCAAAAAAAGGATTTGGACATATTCTCAGCCAATGAGCTAATTGAAAGCTTGATCAAGTCTCTCGAAGACGACTGCGCAGATGGTGATGTTTCATTCGGAAAAGTTTTCGAGAAAGTTCAGAACGTGTGCCAACTTCACGAAATTGCATTGATATGTCCTCGAAGAGCTACTGAACAAAGATATCGGGAAAATTATTCAACGGATGACGTGGAGGTATATTACCGCCAATCAATATATGTGCCATATATCGACCATTTAATTATGCAAATGACTGAACGATTTGCAGATCAAAGAATCAGATGCCAAAATCTTTGGTGTTTGATTCCAAAATATATTGTGACACAAGCATCTGTAGAAACAGACTACTTGTTAGAGTTATACCAACAAGATATTGATAGTTCAGTTGTTACAGTTCCTGAAATCTCGCGATGGAGGGAAAAATGGAAGTATAAAGATGTCTCCACTCTTCCAGCTAATGCAGTTGAAGCTCTACGTGCATGCAATGTTGACGTTTTTCCCAACGTTCGAAAGTTGCTTATAATTTTAGCCACTCCACCTGTGACAAGCGCAACAAGTGAGCGCAGCTTTAGCACTTTGAGACGTTTGAAAACGTACTTGCGAAAGACAATGGGAGAAGAACGTTTAACTGGTCTAGCTTTGCTTGCAATTCACCATGCTCGATCCATCGACAAACAGGATGTTTTGAACGAATATGCAACAAGCGCCAATAGGCGTTCTGAGTTTGTTCTTTGAACTTGTTTTTAGGTCCATATTTATCCTCCTGTCACGGGAAAGCAACAGAGGCTCTACTTATTTAACGAAACCGTACCCGAAAGGTGTTTCCAGTGATATGACTTTTGAGTGTCCGATTGTGTCCTTAAATTCCTGTTACCGGTACGTTGTTTCGCTGCTTGTTAGAATTCACCGAGCAGAGATTGTCGCATATAGCGTCTTATCCAAGGACGAACAACGCGACAGAGGGTAGGAGTTAAATTAAATGGAGATCATTCAAACGCAATATCCACTTGACCGTGCTGCCGATTTTTTGAGCATAGATAAGAGATGAAGTCATTGGAGAGTTTTGTCGTTTTTGCAATGTTATTAAATTTTGTCGTTCGTTTATGCAGATACGTTGCTATAGTGAGAGTGCTAAAGGAAGAAAGCAAAATGGAGGGTTACATTGATTCATAATTTTTTAAGGGCACACTTTTGTTACATCTATGTTGTGCATCACAACCGTGGTATTGAGCATGCTTATATATATAGTAACATTCTTTTAATCAGATGCCAAAATCGTTGGTGTTTGATTCCAAAATATATTGTGACACAAGCATCTGTAGAAACAGACTACTTGTTAGAGTCACGGAAAAAGCAACATTCTTTTATTTACATTGATCGATTTTCAGTTCATATTTCTGCGGTTTGTTACTGTTTGGGAGGAAAAGACTATAGGACAGATATGCGGTGAGAAATTTAATCATCCTTGCGTATTAAAGTTACGGTAGTTCAAGATTTGCACAACCATTAAAAAGGCAGAATTTCTCCTACCTTCACCAACATATCTTGCACTTTCATACAAAGCAGTTGTTTTATTTAAAAATCTGGTCTCTTTCAACAATAAACTGAACTGTTTTGAGTCAAACATTCGGTTTCAAGGTTAAAGCTCCGTGACTACGCTCCGAACGTCACTGGGTAAGCTTTTAGAGCATTACCTAGAATCGCTATACAGTAGTTAAAGCTACACCGTGCCTCGTTTAATTATACAAATGTACCAATAGGCTATTGAATTTTTGCTTTGAAAAGTGTATAGTTCAGCCCCCCCCTTAGCAAAATCCTGGTTGCGCCCTTGTGTGCAGGTATTGGAAATTGCAATACCAGAAAGGACAAACAGTTTTGCAAACAATGTTCATGGGTTTGTCCCAAATGTGTCATGGAAAAGAATTCTATTCTGAATCCCAGCTCAAAGTCTAGTGCTAACTGCAGTTCAAATCTAACTGAAACTATCAAGAAGGAGGTTTTTAATTGCCTTCCCGAAATTATCAAGAAATGTCTTCCTTCTATCATCTCTGAATGTTCCAAATCTATTCAATTTCAACAATCTGAAGACATTAAAAAAAAAACTTTTTCTGATATTTTACAATCCCAAGTCCTGACTTCATCTACGTCCCTGCAAAGTATGAACAATAAATCTGAATCTGGCAGCTGCCCACCACTTGCTACTGTCCATTTTCAAGGGCTGAAGCCTAGTGAAGAAGAAGCAGATCGTAATCGCAGAAAGAACAACTTAATTGTTTTTGGACTGCCAGAATCATGTCAAATTAAACCTGATGACAAACTTGATGAAGACTATGAAAATTTACGTTTGGTACTTCAAAGTAAAATAAATCTCTCGCCCGATGATCTAGTTCAGGGTGGTCCAAACCCAGGCCCGCGGGCCACTAGTGGCCCGCGGCAGCATTTTCTTTGGCCCGCGGAAGATTTTGCAAAAATTCTGGAGAAACTGCGAGAAAGTCTTAGTGAGATATGATAACATCCAAGTTACCGATTTACAACGTACAATCAATCACATTTATTATTGGTAAGGAACGTTACGAACTAATTTTGACTCAACGCTGGCAGTTTTGCGTTTTGAACCGAACTCCCCGCTGTGCTTAGTTTACGATTCGCTGGTCGTCTACTTACTTATCCTGTTTACACGCATTCCAACGTTACATAGCCGGAGTCAACACGGTTTCCTGAATTCTAAGTCTAAGCAAAGGTATGAGAAACAATTTGAGCCTGAACATTTCGATTAAGACTCGATTCATTTTCAGCAGGATAGTAAAACGCACGTGAAGCAGTATGAATTAAAACTAGTCGAAAAAACAATTTATGACGTTACAACAATTGTAAGGTCATTAATTGTTTTTCGCATTGTTTCGTTTCAATGTCACAATCTTTGCATTGTTACGTTGCAACATAATGATGGTAACAACTTCACTATCATTATTCAATCCAGGATCATACTAGCGGTAAGGTTGTAAAGCTACTCTTGATAGTCAGAAAAGTAGAATCAGTTGAAATCTAAAACCTACATTTGTTTCTGCAATGGTTTATAACTTTAGGATTTACAATTATTTGGCAAAAATGAGTGTGAAAAGAAAGTTAACCAATCCAAGCAGACATTTTAACTCAATATGGGAGGAAAAGTACTTATTTGTTGAGGGTACGAGTAAACCACAATGCCTGGCATGTCTGCAAATTGTGTCAGTGCTAAAAGAATACAACCTAAAACGGCATTACGAAACACGTCATAAAAGTAAGTAGGAACAATACGACGGATATGCTACAATAGCAGTTGTAAAAGATTTGAAAGGCAAATACTATAAGCTAATAACCAACTTCAGAAAAACTAATCTTTCTGACAAGAAGACATCTTACGAAGTTTCTCTGATACTGGCTAAAAATGGAAAAGGTTTCAGAGACAGAGAAACCGTAAAGAAGTGCGCAATATTTTGTTTATTATTTGTTCGCACTGATGTTGTTGTGTGTGGCCCGCGAATTAATATACAAAAAACAATCTGGCCCGCGGCGCTGTCAACCTTGGACCACCCTGATCTAGTTAATGCATATCGTCTTGGTAGTTATGATGAAAGTAAAGTTCGTCCGTTTGTGCTCAAATTTGCTGATGAAAGCCGCGAATGGGAAGTGCTCAAAGTGGCTAAAAATCTCAAGTTATTTAAGAAAGATGAATGTTTTCCTATTTATTTTTCTCTGGATCGCACTCAGCTAGAAAGGAGTGAACGACGTAATTTGCTATCCGAATTGCGAGATAGAACCAATAAAGGTGAAAAAAACTTGGTAATCAAAAGAAACAAAATAGTTAGCAGAGATCAACCCTTTCAATCTTCCGCCCGGGCAATCTGGGCAAAGTTGTTTAATGAAGAACAGCCCGAAAGTTTGGTATCCTAATTCATCAAATGTCTTACAGGCTTCATGTGCTTCAAATAAAAATTTGCTTAACCAACCTGATACATTTAAAGAACTCAAAATTGTTTGCTTCAATGCTTCATCCATAGTTAATAAATTAGACAAACTTGACCATTATCTCCATTATGCTTCAAATGATTTTGATATGATTTTCATCACTGAATCCTGGCTACATTCTGGAATCCTTGACGCCATGATATGTAACCATGACTTTATTGTAATTAATGCGTGATGACAGATGTTATGGCAAAGGACCTGGCGGTGGTGTGTTACTTTTGTGCAACAATACTCTCAAAATTACTAGATTTCAACCTCCAATTGTACGTGAGAATAAACATTTTGAGTTTTTGTCTGTTGATGTTTATATTAATGCACATAATACTGTAAGATTGTCTTGCTTTTATATTCCCCCTAAGTCGGTAGCCAATTTTTCTGACTTTGATGTTGCATGTCAAACTCTTAAACAGTGTCACACTACTAAGTATCGTCATTACATTTGTGGTGACTTCAATCTGCCCAACATAGATTGGTCTGCTCCCATAAGTAAGGGTGGGCTGTCCCACGACCACTTCATGGAATTTTGCATCAGCCTTTGTATCTGTCAATATATAATGGCTCCCACGCATGTTGATGGCAACACTTTAGATCTCTTGTTATGTGATGAACTTAGAAATAATAGTCTTGTTTCGTTTGATGTTTTACCTCCTTTTTCTCACACCTGCGATCATGATTGTCTTACCTTCTCACTTCTCATTCCTATTCGTCCTTCTTTTTCTAGCAATTGGTACATGCCAAATTTTCGTAAAGCTGATTATGATTCTATTTTGCATCAGCTAAATGTTTTTGACTGGAGTAATGCTATTTCTTCTTGTGATGATAATGTTCAAACTTTACATGACTGCATTCTTCATCAGCTCCATAATTCTATTTCTCTCTTTGTTCCTCCCAAACGCTCCACTACTAAACCTAAAGTTCCTGCCCACATTCGTGCTTTGCTCAAAGAGAAGAAAAAGCTTTATTCTTTTCGTCCTTATAGTCTTGTCCACAAGAACACTTACAAGCAAGTCTCAAAACTGTATGACAATGCTGTTTCTAAGTGGCACGATGAAATTGAAAACAACATTTGTACTGATGTGAATCAAGCCAAATTCTATGGATATGTAAACAACAAGCTCAAAACTAAATCTTTTATTCCCTCTCTGAAAGATGAAGAAGGCTCCGTAGCTGACTCTGACGAAGATAAAGCTAATCTTCTCAATGCTACCTTCCACAAAGTATTCAAAAATGATGATGATACTGATCTCACCTCTGACTGTCTTCTGTCCCCGCAGCAATGCTTACACGACTTTTATATTTCTGAAGATGTTTCTTCTGCTATGCACAATATCCCAGATAAACTTTCCCGCACTCCTGATGGTATCCCTGCTTACTTCTGAAAAAGCTGAAAGATGCTCCTTTTTTTCATGTCATTGCTTTTCTTTTTAATCTCAGTCTTTCACAAGGAGTTATACCTTTTCAATAAAAAACTGCTATTGTTGTACCCGTGTTTAAGAAAGGCTCTCGTGATATACCTAGCAATTACAGACCTATTTTTTTGACTTGTGTTTTATGTCGAGTTTTTGAAAGTATTATCGTCAGTAAATTATTATGCCACCTTGAAACCTTCAATTTACTTTCTATAAACCAATTTGGTTTTCTACCTAAACGTTCATCATCTTCGCAACTGCTTTGTGTTCTATTTAAATGTTTTTATGCGTTTGATTCTAAAAACAGTGTTGATTTGATTTATACTGATGTTGCCAAAGCCTTTGACAGTGTTTGTCATTCCAAATTAATCTCAGTGTTATCACGTTATGGAGTCAAAGATAATGTACTTAATTGGATAATATGCTTTCTCACTGACCGCTCGCAACATGTTTGTATTAACAATATTTGTTCTGCTTCCCTTCCTGTTAAGAGTGGTGTTCCTCAGGGAAGCATTCTAGGTCCCTTGCTGTTTGTTATCTACATTAATGACGCTCCTAGTTTTGTTTCTAAGGATGATCCTAACTGTGAAATGTTTTTATATGCTGATGATGCCAAACTTTTCAGCAATAATGCTTTTAGCTTGCAACAGGGTCTGGGTAAATTCACAAACTGGCTCAAACTTCATCAACTTGATCTTGCAGTAGCTAAATGTGAACATCTGTGTATATCTCGCAATCATTGTTCTAACTCTTATTTTGCTGGTTCACTAAACATCAAGACTGTCTCTGTTGCTAAAGATTTAGGTGTTTACATTAGTGATAATCTTAAATGGTCTTACCATATTTCTCATATACATCGTAATGCCTCTTTGTGTTCTTATCAAATTTTGCGTTCCTTTTTCACTAAAAATATTTGGATTTTGCTAAAAGCTTTCATTACCTACGTTCGTCCTAAAGTTGAATTCAATACGTGTGTTTGGAGTCCTTATTTAAAAAAAGATATTGTTCTTCTTGAATCAGTGCAAAGAAATTTTACTCGTTATGCTTTCACTCGCTGCAACATTCCTTTTAAGTCTTATAATGATCGTCTCTGCAAACTTGGCATCAAGTCTCTCGAATATCGCAGACTCGAGTTCGACCTCATACTTATGTTGAAAATCTGCCATAACCTTTGTGATTTGCAATTTTCCAACTATTTTGAGTATCGTCACTGCAAGTATAATTTGCGTCAACATGAATTCACTGTGCAAACCATTCATAATGCTAAACAGGATCGGTTTAGACACTTCTTCTTTAACCGCATTGTCTCTGTATGGAATTGTCTCTCAAATAATCTGGTATCTGCTTCACGTCTTTCTTTGTTTAAATTGCGTCTTCATAAGTTTGATTTACATACTGTTGTCTCTCTTGTATTTTAATGTTTGTTTAATTTTTCCTCACTTGTAAGTGTGATTGAATGTGAATTCTCTCACCATCGTGTTGTATTCAAATAATAATAATAATAATAATTTGCATTGTCCATTTCTTTGTTTCCGGTATTTTACTGTACTACGGCTCCGGTACCGGACTATCGCTTGTTCATTGAATCGGTAATTTTTTCGTAGTCACAGGCTAGATTGGCTTTTGTAATACCCGTGGTTGCAGTGAGATATTGTTTACTGCCTTGATTCCGTCTTTAGCTGCTTCGCTTTGACGTACTAGCATTTGTGACGCAACAGCGGCAGCATTGTGTGTTGAGAATCTTGTTTGTGCGTTAGAGATGTGCTTAACTGATACTTTTGAGTAACGGTTCCAAGCGATTACTTTATACAAGATATTTGTTACTTTATATCCGTTACTTGTATTCGTTTAGGTAATCAAGAATAATCACGAATCAATCATGACCTTTTTTTTATTTTGGTCTTCACCCGATGTTTGGAGGAAAATTGGGCGACGGAAGCGAGAAGACTTTTTTTTTTTGGTCTTCACCTGATGTTTGGGGGAAAATTGGACGTCGGTAGGCGTGAAGGTTTGGTAGAGATGTGCTTAACCGTTACTTTTAAGTTCTAAGTGATTACTTTAGACTCTAAAGTAATCACTTAGAACCTAGAAGTAATCATTTGGAACTTAGAAGTAATCACCTAGAACTTAAAAGCAACGGTTAAGCACATCTCTACCAAATCTTCACGCCTTCCGACGTCAAAATTTCCCCCAATTATCGGGTGAAGACAAAAAAAAAGGTCCTCACGCTTTCCGTCGTCCAATTTTCCCTCAATTGTTGGTTGAGAACCAAAAAAAAAGGTCTTCACGCCTTCCGACATCCAATTTTCCCCCAAACATCGATTCGTGATTACCTAAACGAATACAATTAACGGATAAAAAATATGGAATATCTTCTCTAGAGTAGAGATGAGCTTAATCGTTACTTTTGAATAACAGTTCCAAGTTATTACTTTAGAAAAGACGTCGGAAGGCGTGAAGAACTTTTTTTTTTGGTCTTCACCCGATGTTTGGGGGAAAATTGGTCGTCGGGGCACCGGAAGATGATTTCGGGGAAGGCTACGCATTGCCTAGTTTCGGCCCTGGATGGCAAACGAATACAATTTGGAATCGATGTTTTCACAAAACGAATCTGTTACTATCCGTTACGAAGGATTACTATTCGAGTAGGCCTACATGCTTTAGCTCAATTCCCGAACAGTAGAATTTGCTGATCTACAAGCACGTGTAGCTGAGTTCGTGTTGGAAGGCACTGAAGAACGTTCTGTTACCGTTTCCAACAAATCTAGAGGCTCCATGCGCTCTCGTAAGAAAACGCCCTTTGGATTCAGTGGTACGGTCAAATCAAATTCCATTATGTCATCAGCAAGCAAGCTTCAGTTGGAAGTTAAATTGGCAGAAATACGTTTGCAGCAAGCGGAGAGTGCTGCGCGACTTCAATCGCAGCAGATGATGTTGCAAGCAGAGACAGCGGTTAAAGAAGCGCGCATTCGCGCAGAAGCCTTTGAAGAGCAAGCGTTCGAAGAGCCCGCTGACGTCCAGACAGAGAAGGCATTACATGACAAGGTAGATGATTAATTATTTACAATCTTTACCACCTTCAGCTCCCGGCGATTCTAATCCAGGGACGAGCCATTTGAATGTGCAGGCTGAGGCATGGATACCTCAGAGATCTGATGTGGTCGGTGTTGGGACTCTGGCTTCTCATGGGCCGGCTATTGTGGATGCAGGTACGTCTCCCGGTCGCCCTTCAGAGCCTTTGTACTTACAAGGATCGGCGCTCCCTCGCAGCTCCGTTCCAGCTAGCCTTCGGTTCTTCAAGGATCGGCGCTCCCTCGCAGCTCCGTTCAGTCTTCATCTCAGCTCAGTCCTCAATTTCCGGCTCTCTTTGGAGATAACGCTCAGTCTAGTCATGTTTCTGTTCCGAATGCTACTGACGTTCAGCCGCCATCAGTTATCTCCTCGATTCATAGAAGCTGATCAGCCATGTGGATCAGCTGCTTACTCCGCTATCGTACGAAGACAGTTATGAGCACCACGGACTACATACCCTGTGAACAGTCTTCCGTCTCAGGGTTTTCCCGCAGTACCTGCTCTCTCAACGGTCCACTCTCAGACCAATACCGCGTTTGGTTTGGCAACCCCTTCTACAACGGTTTATTCCCATAACATCCTTGTGTCTCATGGGTCTGCCACTTCTTTAGCTGAGCAATCGCCTCTCCAAGTTTCCGGGCCCTTTGCCTCAGTCCCTAAATGGTCGTACACCCAGCCTCGACCTGCGTCAAGAATAATTAATCCAGATGCTAGTGGTTCTGGCTACAACTTTAAAAACAAAGGTAAGGCTCCTTGCCCGCCAGCTAAACCTGATCCTGGCGGGTCCTCTATTGACGACTTTGCACGGGTTCTGGTGCGCTGCCAGAGTTCGCGCGCCTTGGCTGAAGAAGAAAGGTACAGTGGCGATCCGCTTCGTTACCACCAGTTCATCCGACAACTAGAGGATTGTATACTAAACATACATGGCCAGTCGGATCCTGGTCACGCTCTTTCGCTTCTCATGGATTTGACCACGGGCAGGGCAAGAAAGTTGATCAGCAGTTGTATAATGCTCCGTCCGGCCGAAGCGCTTGATAAGGCCTTGCAACTACTGTAGAAGGCATTTGGTTGTCCAACTGTTGCCATCAAGGCCCACTCGAAATTGGTTTGTGAGGGTCCGGTGATTCATACAGATGAACGAAGTCTTCAGGATTTTTATTCAGATTTAGTGAACTGCGGGATGGTTGTCAAGTCTGCAAATGCAACACACCTTCTTAACTCAGTGGCTACCGCGGAAGGTGTTTTCTCTAGACTTTCCAAGAGCTTACAAGAGCGGTTTGCGGAGAGAGCCCTTCGTCTTGGCTATGATATGAAAGTAGTTCCGTTCGATTTATTCATTGAGTTCATCGATCATTCACAACGGTTGGCCAGCTCTCGCCTTGACAGGCTTATGAAAACATCCAAGGAGGTGTTTCACGCAGTACTGGATGGTCTAAGGTCAGACCTGTGCGAGCTCATGTCGTACAGATGAATACCTGGGAAGAAACTATAGCTCCGGAATCAGCGGGAAAGACAAAAGATTCACTGAGGTTGCGTAAGTGTGCGGCTTGTGAAACAGCTAATCACAACCCTTGGCAATGTCAGAAGTTCGTAAGTGATTCTAGGAAGGACCAAAAAAGTTTAGTTAGACAGAAGCGTCTTTGTTTCATTTGTCTTGGCTCTGGACATGGAGCTAAAAACTGTTTAAGCAAGGCTCGTTGTCGCACGTGTGCCAAGTCATATCACACACTACTACATCCTCCTTCTACGGAGCAGTCGACTTCATCAGCCGTGGAGAAACAAGAAACTTCTGATGGAAGCGGGAATCCAAAAAAACACATCCTCAAGCCTTGTAACTCATGCGTCCACTGGTACTTCCTCTTCTGTCAATGTATTCCAGGAAAAGAGAGCGAGGAATCGTTTACAGGTCCTGCCTATGGTTCTCAACAACCAATCGACCGGTGCAACTACGAAGACTTGAGCGCTCCTGGACTCTGGAGCTGATACTCACCTTCTGACGCGTGGTCTATACAATGAATTAGGATTGAAAAGACAGCCTGTCCACGCGAAATTGCAATTGGCCGATGGGAATGTGAAAACATTCCGCTCTTAGGAGACTCGTTGTATAGTTCATGATTCTAACGGTGATAACCAGGCACGCCGAGAGGGGGGGGCAGAAGGGGTCATCGCCCGGGGGCCCGGAGACACAGAGGGGCCCTGGGTTCAGAATTGTCAAGATAGAATGCAAAACTACGGCCTTCGGACGCCACTAGTGTATTTAGGGGATTCAATTGTGCTATGCACCCCCCCCCTTTTGACTCTGCTTTTTAGTAAAAAATAACTAAACCAATGGTGCCAAGTGAATGAAATATGCCATACTCTTTTAATGGTTTCTGTAGCTTATGGCCAGGGGCGGATCAAGGGGGGTAGGATGAGGGGTATGCATCCTCTCACCAGCCATTTTCCAACATGTTTTTGATGTATACAATTTTTCCATAATTTTGATCCTCTTTGATAGCAATTAGCCTTACGCCTTAAGCACGCATAATTGAAAATGTGCGAACAAAATGCGTCATATTTGACGAAGCACTCAATATAAGGGTCAAAAAATTCGAACAAAATTTGCCTGAAATTATTCAAAAAGCACTAAAATAGCCATTACAGCGTAAATTTTCAAAAATTTTTCGGAGGAGCATGCCCCCTTTTGCTTTTCTCAATCAGCTTCAAATTTGTTCTGCCGAAAAAAAATACGCTTGAAAAAAATGTGGAAATTATGACCCCTCCTTTTAAAGTTTCTAGCTTTGCCACAGACGATGATGTTTTTTTGATTTCGGGCCGAAATTTGAACATCTGTGGACGCTATGACCTTTTCTTTTGCTCATCGCTTGATTTTGGAGCACCACTGACCAAGGAGCCCAAACGAAATTTTTGCCCCGCGGCTCGAAATTTCTCTAGGCGCCCCTGAGCGTACCGAGAGAACACTCAGTAAGCCTTTACTCATAAATCAAAACCCACAGGAAATACCAAATGTGAGCTTTCTCATTCTCGAATTTAACTTGACCTGAAACATCGGGCCAGGCCCGCAGAGAGGGGGGGCTGAAGGAGTCACTGTCCGGGGGCTCGGGGACACAGGGGGGCCCGGGGTTCAGAATTGTCAGGTTTAGAATACAAAATTCATCAGCTCAAACTACGCCTGCGGACGCGATGATGTTTTTTTTTGATTTCGGGCCGAAATTCCAACATCTGCGGACGCTATGACCTTATTTTGCTCATCACTAGATGTTAAGCCAAAATTTGAACATCTGCGGAGGCTATGACCCTGTTTTTGCTCATCACTTGATTTTGGGCCGAAATTGGAACATCTGCCGACGCTCTGACCATTTTTTTGCTCATCACGTGATTTTGGGGCACCACTGACCAAAGGGCCCAAACGAAATTTTTGCCCCGGGGCTCGAAATTTCTTTCGGCGCCCCTGGTGATAACCCGTTTCCGCTGGAAGAGGTACGCGTAATCGACGAATTACCAGATCTGACTGGAAGTATTCTAACTGTTTCTGACGTTCTCCGTCATGACCATTTATTCGGATTAGAGATACCGGTTATTGATATAGGTAAAATCAAACTGTTGATTGGCACCGGTGCTCCAGAGCTCCACGTGTTTTCTGAGGTTCGTCACGGCGGTGATGCGAAACTTTGGACTGGTAGGTCTCCACTCGGTTGGGTGTTATTTGGACCTGATCACGAGCGTCCGCATCAGAGGTGTACGGAGTCGCCTTTTTTGGACTCCTGCTTCTCAATTATGCTTCTTACTGGTTCAGTGGCGCCTGGTCTCCCCCCTGACGTGTTCATGGACGCAGATAGTATGAGGTCTTCACGGAGGTGGTGCCAGTTTCAGATCGAGGCGTTTTAGAGAAGATGGCAGAGTGAGTAGGCCCCTATCTTTAGTTGGTACAGCGCCGTCAAAAGTGGTTAGCACCTCAAAGGAATCTGCAGGAGAACGATCTCGTACTCATTCACGATAAAAGTCAACCCCGAAACCTGTAGCCTAAAGGAATAGTCCAAGAAGTGTTTCCTGACCGTGATGACTTAATTCGAAGAGTGAAGGTTCGAACCTCTTCTGGCAAAACGATTGTTACTGCAACTCCACAGTGAACAATCGAGGCGAGAATCGAAGCCCAGTCTGACCCTCACTCCACTTTTCCATCAGCATCCTCACACAAAAAATTGCATCTGTCGTACTTCTTCCTGGCATGAACCGAAACTGTTGTTCAGCAATTGTCACATCCTTCCCTTGAATCTATTACTCTTTCCCACAGTTTCATAGAATGACTCATCAATTTGATCCCCCTGTAATTTCCACACTCCTTGACGTCCCCTTTCCCTTGTACAACGGCACAAGCACGCTCCTCCTCCATTCATTTGGCATCTTCTCTCCTCGCAAGAGTCTGTTGAACAAGTCTGCTAGATAATGCACACTTTTACTCCCTAGAGCTATCCACACTCCCACAGGAATGTTGTCAGGACCTTGAACCTTTTCCTTCTTTGTCTTCCTCAACACTTTTCTGATTTCTTCCACGTAAATGTTACCAACATCCCTCTCTCTCTTTTCTGTTCTTATCTTCCTTTTTTCTCTAAGGTTTTCTTGGTTAAATAACTTTTCAAAGTACTCCTTCCACTTCTATTTCTCTTTCGTTTCTTCTACCAAAATCTTCCCATTGTTGCTTTTGATTACTCTCACTTGGTGTACATCCTTGCTTTGTTTGTCTCTTTGCTTTGCTATCTTGAACAACTCGTCTGCCCATCCCTTATTTCCAATCTTTCGTACAATTTTTCGTAGCCTATTCTTTTTCCTTGCCTTTGCCACTTCTCTTTTAGCTTTTTTTTTCGCAGTCTCATAAGCCAACTTGCTTACGTCATCTTTGATGGCATCCCGTACTTTTTTAGCTTTTCTCTTATTCTTGAACTTCTCTTGGACTCTGATTACACCACCACGTCTCCCGTTTGTTTGAGGTGTTAGCCTTTCCTGATGTTTTACCAAGCTCCATTCCTGCATTACTCCGTATCTTATCGGCTACTTTTTGCCAGTCTTGTTGTCCTCCAAATATTCCGCTTTTTATCACTTCCGTTTTGAACTTGCTTTTCACACTTGGGTGTTTCAGTTTCCATCATTTTATTTTCTTCGCTGCTTTTGGCACTCTCCTCCATTTAGCCGAAACAATTATTGTGCTGACTACCATTCTGTGCTGTGTCGCTACACATTCCCCAACTACAACCTTTGTATCCACCACCTCCTTGACTCTTCGTCTTCTCACTATAACGTAATCCACCTGTGTACTGCGACCGCCACTACTGTAAGGATCTTATGGGCGGGTTTCGTTACGACGAAGGCATAGGTAGTAGCCAGACCCATTCTCTTGGCAAAATCCACCACTGCTTGTCCTTCGTCATTTCTCCTTCGCAATCTGTGGCTACACATACATTCTTCATCACCATTGTTCCCTTCCCTTACGTGCCCATTCATATCTGCTACTAATATAATTCTTTCATGCTTTGGGATTTTTGCCACTGCCTCATTTAGATCCAGCCAGAACACTTCCACCCCATTTGCAGCGTATATGCACTGATAATATTCAGCACAACACCATCAAGCTCAATCTTCATGGAAATTATCCTGTCTGATACCCTCTACAATTTAGTAACCTGTCCACCTAATCGTTTTTCAGTACAATCTTTACACCATTCCTTTTGTTTCCACTTTCACAGTACCACATTTTATATCCTCCACCCATGCATCTTGCTTTAGCCTCCTTCCAACGTGTTTCTTGCACACACAGTACGCCCACTCTTCTTCGCTCCATAAGGTCCGTAACTTCCCTTCCTTTACCGGTCATGGTGCCAATGTTTAACGAACCAACTTTTAGCCTGATTTTCTCAGCTTTCTTCCTCTTTTCATTTCTCTCCTTTTTCCTCCACTGCTTTTCACCTCTTCTTTGCACCCAACTAGTACCAGTGACCCTTGGTGACAAATCACTGATAACGGTCGTTGTTATCCCGAGCCCCGGCCGATCCGGTATGAAGATAGGTAAATCGCGCATTTTAAAACACTTGGCAAGGTTTTTACGCCGGATATATGCCCTTCTTCCCGCAACCCTTCCCATTTCTCCGGGCTTGGGACCGACACTCAGGCTGCCATAATTTTTGTGCAACCTGGGTGGCTAGGTTTTGTTTACGATAAGATAACGGTATTTGTTTTATTTACGATATTTGTTTTACTATAATACGGTATATATTTAAGATATTTATTTTACGATAATATACGATAAGAGCGATAGCGATAATCGGTAATGAATTATCGCGGATAACTATCGCCGTTAAATTTTCTTGATAAATGCCCATGTCTGGTTGCACAAAGATATTGCATTAGTATTTAATACCAAATCATTGCAACAATTCAGATAAATAATGAATAAAACTCATTTTACAGTATATATTTAAATTTATACTAGCGCTGTTGCATTTGAGATACCAACAAATTCAAGTGGTTACACTCAGTGGTGATTCTAGCATCCAAAAAGGGGGGGGGGGCACTTTGGGGCCAAGATAGATTGAGGTGGGGCCACTGAAAACTGTGTTTAAGAGGGAAAGAGTAAGTTCAAAGAGATTTGCAACCAAACTTAAAAAGTAAGCACATTGCAATATAACACACTCTATAACAGACATGGGCAAACTACGGCCCGCGGGTCAAATCCGGCCCGCCGGTTCTTTTATTTTGGCCCGCCGACACTTACAGAAACTTAAAAACTCCCACCATGAATTGAGCGGAAGACCTGTTTTTCCTTTAGAGATCACGGATGGCAGTGATTTTCAAAAAAATACGCCTCAACGGTGCAAAATTGAAATGAAACACGAGGTGAAAAATTTTTATTTTGGAGATCACATTCGTACGTGGACTGTGATCTCCGAAAAAAAAAAAAAATTAAAAAGGTCTTCACCTTGTTTTCCAATCAGCGAGCGGCCCGTGGCTTCAACAGTTTTTCCAAATCTGGCCCTTCGTGTAAAAAGCTTACCCACCCCTGCTATATAGCCAGTGGCAATTCTAGCACCCAAAAAGTGGGGGGGCACTTTGGGGCCGAGATAGACTTAGGTGGGGCCACTGAAAACTGTGTTCGAGAAAGGAGTAAGTTCAAAGAGATTTGCAACCGAACTTAAAAAGTAAGCATATGGCATTATGACATACTATATACATTCATTATTGACATTCACTGCAACATAAGATGGCAAAATGGTCAGAGCGTTTGTTTCTGGAGCGGTAGATTCAAGGTCTGACTCCGAGACGAGGCAAACTGATTGCCTAGCCTAAAAATTAGTATTCACAGTTTTCCTGCTGTACGTTCGACTTCGACATTAAAGGAATAGTATCGACAACAAGCCGGCAAGTTCGCTAGTTATAACACCCTTGGAAAAGGCACTTAAGGTAATTCCTCCATCCTTAAGTGCAAACAGTTAATGAATCCCTGCATTCTACCTCTCGTAAAAATATGTTCTCGCCAGTGAAAATATGTTCTCCGCAAAAAGCTTGAACCCCACTCGGCTGGTGGCAGTGTAAAGACCAGGGCCGGCGCAACCGTCCCCCGTGCCCTCCGACCGGAGGGGGCACGCGTTTCTGGGGTCCCACTTTCGTTACCTAAAGCCCTTTTTTGGTCTTCGATTCTGCGTAAAGATGAAAAGTAGCCTATTCTTTTGGGCATAAAAACTTTTGCCAGTGGGACCTCGTGTTGAGTTCTAGGAGGTAGGGTGAGGGGCTACGATGAGCTAGCATTGGCACTCGATAAGATTTCAGTAGCATCTTAGCTCACTCGGCCATCATGCTTCATGATAAACATATATAACAATTTTCGCTCTTTAATCAGTCGCCTAACAACCGCAGGCTGAATACTGGTCAGGCAAGGAAGGTCGACCGCTATATAACTGAATGGTTTTGTCATTTCAAAAGCGATGGTAAAACAAGGCAGCACTGTGTTGCCTATAGAATTAGAACCAGCCCACACTCAACCAAGATCTCCCGCTCCAAACTCCACAGCCATCAACGAATGACGTATTAAAGCCTAGTTTACCAAGCACTGGCTGCTGTTGCTTCTAGTAATATCATTATTACGCCTACCAGTGCTGCCACAATGCACACTGCTGTCTTTCCTTTTTAGTGCTTGCTGATTAGGCTTCAACAAAAAATATAAAAAATACCGGTACATGACCAACCAGGCTACAAAAAATTCGAAATGTCACTTATATTTCGATTGGCCACTACCAAAGACACGATACGTAAGATTTTGATCTAATTGGTTCTTTACTCCTCTTCACCCATTACTAGCAGCTTCTTCAATCTGCACTGGCTGCTTTGTGACTTAATCGTTTGTGATAGCGATTTTACGATTTAGACGGAACTGTGTAATGCAATAAAAGCACTAGTTTATTGAAAAGCGAAGACAAAGACCGAAGCAAATTATGCAACATGCAAGTTTCACATAGCCTAGTAAACTGAAAAGTAAAGGCAACTAATGTCTAACTCTGAGGTTGGGCAATCGATTAGAATATTTTCATACCCTGTCATAAGCTATATGAGCTTGTTAAAACTGGGGTGGCCAACCTGGTGGCCAAGCATAAATCTGGGGGGGGGGGCATGACCCCCTCAGGCCCCCCCGTAGAATCACCACTGGACTCAAGGTCTGACTCCGGGAGGAGTCAAACTGATTGCCTAGCCTCAGTGATGGGCACGATAAACCTTTCTGTACTAAAGCGATAACGATAATCGATAACGTCAAAAGAGCATAGGACGATACCGATAAATCTCAATTTTTTAAAGCGATATCGGTAATCGATAAATTATCGCCGATAATTTTTTCCGATAAATGTTGCGTTAATTTTTAATGCGTATGACGAAGATTTTTTTGCAAGTCACTTCGCAAAAACGTGTTTCCAGATTTTTCGAGAAAAGAGAGCAGTTCACAGACTACGCCGTGGCATTAAATGAAACAAAGAGAGATGTTTAACCAGCAACTACACTTAAGGAACTCAGTGTATTTTTTCCATAGCGCTAACTCACTAAACTTAAACACAGTGTGCATACAGAATCGTTTATCGCGATAATTTTGATCGATAAGGATAATAAATTGTCGCCGATAACTATCGCCGATAAATTATCGCGATAAATGCCCATCTCTGCCTAGCCTAAAAATTAGTAGGCTATTAACAGTTTTCCTGCTACATGTTCGACTTCGACATTTGTGGGATAGCCAGCGAAAATATGTTCTACGTAAAAAGCTTGAACCCCACTCGCTGGTGGCAGTGTAAAGACCAGGGCCGGCGCAACCGTCCCCCGTGCCCTCCCACCGGGGGCACGCGTTTCTGGGGTCCCACTTTCGTTACCTGAAGCCCTTTTTTGGTCTTCGATTCTGCGTGGAGATGAAGAGTATTCTTTTGGGTACAAAAACTTTTGCCTGTGGGACCTCGCGTTGAGTTCTAGGAGGTAGGGTGAGGGGCTACGATGGGCTAGCATTGGCTCTGGTTAAGATTTCAGTCGCGTCTTAGCCCACTCGGCCATCAGGCTTCATGATAAACATACTGCAATTTTCGCTCTTTATGTCAGTCGCCCACCGACCGCAGGCTGAATACTGGTCAGGCAAGGAAGGTCGATTGCTATATAACTGAATGGTTTTGTCATTTCAAAAGCGATGATAAAACAAGGCAGCACTGTGTTGCCTATAGAATTAGAACCAACCCACACTCAACCAAGATCTCCCGCTCCAAACTCCACAGCCATCAACGAATGACGCATTAAAGCCTAGTTTACCAAGCACTGGCTGCTGTTGCTACTAATAATACCATTATTACGCCTACCAATGCTGCCACAATGCACATCGCGGTCTTTCCTTTTTAGTGCTTGCTGATTAGGCTTCAACAAAAAATATAAAAAATACCGGTACATGACCAACCAGGCTACAAAAAATTCGAAATGTCACTTATATTTCGATTAGCCACTACCAAAGACACGATACGTAAGATTTTGATCTATTTAGTTCTTTACTCCTCTTCACCCATTACTAACAGCTTCTTCGATCTGCACTGGCTGCTTTATAACTTAACCGCTAGTGATAGCGATTTTACGATTTAGACGGAACTGTGTAATGCAATAAAAGCAATAGTTTATTGAAAAGCGAAGACAAATACCGAAGCAAATTATGCAAATTTCACAGTCTAGTAAACTAAGAAGCAAAGACAACGAATGTCTAACTTTGGTCCGAGGTTGGGCAATGGATCAGTATATTTTCATACCCTGTCATAAGCTACATGAGCTTGTTAAAACTGGGGTGGCCAACCTGGGGGACAGGCAAAAATCTGGGGGGCCATGGCCCCCTCTGCCCCCCCCCCCGTAGAATCGCCACTGGTTACACTAGTTTGATTTTAGCCTAACAATCGTGGTGTCCGGAATCCGACCTCAGCACTATATGCGTTTTTGTTCAGGTTCTCGTTCGAACCATGAAGTTAAAGTATTGCGTTGTTCCGAATTGCACTAAATTGACGTAGAACTACAAAATTGTCTTCATGTTTATGCAAGTAGTTAGATAGTCTACCAACATACAGGCATTATTACTTACGCGCAAAATCTACATCGTATTTTGTGCCATGCCATCGTGCAAACTGTTTTATTTCTTCTCTTTTCTGTTACCATTTTAATGATACCATAGATTTGTTTCCTTGTTCACAGCCACTTGAAACGAAATTTTGATAGAGAAAACATCGGTAGGTTAGTTTTTCTTTTTGTTTTAAAACAACAATATTTCGTTGATGAAGCAAAAGAGGATACCGGTTTGGATTTAAACTTATAGCTTGGTCACCTCTATCGTAGTTCATTAATTTTCTTCGGAAACCAAATCGATTTTTCGAAAAAAAGTCGGTTCTCAAAAGAAAAGTCGAAGCAAAACTACGTTTCAAGAGGATAATGCATAGGAACTCATGTTTAGAGGTTGCGGTGTTCATCTTTTTTGTTCTTACAGTTGCTGATATTGCATGATTACAATATAGCATAGGAGATGGGGATGCAGGGGATGCAACCGCATCCCCAATTTATTTCATGTGTCACGCCGCGTCAGTTATTTGGGCAAAAATTTGGCTGTTATTTGGGCAAAAATGAAAATTTGGTAATTATTTGGGCAAAATTTGACATTAGGAAAATGAATGAATGAAATTTGGCAGTTACCTATGTGGAATTTAGAACTATACCGGTTAATTGTTTATTGTTTGCCCAAATATAGATTTCAACAAAAAATTTGCTTCAAGATTTAGGGGGTTGAAGAAAGTTTGATGCAATTTTTGCTTCTAAGTTGAGTTCCAGAGTACTTATAGCTTTTGTTTTACATCAAAATATTGAACACTTAGATTCAAATTCGCACAATAATCACCATTCCAAACGGCTAGCTTAGAAAACGGAAGTGTCTATTTCACCGGAAATTTTCGGTTACCTAACTTGGAAAATCGTGGTTTCGTAACCGTTTTTCAGTTCCTGTAATGCCATTCTCACAGTAGGAAAACCATAGAAGATGTTAACGGTTACACAAACGCGATTTTCAAAGTTCGATAACCGGAAATTCCGATGAAATAGAAGCTTCCTAGAGAAAAAATTGGAAAATTTTGCCCCAAGTTTCTCATTTTTCACAAATTTTGCCCCTTAGAAGGAACAGTGTATCTATTTTAACATATTTTGTTTTTGAGACTCTGCCAAGCAAGATCGAGAATTGTCATCTCGTAATACAATGTTTATATAGGTTGGATTTTATGAACATCTGAGGATAATTTGATTCATTTTCAGCAAGCAGCATACTAATTTTGGAAAAGATTTATTTTATCGTATTCAATTCATTTAGACGTCGGTTTGATTGCATCCAAAAAAGCCATCAGTTGTTATCGTTACCATCCGATATTTTTGTATCTAGTACTATTCATCCATTTCTTTGTCTTTTTTTCGCTATGTTTCTGTGTCTTTTGCTCAGCGTTCTATTAGCTATATCACCTGACGAGCTCATAATGAGAGCAAAACCGGTCGTGGATTGCTATTTCTATCCGCAGCAATATTATTTTATAATGTTTTCTTTGTTTTTCCTGAAATTAATCTGGCTAACTCCATTTGTCTGTTCTTTTTCTCTTTTGCAACTGCTATCCTTCTTTTCACTGTATTGAATGCCCAAACGCCAGAATGAGTAATTTTGTTGTGTGGTTTTCGATATGGCCCTCCCTGATTGTTATCACTGATGAGGGACGTAATCCCGAAACAGGATGGCTCAGGTCTTATCTTATGTATATATAATAACATGGTTTAAATAAACAGATGGGCTACTACCAGCACCAGACTACCTCCCGGTAGTAGACTAATTGCATTTGGGCACTTCAGACTTCAGAAACAAATGCAATATCCAGCTATAGTTAACTTTCTAGTCCAAAAATTAATCAATTTGATGTAAGCTGGTGTGGCTCATCCCACAACATCTTGTAATTATTTACTGTCATATTTGATTGGTTATTGTGTTCTTGACTAAGCCGAAGCAATGTTTTGGCTCATTGAGCTGTAAGCAGTAAGAAGTTTTGGTAGTTTGTGCTATTTTAATATGATTGAACAGTTAATCTGTAATATTGTTAAGGGGCATTGTTAAGACCGCATCCCATTTAAAACCCAAATGAGTTTAAAATCTGTTTAGATCGTTCATTGTTACAAGACCTCAATAATTTACATTTGAGCAAATTTCAAAATTTTTGGCCAAAGAATGTAACACTGGCGAATTCCCTAGAAACCTCCACTCACAGCAGGCTATTGTATGTACAGCTTTGCGTGTTATTAATTTGCTAAGTGCTTGTAAAAGTGATGGTTTTTTGACAAAATTTGGGCAAAACTATAAATGAGGTTTGGGCAAAAATGGTTTGCATCCCCAAAGCTTTTCTTTCCCCTACGGCTACGCAACCTGCACAAGACCATTGGAAGTAGGCTGCACCACCAAGCAAATATGCAAAAAGGAAAGTAGCCAGGTAGCCCCAATCACTAAACGAGTTACTCTCCCCTACCCTTCCCCCCCCCCCGAAAAAAAAAACGTTTTCTCTGAGAAGTCGTTCAATCGTTAAGTAGGTCTCTTAAAGTTTAACAAGCATTGAATTTATCAATGCAGACTGAGATATAATTTTACAGTAAGTACGGGCATAGTTTAATTCGATTTCGGTGTGGGTATGGTCCGCTCATTCTTTCAATCTAGATTCTAGATAAAGATTTCTAACAAAATCCGGTACCGGTAAATTTTTTCACAACCATACACCCTAGCAATGTTCCCTCTAATTTTTTGTAGTCTGTGTGCGCAGAAACTTCGGCGAGTGCGCACTATTTTAGAAAGGACTGACGTTTGTGCAACAACCCATGAATAAATTGAATATGGCAGCTATCGAAAACAAGTAGCGCAACTTCTCTTGCTTATGTTACTGCTGGTACATTTTTCGCTCACGGTACCAGAGGCGTCGTGCAGCCAAAAAATTTGGAGGGGCCCGTGTAATAACTTAAACAAATACTAATCACAACCTTTGTAAAAGCCGTATTTAGCATTGAGTAACATTACGAAAAAAGGAAGTTAGGAAAAGATACCAAAATATGCCGCAATACCCCAAATTTTGAATAATAAATCGAAATTTATTTTGATACCTCCAACCGCTCCTTAATTATGGACATTATGCGCAATCAGTGTGGCCCCACGATTTTACGAAGGAGGAGGACATCGCTGGGGGCGAAGTCCTAGCCGCCGGTGGCAAGGGGGTCTGGGGGCGGAGTCCCCAGCCGCCAACGGATTTTTACGGTTTTCACATGAAAAAACTGTCTTATCGAAAAAGGACATTTCGATACTTGGAGTGAGTACAGTCACTATTAGGCATATAGTGTCCGACAATGCAAAAATATTTTAGTAGTTCATGTCTAAAAGCAGAAGCTGGGCTAAAATAAATGAAAGTAGGCTGCAATCATTATTAATTTTGACGCATATAATGGAATGACGTGTATAGGTGTGTTCTAGGCTATGATCTTTAACAACGCATGCAAAATGTTTTCTAAATTCTAACTACAGATCAAGAAACTGACTTTACTCCTGAGTTGAAGCGATTGATTGAGCAAAAATTAAAAAAGAAAGCAATGGAATTTATAGTATAAGAAAGCGGGGTATGGGGTTAGTATAAAGGATGAAAGCGAAATGGCACTGCTGGCTAAATTTTTTATATTTTTAATTTTCAATTTTTTAAATTATAAAAAGTAAAAAAAAGTAACACACTATAAAAAATTTGAGGGGCACGGCCCCCCCACCCCCCGGGCTCCAATGACACGAAGCCACTGCACGGTACATTTTGTGAAGAAATGCGTCCTTTTAGCAGGTTCAGGAGCAATTTTCCTCAACTTGCCAATCTAGAACATTGCTTCATCATGATACTGTGTGTCTATGCGCAGTAATTCACGCGTGTGCGCAGTCTCTGAAAGCCATGTGCGCGCGCACAGCTTAGAGGGAACACTGCACCCTAGGCTGCTTAGTAAAGTATGAGGATAGCTTTGCTTTAGTTTAGATTGTTCTAATACAAGACAGCTCACTGATCAGGATAAACTTTTGAAGAATGAGTCATTATTGTGTGCGGTAAATAAGACTTACTGGTACGCAATTTCGCAGCGATTTAGCATATTTGCAAATTGAGGGATTATACGATCGACGTGGGCATATTTTTTAATTAAAGGTCGTCAGGTAAAGCAAACAAACTTGGAAAACGCTCTGTTCATTCATTGTCCATTGTTCCAGCGACTTCAAGTATTCCAGGATGCAAGAGGAAGCGTAAATTATGTCATGGATAGGCCTACCTACTTACTAGCGTAAATCAGGGGTAGTTTGCAAGAGCCTCCCTATTTTTCTATGACAGAGGAAACAGCTTTAAACCTTAAATAAAGAAGGTATAAGTTGCAAAGCCAGCCGCACGGGAACCCTGATTCTTTTGCATTTCGGAAACATCATGCATTTGGGAACCTGTAACTGGAGTCGAAAAATAATTCTCGTCAAACATTGGAAAATCGAATGCGTAGTGAAAGCGAACTTGGATAGACCGTAGTTTCGTTTCTTTTGTGAGTTAGAACGCGGTCGTCAAACCGAGAAAAACGAAGTCGGATTAGAAGTCGAACTGCACCAAGATCTTGGAGTCAGATGCAGTGGTTTTCCCTAACTCTGCTGGCTCGCCTGTTTTCAGGAAAAAATTGCTCACCTTCCTTGGAAATTCCAAGTAAACAATGTATGCTGTATAAAATAGTTGTGCGAAAGCTCGGCAAACTTTATGTTTTTAACACCAAGAAGTGTTTCTACGTTGTTGCACTTTCTCACTTTTATTTAAATTCTACTGCAACGTCATTTAATCTAACTTTTTTATTCAAAAAGGCGCTTACAAAGGGCAAAAAATCAGTAAAAATGGAATCATAGTCTACGCCACCGGCCTGAGACGTAAAGCTTACTCAATAATGTGACAATAAGAGGTTTACGTATCTTTGCGTGACGCTTGTTTGGAAAGAAAAAAAGACGTGCGTTGTCGAGGGACGTTGCGTAACGTTCATACGCTGCCTATACAGCTGCAGACGCAGGTCTGTGGGGATTTCTTTTTTAAGCATAGGACCAGTGAGCGGTCAATTAGGTTATTAGAAACGACAAGGTTGTCCAACTTAAGGGTAATGAGGCAATAGATGAGAAAAACTGATTTAGGTCAGAGTTTAGCAAAATAACAACACAGAAAGATTTCCAGTGTTTCTTTTTTTGCAAATTTTGTAATATTATTGGTCGTTAATGAGAAAAATGCAGTGTGAGTGGTTAGTTGAAGTAAAACCCCTAGATTTTTTCAAAAAATGTTGTTCTCTATTTTTGTTTTTTTCAAGAATGAAGTTTCAAAGCTAGAGCTTATTTTTTTGTGACACCATCAGGCTATGTGCAAAAACTTTTACCGAAGCTTGAGAGCAGAAAACGATTTTACACCAACATGATCCAAGCGATTTTAACACGTGTACACTGAAGAAAATTTAACTAATTCATCAGACACAGTAGATCTGATTTTGTGTGGAAAAGCACGTTTCAGCGTAGTTTTTGAGGTTTAAGCAAGTGCAGGTTTACTGTAAACCACCTTACCTATAAGCTAAATGCCGCTTGAACCGTAGCTTGCAGTATTTAAAAAATTTTTTTGGTTTTTTTGTACGCAAGACAAAACCGGTAAAAATATCGAGGCGTGCGAAAGATACAGCTGGTTTAAGTGGAATTGGGGTGAGCTGCATGATGTGGCTGCATTCAATAATAAGACTGTAAGCTCCTTTATTCTGCAGGCATTTTATACGATAAATATCAAAATAACTTACGAGTTACGACATTACGCATGATATAAAATTTTAATGAAAAGGTTTATTTTGCTGAACAAATGATTTGTCTCTTCCAATATCTGATTCTATTTTCCACTGACGAACATTACAAGTAACGAAACTATTTCATTTTTGATAAAATATCTCTTCCATTCTCAATATTTCAAAACTTCAAATTTTGGGATTTGGTGAAACCGTGGGCCATGAAAAAAAAGCAATTGATGCGTAGACTTAAAAAATACTTGGCTTTAGTTTATTAGACTTCCAAAACCATGAGAGCTGTTGATAAGAAAGAAGCTATGCACAGTAGAAATAAAGGCTAGAGATTTTCAAAGCGAACCGATGTCTGATCTCGAGGTGGAAGTAGAGCCAAGTATTTTTTTGCGAGAAGATTGATGTCCTTGAAAAAAAAATAAAATGAAAAAAAGTTGAACAACAGACTGTCGATACAAAAGTCTGTAACAATTGTCATTCCGTTGTATGAAGAAACGCATTCGCTCACGTGTCGTGCGAAAAGTTCTGTTTTATATCAATGTACTGTTGCTATTTGGATTACCGGGGTTTTTTGGAAAACCCCTCAGTCTTAGTCCGATGAGCGCTTATTTTAGGTAGATGTTCGTATGGAGTTAATATTACGGTATTATTAACAATTTCAAAGGTCATAGTCCGGTTATAACACTGTCGGTAGTTTGTGTAAGTATGTTCGGTAGTTCAGATACAAGCAATGTGCTATACTACTGCCGTGAAACAAATCATCAGGTGGTTATTTGGTTCACGTTTTATTTTTCCAATGAACAGCCCAGGGCAAACTTCCGGAAAGTCCCGGTACATGTCCTTCTCAGTTAAAGCGGTTTCTACTGTTTTAAGAGGATCAAAGAGTAAGTTATAATTTGGTGCAATATCATGCTATATACTTTTTAGAAAAAAACTTGCATCGCATACGCATATAAACATTTTGAATGCCAGAAAAATTAGTAAAGCTATTGTTTAACAAACTCAATGTCGAATGTTGATGACAAGCCAACTAACCCGAAAATCACCACTTCACATCTTGACAATGACGAACTAGAAGTATTTGTGACCAATTCAAACGGTTCCGAATCCACATCCCTTTGTATTCCTAATAACATCAGAAAACGGGGCATTTCGCTTTCTGCAGCAGAAAGTTATCCGCATAAAGCCAGAAAGGAAAATTATTTAAATCCAATGACGTCCTCTTCTACTGTCAAAAGAAAAACTGTTGCTCAATGTCAACGATCAGCAAGCTCCGAAGAACCAAATTTCAAACCAATTCGAGCAACTGCTCCGAGTGAAAGTTGTCTGCAACTTCAGGAGGGAGATATTTTACCTTCACTGCTGGATCAGCCGAGAGTTTCTCTCCTTTCTACTGCGAAAACAGATGAAAGCATGGAAAATTTTGCATCAACAAGACCATTTTCTGCAAGTTTGACTATGTTATCTACAAACTCTCCTCACAGTAGTTTTCCCAGTACTTCGAGTGACTATGCAACATGTGGTAAAACTAAATTGAATCCTTTTGCCGATATCGCTTTAATAAGTGCCAAACACAATGGTGTATCGTCGGTGTTTCCAAAACTTTCTTGTAAAAATATCGATCGTAGTTTATCAAAATTAAACAGCTTTGCAAATGAAGATGACGCTGAATCCATTCCTCTCGCTGGTATTCCGCAGGAAAACACGTCAATAAACAACTCGAGTGACTATCTTGTTCCACAGGACTCGCGTCCCAATTCTCCGGTTTCGATATCGAAATTGAACGATAAAAATATAAGTTCAAATTCTCTTTTTCCGACCGGTACCACGCGTTCGCTGAAAAGCAGAGCGGGCACGGTATCGGTACAATGTGATCCTCTCGAAAATCCGAGAAACACACCGATAAACATTGGTTACCGACTTGGGTACCGACGGACATTATTTGAAAGGAGAAAACGCTTGGGCGATTATGGATTGATTTGTAGTATGTTTGGAATTATTGTCATGGTGATAGAAACGGAATTGTCTTCTGGAAAATTAGCAAATGAGGTAATAAATTATTACCTTGCTTTGAGTTTATTGCAATCATCATTTATAAAATAAGACGATGTACTCGGTTAATGTTTACACCTTCAAAACTTCAATTTTTTTTGTGCTGTTTTCAAGTTTGTCAACTGCTGCTCAGTTGTTGTTATTGGGACAAACTCTTTGTAGACTTTTTTAAGGAATTCACTTCGAAACAGTGGTGATCTTCATTAATTTCTTTGTCAAAATCTGCATCAAATTTTTAGATGATAGATTTTTAAGTTGGTCAAATGATCCATTTGTCGTTAGGGCCCTAGCCTGTTACAAATAGCCAGAGCCAAAATACTCTTCCACGTTGGAGTAATTGGATTCACTCACGGCACCGTTGGTTTGCAGGAATAATTAGTCGGCGAATGCAAATATATCAATATAACAAATTACGTAACAAACTTATCATTTCTTCACAGCCGTAATTTCAAAACCTTCAGATTCATTTTGGCATTGTATGGTTAGCTACAGAGATCTAGTAAATGTTTTCGTTTTTTTTTAACCGGTCCCGGAAGCTTCCGCACTCATCTGTGCCTTTAAGCTTTTAAAGAATTAATCGTAAGGCAGTAAAGTGAAAAAGGTCGGATTTAATTGATTACATGTTACTAATGAGCTCTTGAAAATCTTCGTTGACGAAGCGGACCCTGAGTATTTTGGTGAGGAGGATGCAGTTTAGACTTAAGCTGATTGCTAATTCTGTACAAAGACGTTTGACGGACCCGGAAAAGAGCGTAAATAAACCTTTTAGTAATGGTTCATGAGGATCTCCCTTCGCAAAACTTCGAATTTTGTTGCAGGAGCACAAAAACTGGTAAAGATTTGCCCCCAAAACATAGTTGAAAATGGCTGGAGGGTGAAGGATGGTATCCCCGCACCTCCTGGGATCCGCCCTCTGATGATGACCCCAAAACTTCTTATTGATTCCAAAACACCCCCGTTTTGAATGTAGTAGCTTGCAGCAGCGTGTCAAATTTTTTATTGCGAATTAAAAGTGGGTGGTAATAATATCTTACCAAAAAAGTCATCGATTTGCATGAATCCCATAAATGAATCAAGTGGCGTATATGTCCAGTGGTTGTCAGCTCCCTTCGGTATTACTGCCTTTTCTTCTGCTTGTTGGTATATCACAACTTGTTAACGAAAGGTCAGCAAACAGATAAATGATGTGAATATAATAACATACACCAACTTTGTAATTAGCTAAGGTTATATGGTAGTATTGGATTGACAAACTGCTTAGTGCCAAAAAAAGTTTAAAAGGTTAATAACATTTGTCCATTAAAAATACCAAATGATTGTTTCGTTTGTGCGTACAACATGATTGATAAAAACACAAAACAACTTTCACTCCTATTGCACAATCTGTTGAATAAAACTCTCATGGAAACTTTGTGCAGTGAGGCAAACTTTACAGTAACCTGCAACTGCTACCGGTACTGTATGGACGCAGTAGCGTACAATATTTAGAAGTGCCATCCCTCTTATTTTCGACGTTGCCTTTCGGTAAAAAAAGAGCAAATGTTGCTAAATGACTGAAATATGCGAGACTCTTTCGATAGCTTCTGTAGTTTATGGCTTCTCCTCCAAAATTTCTTGCTACCCCCTGATGAACGGTGTACAACTAAACACTTGAATGTCCAGATATTTGGCAATAGTAATGCGCTGTGTAATAACATAATAATTTGCAACGCTCTAAAAGTAAAGTTGAAAACAGGAAGGCACAAGAAGAGTTGGCTGAGTAGTTTTGGCAATCAATAACTCTTTCAGAAAATTTGACATCATTTTTCAATGGAATATTATTGCCATTTTTTATTGAAATAGCTTTAAACTTGCTCAGAGTGTGTAGAAACAAGTCAAAATTTTGTGTTCACCGTTTGGTATTGATATCTTTTCAGATGTAAAAGTTTTTCGCTCTTTCATTTTAATGGTACCTATTGAGGCTGTGCGACTCGTTTTTTCAACAGAGTTCGATAAAAAGTCACCACAGCAATTAAAAATTTGAACCTGGCACAAAAAATTAAGGGCAAAGGTTGTCTGTGATCCAAGACATGCTCCTGCGTGTTTGGGAAGACAAGCCTATCGCTTGAAGTGCGCGGTGTCGCAAGGGTGCGCGTATTGAACATTTGTAAAATCGTGTTTGAAAAGTTTTACGAATTAAATCTTTTGCAAAAATTTTGGAACAAATTTTTTGTTGTTCCTCTTTAAGTGTATGTAGTTTCATGAGATTTGAGCATGTATTCTTGCAATATTTAACTGTAAATCCTAGGCTATCAATTTTTTTTAAAAACACCTTGATGTTATTCATTACTGCAAAAACCTGAGCTGTAATGCCTGCAGCTTAAAACAAAAAAAAAAAAACGAATCATTAATGTATAGCATACTACCTGGGTAGACCCGCATTCGAGTCCTACTTAGATCACACTTTACTATCACCTAGTAATAATTGCTATGTGCTTACTGCTGTTCGATTAGCATCAAGGGTATGGCGAAAGAACTGATGTCATTAAATAGGCTTGGAACAATAACATAATTTCTCACCCGGGATGGAAAAAATGATGTTATGGTTTAAAATAAAAAGTTCAATGACAGTTTGAGGTACCACAGCAGGTTTTTTTCGAGTTCACCGAACTGGAGTCACCAAAAGCGCTTTTTACTGACTCTAGTGCGGAAACTCAATCTTTGTTTAACTTGCTATGCAAATGAGCCTATCAACTTCCTCGGTGTAGCATCTCTCAAAAAACAATAAGCGTTAGCTTGAAAAGTTTTGCTTTTCGATAACTTTTCGGTTAATTATTACGTTTGATATTCTATATTTAGAGCCATGAAGAGCGTATGAGGTGTTCAGGCATGGATCAAATTACAAAAGTGTGGGAAGGAACACTTCTCCAGGATTGTGCATGGAAGGTGAAGATATTACACATTGCGTGTTTTCTCTGTTAAAGTATATGGTTGATTGGCTCAGATTTTTTTCGAGCATGGGCAGCTGTGTGAGTGATATTAAGATTTCAAGGTTCCAATAAAAATTGTAAGTTTGTATCGAATTATGATCTACTGAAAAGAACTTTACTTTATCTTGCTTTTGAAAACGCCTCTAGTTTATCAGAAAACTGCCAACCACTCCACCATTGGCGTTCTTGGTAGCAACTATAGCAAAAGTTTCAAGTCTTTAACAACTCAAACTCCACCAGTTAAAAGAGTTGAAAAATACTGAGCATTTTGTAACAATAATGAATTCCAATATTTTCATTAGGACTATAAAATATTCATTTTTTGATGCAAACACTTCGTTTCATTCATCAGAGATTTTCTAATTGGGGCATTTGTCTTGACTTTATCAGCTGCAATAAATTGCAATATCTGGTCGAGTTTGACATGTTGTGACTAATCTTTGTATTGAAAGTTCATGCTTTTGCATTTTCTTGGTATTTCACCCTAATCCTTCATTCTCATTAATCCTGAATTGGAAAACGTGCAGCATTCTCAGCAGTAACTTTAAGCTTTGTTGTTTCTGTTTCTTGCTTTGCGTTTGCGGCAATGTAAAACAAAAAAAAGCCACAACTTGTGAAGTGAATTAACATGAGGTTCTAATATGCTAATTATGTTTGGGCTCAGTGTTTTTTAAGGCGTTTTGAGGAACCGAAATGGTCTCTCAAAATGGTCCATCGGGCTCTTGAAATCTGCAAATTTTTGTTGAAACAGTCGTTGACTGCAGTTTCATTAACAAAGTTTAAAATTGGTGGTCTTTCAAAATTGTTTAATGGTTTCTCAAGCCAAATCTAAAAAAACACTAGTTGGGCTTCCGATTTCCTGGTCCTCCGCTCCAATATAATGTTTAATATTTGAGAACTTTTCTTAAAACATTGTTTCATTGATATTTTTATTGCGGTTTCCATTTTTAATTATTTTAGATCAGAAATTTTCTTTTTCCGCGTGCTTGTGCTTCAAATTTTTTTTCTATCTGCAAATGTTACTGCATTTCAGTGGCGCACTCAGGGGAGGGGGATTTGGGGGGTCGAACCTCCTCCTTTTTTGAAACCGAACTTTTGTTTTTAAAGTGAAGTGTCCAAACTGTGCAAGTGCATACGTGCTGCTATTTCAAAACAGCTGTGACCGAATTTGCTCCACATCGTACTGAAGCCAAACCGGCTGGTTGGTGTAGTGGTAAGAAACATTGTTAACAGAGCGAGCAGGGGCGAATTCAGGGGAATGTGGGGGATGCACCCCCCAACAGCCATTTTCAAACATGCTTTTGATGAATGCAGTTTTTGCTTAATTTCGAACCTTTTCGATAACAATAAGCTTTACGCCCTAAGCTCGCATAATCGAAAATGTACGAACAAAATGCATCATATTTGGTGAAACACTCAGATTTAGGGGCAAAAAATTTATACAAAATTTGCCTAAAAATTGTTCAAGAACTACTAAAATGGCCACTACAGTTTGTAAATTTTCAAAAAATTTTCGGGGGAGCATGCCCCCGGACCCCCTAGAGCCTTTTTTATTCTCAATATGCTTCAAAATAATTTTGCCCGAAAAAAACACGTTTGAAAATATGGCAATTTTGGGTGCTCCCTCCCTGAAAAAAAATTCTTGAATACGTCGCAGACATAAAAACATTTTCAAAGGGCTTTTTACGCCTTTTTTGGGTCCAACGTCTTTGCATTTAGTTAACACTCAACCTAATTCAAAATTTCATTCCCCCTGCTAAAATTTTGAGGATCTGCTCGTGAGTGCGGGATTGAGTTTTTTTTAACGTAACTATTGACGTAACTAAGTTTTTTATAACGTAACTATTGATCGTAGTTATAAGCTATTGCGTTTCATTCGATTTTTGAGCTTGATATCGGTTTTGAAACTCGTTCAGATCATCTTAAAAGTCGTACCATAGCTTACAATACCTGAGTACGACTGATAAGAACTAATAGTCAGAAACAGCGCTCTCCCGCTCCGTGGTACCCTGTAGGTCGGAATACTTGCTGTTATTGCTTAATGATCTTCATCGCAATATGTTGACGTAAATCGTTGCCCATTTTCTTGACGAAGCCTGTAAACCTAAAGTATACCTAAAAATTTCTTGCAAAATACTGGAATCACCGTAATCTTTGACTGATTAAAATATGCTCTCCCCTAAGTTTTTCGCTGTCTATGCCCTTGTTGATGGTAAATTGAACCGGTACGTTAGGATATGCGCCAAAGCGGCCAGTAAAAACGCTGTCTGAGCAAGTTCTACAGTAATGCCAAGAATCTAGTCACCAACGTACTGGCATGTTTCCCATTAATCCGATTCTTAAACTATGAGTTAACTGATTATTTTGATTTCAGGCGACCTATTTTTCATGGGGTTTAAAGTGTCTCATTTCCTTATCAACATTTATATTGATTTGCCTAATCATTGCCTATCACGCCAGAGAGATACAGGTGAGTTTAAGAGTGGTTTGCCAAGCAGACTTCTTCACCTTTATCGAATAGTCGAACACATGTCACATAGTGGTGTAAAGAGTTTTGTTTTTGACAAAAGGAGGGCAATGCTTTTTTCACCAGGATAAATTACTGTGCTTTCTGGATATCATCTCCCAACCTTTGTTGTGTTTCTCAAACTTACATTAAATAGAATTTGCAGATTGCTGCCATAAATTTAAATTTTGAGGTTTCATGCCAAAGCATAATTAATTAGTTCCTAAGTACGTTACTGATGATATAAAAAAGTGGGAAAAGGCCTTCCTGCAAATAATACAAAAAATATGTTTAACAAATGATTAAACAGATCTAAGGCAAACAATTACGAACTGCTTCGGGCGATAGCGCTCGGAGGACCCAAATGTTTCTATTGTAGCCTTAGTAAGTTACTGCTGGATCATAAATTAACACTAAAACTCGAACTGTGCAACAAGAATCTCGGTATCAGAGCAAAAACCTTCCCCACCAACACCCATAGTACTAAAAAGCAAGATCCCGGTTACGTGGAGGTCATAGCCATTTTTCATAACGTGACTTAATGCCGTTGATATTTGACGTGCGCGGCCGTCTGCTGGGGATATGGGAGGTTTGAATGGAATTGGTTGGATTTTGTAGAAAGAACAGTGCAGCCGCATTAACAAGCATATCTTCAAATACTATTTTTAGTTGCTTTATGTTTGCTTTTATACAAGTTAGCTTAAACGACGTGACAGTATACAATATTCCAACAAAAGCTTTGCGATATAAAACAGTGTACTATATTCGATACGATTGCCATAGAATGGTGCAAATACTGTGCTTTATTAATGTACTCTGTTAAACAAATCTGTCCTTTTTCATCATTGTTTATTCAAGGTAGTGCATTTTTTATTGTTTCTTTATTATCTTGTTTGTGCGTGAAATAACGGCAACAAGAAGTACGTTGCAATACGTCACTTCCCGTTATTTTTGTTGGGATTATTGTTTTTTCTTCACCTGTATTAACCATGTTTTCTGTTTCCATTTAAAAACTTTAACAACGTATTATCTAAGGCAGAGGTGACGAACATGCGGCCCGCGGGCCGCATGCGGCCCGCGAACATTTTGACGAGACCAGTACTTTTAAACATTTTTTCCCCGTCTAATCTTTGCGATGCGATACCAAAAGCTGAGCCCCTGATTTAATCGAGCGCGTATCACACAGTAATTATATACACGCTCAATACAAGTCATCTGTTTCAGGATTCAGCAGTTCATCCATTGTTATGAAATAATAATAACATAACTCGAGTCCGTTGCAGCTTCGGCATAGTGCACCAGTTTACGAGTAACTATTCGAGTGAGAGCTTAGCTTGCCTTACAGTAGTAGGAATTATGTGAGTTTGCGGAAATGAATTGGTGAGGTGGCAGTACCATTTATCATATGCAAATTTTACTGCTTTCTTAAGGTATTTGTTATTTTGTTTTTTAATCAATATTTAATTAGCCGCTTGTCTTCAGCGATGTCTTCAACGAAAAAACGAAATATTGTACAGTAGATGCAAAAAGAGTATTTCAAAAAGATCGAACCGATATCCGATATGTATATGACCAGGAGCGTATTCAGAGGGGGGCCATTGTGCCATCCTTCCCCCTTTTTGACTCTGCCTTTTAGTAAAAAAAGAAGAAAACTAATGGTGCCAAGTGACTGAAATATGCCAGACTCTTTTGATGGTTTCTGTAGCTTATGGCCAGTGGCTTATCCAAGGGTTAGAATGAGAGGTATGCATCCTCCCACCAGCCATTTTCAAAATAGTTTTTGATGTATACAATTTTTCCATAACTTTGAACCTCTTCGAGAGCGATAAGCCTTACGCCTTAAGCACGCATAATCGAAAATGTGCGCGCCAAATACATCATATTTGGCAAAGCACTCAGAATCAGGGTCAAAAAATTTAAACAAAATTTGCCTGAGAATTATTCAAAAAGCACTACAAATAGCCATTACAGCATGTAAATTTTCGAAAATTTTTCGAGAGAGCATGCCACCGGACTCTCCAAGAACTTTTCTTGTTTCTCAATCATTTTCAAATTTGTTCTGCCGAAAAAAACGCTTTAAAGAAATATGGAAATTGTGGCTTCCCCCTTTTAAAATTTCTCGCTACGCCACTGTTTATGACTAAAAAGTTATGCGGCCCGCTTGCTTATTGGTAAGTAACAAAGTGGCCCGCGACCGCAAATAGGTTCGTCACCCCTGATCTAAGGTCAGCCATTAAAGTTAATAAAATAAAAGAAATTACTCCTATTAGTTCTTAACTGCTTGATGTAGGCTATATTTGTTCTGCTTTAACTGCTTGGCATAATCCATCGGTGGTCACTGTATCCTAAAAGTTCCGCAATTTAAAAGGCCGTGGTCTGAAATATATCTCTTTTTATGTAGCAATCTCTTTTTATAGTTTTAAACTTTATTAATTGGTCATGCACACTAACCGACCGCCCTATTCGTTATTTAATTTAAACTTGCAACCATACGGGTGTCGTGACCACGCCTAACCGTGCTTTTTCTTAACTTTCCATTTCCTATGCGAGGACTAACATTTTAGAGCGGGTGCTTTAAACTCATTAGTTCTCCGTCCTCTTGATTCCACCAATACTATCACGTGACACAACATTCATTGTTATGCAGTCCTTTTTTCTTCTGTGTATGTTGTTCTTCTTGTGTTCGCTAATGTTGGCGACGCTATAATAAAAGCTTTTGCTTCGAGTTATTTTTTAACATCAATTGTTGCAAGCCTGGTTGATCCCGTACCTTTGTGAGACAATGTTACTTCGTAGATCTCATAAAATTCACGAACACTTTCAAATATTCAAAAACAGCAACTAATACATGCTAGTTTCAATATTCTACACTGTACTTCCATCAATCAATCGCGACAGTAAGACAAAAAAAGATTAAAAATGGATGGAAATTTCAACAAAGTTTAACTTTGTCGATTTTTGCACTGACAAAAGTGTTTTTTGAGTTATGTTTCTGTATGTTACCATGTTATTTTAGTTAAAGCTTTATCATAGACTTTGCATTCAGATGACCTTCAAGCTTTGTACGCAACGTGAATATTTTGTTAGGCATCTCGAAGTACATAAAACATAAAAGCTCCACCATTCTACTGATGATGGCAATTAAATCATTATGCGCTGCCAAAGCGTGCAACAGTGGTAACAATTACGCTGATCTTATTCTCTTCTACAGATATTTTTTGTAACAGTATAGCTCTCATACAATTTTATGGCTGATGTCATATAATCAGTCATTTTTTAATCGACGTCTTTAAGAAAAAACAGCCTTAAAGCCGGTTTTCGTTTATACTGTATGCCATTAAGCTGTCAAAAAATTACCTCATTCATACCAGGATTTATAAAAACGATTTTGATGCCAGTGACTGTTAATCTTTTATATTTCATAATCTTTGAAAAGTGTGATGAAAATGTCTTTGTCTTTCACAATGTATCCTTTATAATCGAGTGTGAATAGGTCTTAGAGCTTGTATTGATTGATTGATTTTTCGGTCAAATTTTATTATCGTTTAAAAAAAAACTAGATTTGGTTCATACGCAAAACTTGGTCGTATTGACATCTGTAAAATCCTTACGATACATGCGGTACTACACATACATATGTTTCGGTGAAGGTCTTTTATAATATTTTATCGATGTCCAGTCTAGCTAGTCTCAAATTGGTTTAGCTTCGTTTCCGACGTAGAATTATTGTTCACCTGATATGATAACTTATTGCCGCTATGCATTGTTTCAATGCTTTAATTTCAGTTCTAAACTTTTGAAAACTGCAACAGCATAAAACATGCTTCAATTGGCACTTCTAAGTGCTATAGCTTTTTCTACAAGTCATTTTTGGAACCGGCTAATTTTGTTCTCGAATCTCCAAGTAAAAGTGCTCATTGGTTGACATCATTTCTCAAAATGTTAAAAGTTTTTCATGGTGCTACCGGTCTGTTGTTATATTTTGTAAAATTATGTTTTTGATTTTCTCTCGGTTGATGCGGTGAGTGTGAATATGACGTCATTGTATTGCGGATCAGTAGCTGGCATGGTAGTGCGCAAAGAGCAAATGAAAAAAACCCGCGCACGGTAGTACGCAAAGAGCTTTAGAAAGTTTGAGCTGTAAAAGCTATAAGATTTTAAGACCGAATTAATTAATTATAACTACTCGTACATAGAAGCGGAGGATGCGAATTCTTGACGACCCAACGACCACTTTTAAATTTATTTAAATGAGTTCACCCAAGGCACCACTACCTCACACCACCTTTCTTGCAAACATGTGTTTGATACATGAAATTAATCACCAGCATGTTTGCATACTGCTTCGGATTTGCTTGATATTGTTCCTGCCTATGAGATAAAAGCAGTAAGTAAACATCAACGTAAACATCAGCGCACTACCGTACGAAACTTGTTGCAACTACAATTGTTTTTTTTTTTTTTTTTTCGATGTCAAACTTGCAACGTTTTGTACAGAACGATAGCGAAGGCATTTCTGTTTTGAAAGTATATGACTTGATCAAGCTTTTATAATAAAAAGATGCTGATTATGCAATGGCGCTCTTGTCTTTTGTGAATGAGGAGTTACAGCTTGCCAAATAATCTGGCTTTTCTGATTGATTTCTGATTTTTCATCTTTATCCTCCTATCACGAGAAAGCGGCGGAGGCGCTATGCGTAGGACGAATCCAGACTAGCTTAGGAATTGCCCTTGTTTCCGAGTTTTCCGGTTGAATTTCCTGTGACTTCTTTAATTTGCTGCTTCCCAGATTCCACCAAGCAGAGATAATCATCGTGAAGCATCTTATCTAAGGACGCAACAACGAGAGTAGGTTGGCTGTTGAACCATTAACCTTGCGATCATGGTCGGCGTAGAAACGACGCTCCGAACCACTGCGCCACGCTGCCGACTAAGTAAAATCTACGGCATTATTTAACAAAGCATTATTCAACAAACCAATGTTTTCTGATTGAGTGCAGTTAGAAAAATTACGGACTTTTTTGTTGTATAAATTCCCAACGAGTGACCAAGTTGCGAAAATTCGTTTTTCTCTTTAAACTTTTTTCTTCCTTATTAAATGTGTAGTTGCAAAACTTGCTCACGTGATCGCTTGTTTTGCGTCTTGGCAATAGCAAACAAATGCAATCATAAATCATCCTTGTACGCCGCTGCAGATGTTCGGGTGTATAACTCAGCTTCTAGTTAAGTTTTTAATCAATCGAAAGAAGCTAAAGCTTGCAGCATACGTTCTTTCAAGCCGAGAAATTTTTCGTTCAACGTAAAAAGCTTTCACAACACTGACGCAGTGCGTCAGTGTCATTTATTATTTATAAGCGTCATTTGGCGCAGGCTCACCATTTGTTGGTTAACGTGCGTGAAAAATTAATTAAAGATTTACGTTGACACACGAGAAAAATGAGGCGTGAAGTACCACACGGGTTTATCAGAAATTATTGCAAAAAATGCTGTTTACCAAACGCTTCGCGAAAGATAATGATTTTTTTTCATTTGCTGTTATTCGAATTTTTTTAGTCCAAGCTAGTAATTAGTATGCTTGTTTTGCGTCTAAACATCAAAACACTGCGTTTGCTTTATTAAGATTGCATATGAAAGAGCAATCTTATGTACCATAAAAAATTGAAATGTTACGCCTGGATTACGTTGCGCAGTATCGTTGTCGCGAAAAAACAAACAAGTGTTCAGCCTAGAACACTCACTCGCAAACTTGTCATAAAAACAACAACAATATTTGGGTCTAGAACTTAAGGGTAGGGTTGAACCACTATCGAACCGAAACATTTTCAGACTCCTTCCAAAATCCCAGTCTCTTGATTATGTTTTTAATGTCATTGCTGATTTGGCACTTCAATCTGCTCGTAATGAATGCGCATTGTAATGCAGCATCTTCAATTCAATACTTTGCTTGCAAAACTACGAAAGTTTTGTGGAGTTAAATCAAACTAAGCTGTTTGGTTTCCTTTAGTCGTTTTTATGTTCTCGTAAATTGCTTTCAGAGCAGAATTGTTTCCATTTCACTGGTTGTACAACTCATCTATAGTCTATCTATTCGTATAAGGAGATCAGAGTTTTCGAAACATGATTATTTGCATATGAGTGGTAATTTGCATTTAGCATACCAATAAATTGCCCTTGAGATTTTGTTTCGGCTTAAAACTTACTTTTTGAATTAAATTCACCATTTCTTGGCAAAAAGGTAGCTTGAGAAGCCGCAAGCCGCATATTGAAGTCCCAACCTTGAAGTTGTTAAAAATAGAAATTTTAGAAGAGCAGCTGCAACATTTTGAACAATTACGATTTTAAGACCAGCTTTCCTTTGGCATTTGTAATTGTTTGTTATCTTTTCAAACTTTTTTATCAATTTTCTGGTGCTATTTATACATTAATTGCGTCTTTAATGTCAGGCTATATTATAATATTGACGCTTTAGACATTCCCTATGGAAATGCTATCAATTTTATTCGACAGCAAAGGTTCTGCTGAACTGCGTTGCTCTTCTTTCGTCGCTTTATCTTGTCTAACCTTCAATTAAAATCTTTCAACAAGAGAAATAACAGAAAGAGCCAGTTATTTTTAGAGAAATCTATTTTTGCAACCGAAACCAATAGCCTGTATACGATGGTCGTGAACTTCTGCTATTTGTAGATTCTTGATCATTTTGGTTTATGAAGGTGATATTACATATGCATGTTATTAATCTGGTCGATCTATTTTTTGAAAGAAGTAACCGTCAAGGACAATTATTATGGTACATGCGCAAGTGCCACTTCAAAATAGTAGCTTGCAAATGCAAATCATCATGTTCAAGGCCGTGAGACCGACATTTCAAATTCGAACTTTGGGAATTTTGATCTTGGCACAAATAGAAAAGACTAATAGTTTTGTTTGTGCAAGAGTGTATATTGTTACAATTGATTCGTTGCAATAAGTTTTTAGCCGCTTCTGGTTTTATTTGTGACATTGATTGTTCACCTAGCTCAGGGATGGGGAACCTGCGGCCCGCATAAATTTTGAATGTGGCCCGCGTCATAACTTTGTTAAGTGTATAACACACCGGCATGTTAGAAAACGTTAATCTCTCTTAAACTCTGCTTCGCATTTCAACAACATGCTGCATTTGTGACATAAAAACCGCTCAAAAGTCTTTGATTTTATGGTAAAAAATTACTCACCAATCAATGGTTAATAAATTTGCGACGCAAAATTGTGCAGTATTGAAGCGAAATTTGAAAATTAAAAGTTAATGCGGCCCGCTGAAAACATCATGCAACCGATGTGGCCCGTTGTGCTTTGCCGGTTACCCACCCCTGACCTAGCTGGTTATCGAGCCTCTCTCAAGTTTTCATGAAGAGGCGTGAATATATCTCCAATCAGTTGTTTTTCATTAGATCGCGCTTGTCAGAATATGTTGACGTCACTCATGCATAATTACAACAAGACATAGTTACCTATCAGCTGTGTAATCGTCGCATTACATTCCTCAGCATCCGCAATTTTAATCTTTTTATAAACCGCCGTTATACTGATTACGAACTTACGGTCTTGCAAATGCAAGCAGCTTCTATGCAAGCGTACGTTCATCTGCGGGCTAGACGGCTCACGCAACGCAAGATCATTTGCAATCGATTAACTACCTGGGAGCTTGGTGCATTGGCGGATCTAGAGTGGGGGCAAAGAAGGATCAATCCCCCTCAATTTTTTAGGTGTACTTAGTACTTGGATGCTTTTAGTAATCTAGACGCACAAAACAGCATGATACACGCTTTTTCGACTCTTCGCCCCCTCTGAAAAAATCGATAATTTCGCTCATGCAAAGAATCATAAACCTTATGTTAAAATTTCATAGAGATACTAAAGCTTAAATTTAAGGTATGGAGTGCTTTAAAAGGAAAGTAACGAATGAAAAAAGAGTTGCTTATAGGTGATGAGATGACCATTCACCAATTCCAACAGTTTGCTGATAACAACATACCGGCCGTTAGCTCAGTTGTTAAGCGCACGCTATCGGTGCGGGAAGTCTGGGGTTCGATTCCCGGGCCGGCCAAATCTACACAGTGTCGCCAACGACTCGCCACCGTTGCGACGTTTCTTCGGAGCTGTGTTGCCCAGGCGCTAAGCCGCGGAGATGCACTGTTAAAAATATTCGTAATTTTACTGACATATTTTTAGTAAATTTTTACTAATTTTTGCTGTTTATTTTATTACAAAAAATTACGAGTAAATTAAATCAATATTTGTGATTTTACTAACATGTTGTTAGTAAATGAGATTAACAATTCTTGCTGTTTTTTCAATTAGTAATTTTACTAACATGTTTTAGTAAATATTTTACTAATTTTTTGCTGTTTTTTCTATTACAAATAATTGCAAGTACATTGAACAAATATTTGTGATTTTACTAACTTGTTGTTAGTAAATTAACAAAATGTTTGCTGTTTTTTCAATTACAGGAAATCGCTAGTAAATTAAACACACGTGATCTTTTTCAGCCAATCACATTACTTCTTCGAGGTGATGACTCGTTTTGCAGGGTATGTGCGCGTGCGCTGTGGCGGTATGACATGCTGGTATAGACGCAGGCTGATAAAGTAATGTTGTAAGTTGCAGAATGCAGACACACACGAAGTAGGCTGAGGAAAAGCAAAGTTATAAATATTTTATAAATGAATTAAGCTCGCGAAGAATATCCTTCTTAGCATTGGCATATTGACTTTTAGGCTACCAGCAGACAGGTTTGTAAAGATTAGAATTAGAAGTACTGGAAAATACTTAGGCTATACCGGTACCATACCGGTAGTGTGTAGGCTTGTTGACATACTGGTGCATTGGCTGCCAGTGAACTATAGGCAATGCAATTTTATGTTAAGCCAAGTGTAGCTTATAGACCGTAGACTGCCGGCATCTTTTAACATAGTGATAGGCTAACGGTACTGGTATATACCCATTTTTTAACCATGTTTGCATCATTTTGAATGCATGCTTGATTTAAGATAAAAGAATGGAATTGGTTTGTACTGTTTCAATTTGTAAAGAACAATTTTTTAATTCAAAAGTGCTTCTTAAACATCTGAAAGATCACATTTTGGATGGATTTACAGTTCAGTGTCCTGCATCAAACTGTGATAGGTGCTACAAAGTTGTGTCATCTTTTACTTCTCATGTTTCAAGATGCCACAAAGCTGCCTTATCAAATCTTGAGTCCAACCAAAGTTCTGGCACCTCAATCTCATCTTGTGTAATTAACTTAGACCCACAAGGAGTCAGTGAAGTTAACAATGATCAAAATATGCAGCTTGATTTGCCAATTACTGATAAAAATTCCATAAAGAGTACTGGTAATACTAGAGATCATGCTTTGTTTTTAATGTCTTTACAATATAAGTACCTCATTCCTGGTGCAACGGTTCAAAAAATAGCTGAAAATGTTAATGGTTTGTTGATAAAATACAAAGATAAAATTGTGGAAGATGTTCAGATTGCTTTAGCAAATGAAAAGGTTTCAGATGGAATAACTGACACTATTGTTAACAGCATACAGTCCAGTTTCAATTTCGATGAAAACGTGGTAGAAGTTTTGCGCTCAGATTATTCTCGAAAAAGATATTTCCAGGATAATTTTATGTTTATTTCTCCAATAACTTATCATCTGCCTGATTTAGCAATTACTGAAACTAATAATTCTGCTTCGTATCAGTATGTCTCAATTCTGGCTTCATTAAAAGCAATGTTTAAAAGCTCAGAGGTTCAACAGCAGTTTTGGAATGTCAAAAATAATGATGTTACAATGCTTTCTGATTACAACGATGGTAAAGCATTTAAAAACAATTTACTCTTTAGTCAAAAACCCCAGTCAATACAAATTATTTTATATCAAGATTCTTTTGAGGTGGTTAATCCACTTGGATCAGCCAAGACATGTCACAAAGTTTTGGCAGTTTACTTTTCTTTGGGTAATTTATATTCTCATAATCGATCACAAATAAATCCTATGCAATTAGTGATTTTGTGCAAAGAAAAATTTGTAAACAATGACAATATATTTCATTTGTTTAAACCTCTAATACATGATTTAAAAATTTTGGAAACTGAAGGTATCGACATAGGTTTGGATGAAAAGGTTATTGGTAGCATTGTTGCTATTGCAGGCGACAATTTAGGAAGCCATTGGATTGGTGGTTATGTAGTTAATTTCAGTACTGCATCTCACTTTTGTCGTTATTGTACAATAGAAAAGATTGATTTTGTTGCCAACATTCACCAAAAAAAGGAACCTTGAACAGTTGCAAGTTACAATGCATGTGTTGTTGCTGATAATAATCAAATTGCTCAAAATCATGTTTGTGGAGTAAAATTTTCATCTCCATTTAATGAACTCAATTACTTTCATGTGTGTAATCCAGCTTTACCACCATGCATAGCGCATGATATTTTTGAAGGTGTAGTTTCCTTTGATGTTATGATGTTCATAAAATATTTCATTAGAGAAGGTTGGTTTACAGAAGATTTTTTGAATGAAGCAATCAGTAATTTTAACTTTGATCCTATCAGTAGTCAGTCTAAATGTGTACCAGTTAAAAAAAATTCCTCCAAACTTGGGGGTAATGCAAGTCAAAACTGGTGTATGGCAAGGTTCATGCCTTTGTTTATTTTGCAAAAAGTAAAAAGTGTGGATGATCCTGTTTGGAGGGCATTTCTGCGACTTCGTTTGCTTATTGAAGTGGTGTGTGCTCCTCGTATCTCATATAATCAAATAGCTTTCATGGATCTTTTAATTGATGAGTATTTAGACTTGAGATTAAACTGTTTTCGTGATAAGCCACTGCGCCCCAAGCACCACTACTTAAGTCATTATCCTTGGCTTACTTTACAATTTGGGCCACTGATTCATTTATGGACGCTACGCTTTGAAAGTAAACATTCATATTTCAAGAAAATTGCTCGAAGTTATGGCAATTTTATAAATGTCACATCCACGTTATCCAACACTCATCAAATGCTTCAAACTTACCTAAATGAAACTGAACTGTTTCAACCTGAACTGTCATACAATGTGGACAGTTGCACAGTTTATTCTGATGAAGTTATTTTTACCTTTTCTAAAAACAACATTGATATTGCTGATTGTGTGCTGTGTAGAGATGCCACTTACAAAGGAACATGTTACAAAGTTCCTCAGTTGCTTGTATTAGGTAAAAATGGTTTTGATATAAGGTTAGGTCAAATTGTTGCTGTATTCATTTTCGAGGGTGCTCTATGTTTTTGTGTGAAATATTGCAACGGATATTTTTTGCCACACTTTGGTGTTTATTATGTAGAATTTGAAACGAAACCACTTGCTTGTATTAATGTAAATGAACTGCATGACTACTATCCTCTGTATGCGCACAAAACTTCACTTGGGTTTGAAAGTTTTGTGTTGAAACACAGCTTAATTTGAAGTAGCCTAATGTACAGTAACTTAAAACTTAGGTGTCGGCAACGTAATATTGTTGCATAGCTCTGTGTACACATTTAATCTGTTAACAAACTGTGTGAATTTGCATTATATGTACGTTATGTGCTCAATGTATGATTAAGGAATACTACGAAATACTTAGATCAAATTGAATATGGTAGGCCTCTTGAAGCCAATTTGATAAACCAATACCTTCAGAAAAAGCAAAGAAATGCCGATAAATAGTATCGCCTTAAAAGTCGTATACCTGCTGATGCCTATCTTGCACCTAACTGTCTCTCACCTAGCTATCAAGTTATACGTTGTGGATCGATGTACCATATTATACCTTTTGACATGTCTCATTGATTCATGTTTATATCTTTGACCATATATTTTATTTTTGTGCATTTTCTTGCTTTGATAATGCATGTTTCAGGTGTAGATATTGTGCTAATATGAGTGAAATAGAGTTAGAAGTTAAAAACATACTACCACTGCTTACTGTTGAAGAAGTAGCGAAAGTAGTTGCTTTACTTGTTAATGATATTGGAGTGGAAGAACAAGCCGATTTACAACATGTCGAGATAAGCGATCTATTAAGCATTTTGAAACCTGTGCAAGCAAGGAAGCTGTACAAAGAATGGCAGAAGCGATCAGCTAAATGTGTGGTTAGTATTGATGCGTCAGAATGTGATACAGAGCCAGTTTCAGACCCTATGTCAAGTCACTCCAGCTTAAGCCGTAGCAATAGCATGGATAGCAGTGCAGCAAGCACCAGCAACATAAACAGAGGTGATGATTGGGATTTTAATTTTTGTATTCCGTGGGACAAATTTCCAAGAGGTTTGATGACAAGCTGTGCCAATGGCAAAAGACCGGAAAAACGGCATCGCTTGGAAATGATCCGAATATTAGTAGATGATGTGCACCAAGTAGTCAAGAAACCAAAAGTGAAGAATATGGAAAGGATTGCGTTTCGAATAGTTTCGAAATACCCTGATACATTCAAAGATTATATTGATGGAGAAGTTATCGGGTCGGGTGTAGAATCTTTGACTACACAACTAATGTATAGATCTGATAACTTGAGTCGCAAAAACTTGAAGAGGCTTCCTTTTCATATGGGCAGTGACAATGCCGAAGCATCTACATCCAGTGACGACTCCACAGAAAAGCAGGAATACTTACAAGCAGCTTATCTTCTTGCAAACAAAGACGATGATAAAATTAAAGGGTACATGGCTGCAACATTCAAAAGTCAGCGACGTGATATTGATGATAAACTTCTTGTCTGCGAAATCAAAGATAAATGGCCTTTCCTGTTTGAAGAAGATTACCTTTACCAACACTACGAAATGCTAATGGAAGCCGATGAATATAAAACCAAGTTTATCACCAAGCTGGCCGATGGAACAGAAAAAGTTTATAGGTTGATAACTATGTGTAAAAATCTAAGTCATATGTGATAAAATATTTACTATATAGACATTTCTTTAGTGACTGGTCGGAATAGTTCAAAATCATTTCCACTGCGTAAGGCCTGGGGTTCGATTTCAGGGTCGGTCGAACCAGCTACACAGTGCAAACGGCTCGCCACTGATGCAACATTCTTTCTGCGTAGCCCTTTGTATCTGTATTTAACATACTTTATTTTTCTGAATGCCATTTGGCTAGGCTTTAGATAAACAGGCTCAGCCCTGTTCGTTGCAAGTACAGCTGATATCATTTTTAGAACCCTTCAGTTATCCAATAATCCAAAAGTGGCAAAGTCGATTGGTGAAATTGAACAGGCAAATACACAGCATGCGGGGAACCAAGCTGTTGGACATGGAATAATAAATTTACTCTCTTCATATTTTGGTGAAAGAAGTGATTCCATTTACCGCAACTTTCCGGTATACTATTATTAAGCTAGCTTGGCTGTATGCTTTTGTTTTATTGATTCTTGGTATCTTTCACACTCACAGTGTGCAGTTTTTAGCTTATGTTTGATAAACCAAGTTTTCGTGGCCAGAAGACAGCAAAGGGACCTTGCGGTCTTCGAATCAAGTTGCCACCCGCTAGTTCAATGCCCAGCATCAAGCAGGGAAGCTGTAAATTGAGTCATTAAATCGACCATATTCGGAACTGAACCGGAGTCTATGTCCAGCAGCAGACGCTCTATATCTCCTTGGCCATCCGAGCTGTGTTTGCTTTGAAGTGAAAAATGGCATTTGTGGACTTGACATGACATGGCATTTATAAAATATAGAGCTACAGCAGTGGAAAAAATGAATTAATTTTCTATGCCTAGAATAAAATTGCTGGTTGCTTAGGTGTCGAGTTGGTTTGGATATAAGCTTGGTTGTGCAGTATAACTTTGGAAAGGTTTCAAGCCAGTGGATCCAATTCTAACCCACTAACCAGTACTGCACATGAGGTTGAAACTTTCACCTAACGGTGGATAGTTTAGTACATTGAACCGCATTTGTCTTACATTTTGCTGCCAAATAATGTATGATAAACAGTATGTAATATTTTCAGGATTTCGAGACAATAAAAGCAATGATAGCACAAAACTCGCTGCCAAAGCATCCTCTGATATTAGTGAAAGGCAAGTTTTTGAAATTAATCAGCTATACACTTTATGGTAGCGGTTCCTATTTTTCTTGCAACTTTTGATATATATCCAGATCTTGTTATTTTTTGTGACTGTATTCTCATGATCTTTATTAGCCAATAATAATCTGTTAGAAATGGATTTAGCAATGAAACGCGTCTTTATTTGCATGAACCGCCTATTAGTCCATGTAGCCGTACAGTGATGAATCTGCCGCGAAAGGCATGTTTAAAATGGCTGTCGCCTTTCTCAACTCCTCTGTTTGCAATAGTTTTTTGGCATTAGGTGTTTAATTGTTTAATAAAAAGTCACCGGTAATGACTGATACTATTGCTATAGTAGAGGTAACGATTAACCTATCCTATTACCCGAAGAGCGCAAAAAAAAAACAGAAATAAGAAATTCAAAAATTGTAATTTTTAGAATTTCAGCTGTAATTGCTTTTCAGGCTCTTCAGTTTTCCTGGGAGAAACCTACTATGTAGTTATTGAAGACGTTATTGTCTTCAAATGCCTATCATTTTATAGAGCCATAGCTTACATGTTCGCCTGTTATTATGTGTTTGCCATCAAGTATCCAAAGGACGGGGAATCCATGCTGGAATTTATGCAAAGGTAAGCATTTTTATATATAGTGTTAAATTACTACAAGTATTTGTTGAAAAAAATTCAATCTTCGTTTGAATTAGATCTTATTTTCCAGGCTACGTAATTATGCGGGAGCCTCTACGCACTATTTACATAACTTAAGTTATGCTGAGCCACCACTACGAATTGACCCACCGCCTGTAGCCTGTATTCCAGAAATCCTGCTCAGTGCTTCTCCCATCGCCAGAACGAAAAAAATTGCCGGCTTGTTCTCTACATTTAAAACAGGGAAGCTGTGTGCAAACTGTGCGTACAAATTGTCAAGTCTTGGTTTGACCGACCCCCAGTGTGCCGTTTCAGAAGCAGACGCACTATCCACTTAGACCATCTGGGCAGTATAGAAATTTCATAACGCCGTACACCGTCATGCTGACCAAGTAAACTAGTACTCGATTGATAGTAATAATTGAGTAGTGTTTGCTAATGTTGTATTGATTAATGAATAGTTATTCACAAGACAACTGCATAGCTAGCATAAAATCTAACCTCCAACTCACTCTTCTTTGCAGGTACTTCGCAAGAATAAACACGAAAACCAGAAACGCATCAAAAAGGTCTAGACGGTCTGTCAACCCCAAAGTCATGAAACTGTGCAATGAATTAACATTGCGTTTAGGCATTGAGCTAACAATGCATGAAAACACTCACAGCGGGTAGTAACAAGGCTCGAAAATAATCACAGCTGGGACAGCGGGGAGTAAGTCTAGCGCGATTTACGTACTATGATTGATATGTTTTTCCTGTGATGCATAGTTATATATTGCAAGCGAAAAAACTTACGGCTGATTAATAACCTTTGTAGTTGGATCAAAATGTACCCGTATATTAATAAAGCAGAGGCAAATGCTAAATGGCGAAAAGTAAAATGATTAATTTTCTGATAATTTTCTCAAGGGTTGATAATTTAACTGCATTATAAATTTTTCTTTGTATTTTTGGAAAACTAACGCATATCGATGAGCAGAAAAATTAGCAAATTAATTGTAATGATTAATTATTTTGCTGAATGTTGCAACGTTTCTGTATTTTCACTTTATTGACATTGACTATTTTATCAACAGTTTAATCACAACTTTAGTAATGAGATGCATTTTCGTACATTTTGACATATATAGTTTAAATTACATTTTTAAATCGTCTGGAGAAAATTTTCAGACGAATGAATAATAATGAAGTTTATGTTTTACCATTTGCCTCTGCTTTATTATTAATATACGGGTACGTTTTGATCCAATTACAATGTTATTAATTAGCCGAAAGTTTTTTCGCTTCCAATATGTAATTAATTATGCATCGCAGCAAAAAACATATTAGTCATGGTAAGTCGCGGTCGATCCCTGTGTTGGCTGTGATTATTTTCGAGCCTTGTTACTTCCGGCTGTGATTGTTTTCGGCCATCGGTTGTTGTGGTGGTCAGTTTGCATGGCGGGCAGTTGTCCTGGCGGTCAGTTGACTCGCGGTCAGTAGGCGGCGGGCAGTGGTCGTGTACCGTGCAACTGAACTGACCTGTCAGATTTTTCGGAATACTTTTTTGTTCCATTTGTTGCTATAAGCTTAGATCGGTATACTCGAATATTCGATCGCTTTGAAGTCAATCATGCTGATCACGACGTCATGATGCCGCTACAGTGCAGCTTTGTGTTTATCGTTATCTCGAATGGCGTCTTCTCTTTTTTACAAGTTTGGGTAGAAAGTGCTTTGAAGATATTCCAACATTGCTACTAGTATGTATACCCCTGTATATTACAGGGGTATACCAGTAGCAATGTTGGAATATCTTCAATGCACTTTCTACCCAAATTGGTGCTACTATCGCTCAATACCTAAACGCAATGTTAATTGCTATAGCAATGCAATATACCATCGATTATGCTTTTCTTGCATGCGATTGCCGATTATGCTTTTGTGTCCTCTATATTTTTTTGTGCGTTAATTTGAATAAAGTTCAAAAAAATTTTTGTGTTTAAAGCTAATATTTCACTGTAGTTAGACTCTTACTAATTTTAATGTGTAAGATACGATTTAAAAATTTGACGTGTTTTTATCGCAATACCTTGTTCACATTAAGTTTATAATTGTAAACACAAATCACCTCAGTTGAAAAAGTAAAATTACTGCTTATGTATCTGTTTCTAATATTGCAAATTGATGTTGTAAAATTGCTGCCAGTGTAAAGATCAGTAAAATTACATCAGCTCGGTAAAATTACTACTGCTTAGTAAAATTACTAACATTGGAGCGTTATTATTAATACGTAATTATCGTTGTAAAATTACGAATCTAAGTTGTAAGCGGAAATACAACTTATTTTGTAAAAATACAAAACTAAGTTGTAAGCAAAAATACAAACTATTTTGTAAAAATACGAAACTAAGTTGTAAGCAAAAACACAAATTATTTGTAAAAATACGAAACTAAGTTGTAAGCAAAAATACAAATTATTTTGTAAAAATACTTAAAAAATAACAGTAACATAAAAGCGAACGTTAAGTCGGTAATAAAAAAACAGTTGCGGTTGTAAAACTGCTGCCAACCAAATATTAGTAAAATTTTTTAACAGTGTGGGCCCCGCAACTCGTTACACGCTTCGGCGTGATACGGCGAGTATAATGAAGATTTGATTTTGATTTTTGCTGATAACAATTTACGATTCATTAGTTTAGATCGTTACGTACCAGAACATGTGCGCCATGATTTTGATCAAGAATTTTCAAAAAATTCAAGTGTTTTTGCGCCTCAAGAAAGTTATGCGAGAGAGTTAATAAATTGATTGTAACTATTTGTAACTGTGGCGCCTTAGCAACCCTATATCGAGTGATATAAACGTACACTACATATAAAAAAAAAAGCAAATTGCACATTAGGCTTAAACTTAAAAAATTGAACCTAATCCGGGACATGTTTTTGCTCCACAAAACCCATGATTCCATTTAACGTCCTTTAAAGAAACTCGAATTTTGTTGCGAATGTATTCGTCTGGGTTTTTCACTAACCTCTCATCTGTGCGCATTCACTGAAGTACCATTCACTGAAAAGCCCTTGTACGGGCAAAAACTCAGTGATAAAAATTTTTTTTCAACTGTTCCATAGCTATTGGTGAGTAAGTTAAAAATTCATGAGAGCGACCTTGCTCTGTGCTCTCCCCCCAATTCCCATCCTCTCATGGACGCCCAGTGGGCCGGATTTAGACAATGAGAAGCCCCAGGCTATTTGATCAATGAGGCCCGGGTGATGAATGATTAGATTCATGTCTACGTATATAAAGGTCTTGATGGTCGATTTTCAAAAAAAGCATAGGTCTTCGTAGTCGATCTCCAAAAAAAAGTCTGCGTTGTGCGTGACGAGGTGCCTTATTTCTTTGAGGCTCTCTAGGGTTCAACCTACCAAGCAGTGGCTTGGCGAGAAATTATAAAAGGAAGGGGGGGGACATAATTTCCACATTTTTTCAAGCGTATTTTTTTTTTCGGCAGAACAAATTTGAAACGGATTGAGAAACAAGAAAAACTCTTGGGGGTCCGGGGGCATGCTACCCCCGAAAAAATTTGAAAATTTACGTGCTGTAATGGCTATTTTTTGTGCTTTTTGAATAATATTCAGGAAATTTTGTTTAAGTTTTTTGTCTCTAAATCTGAGTGCTTTGCCAAATATGATGCATTTTGTTCGCACATTATCGATTATGCTTAAGGTGTAAGGCTCATTGCTATCAAAGAGGCTCAAAAGTATGGAAGAATTGTGTACGTCAAAAACATTTTTGAAAATGGCTGAGAGGATGCATACCCCTCATTTTACCCCCCTAGATCCGCCCCTGACCATAAGCTGCAGAAGCCATCAAAAGAGTCTTGCATATTTCAGTCACTTGGCGCCATTAGTTTTGCTCTTTTTCACTAAAAGGCAGAGTCAAAAAAGTGGGGCCATGGCCCAATGCCCCCCCCCCCTAAATACGTTCCTGCTACCTAGCCTATTGCTAAATCTGGCTCTGCTGACGCTCATGCGTGATGCGTGTGTCGAAGTTATTAGTGATGAAAAAGTGCACTCAAATAGCCTGTTAAGCCGATAAGTCGAAAGCACATACAGAAGCAAATTACACTGACCAATAAATAATTCAATACTATGTGATGCGGACATGCTGAACATGTAAAAATTAGTTATAAAGCCATTCATGGGAGGACGCATAAGTGGTTGATGCTTAGAGATAACAAACAATTTTTCCACTTTATTGTAATTGGTAACACCTACTGAACTGATGAGGTCTGAACGTCAAAACGGTGTCTGCTGCACGGTTAATGTTATTTGTAAAACTGAAATTTATTGGATTTTCGGGTGTTCTATTCAATTTTCAACGAGTTTTGAAAAATTGTGACGAAACTTTTGTTAATGAAAATGAGCCTATTGTTCGGTATATAATTTGTGTCATCGGCAAATCATCGTTAAAAAACTGTAGGGCCGAATCTGAAATCTTTTCATAAAATTGGAAATTTTGGCTTGAAGTCAAAAAAATCCATATTTTTCAGTTTTGCAAGTTAGTGTAGAAGTACCGGTATCGAAGTACCAGTGCATTACCGGTACTATGTATTAGTAAAAACTTTTGGCAGGAACTTGATCTTCTTTTAGCACTACACCCCCCTCTTTCCGCTTTTGAAGCCGTATTTGGGTGGAGTGCTTATAGTTAGCGGTCTTGAAGTTTCTGACTATCTTAAAACGCTAGGAGTTTTTTCTTGAAATGACTAGTTTTTTCTGTTATTCTGTTCTTCTATAAACCTTGTTAATAATTTATTAACAGGGCAAGTTGCATTTATTCAAAAACCGTATTAAAAATCTTTAACGCACAGACATACCACATGTTTACGTTGAAGACTAATATTCTTTTTAATGGAGTCTTAACAAATCACCAAGTTACTATGTAGATGTTGCAGGACGTGGATTTACGGTAATTCGCAAAGCTGTAATACCACCTGCTCCATGATTCTGCTTTGCTGTAGAAGCCTAGCATGAAAATGTAAGTAAGAGCGACTGAAATAATCTTGTTAAACTAATATGGCCTTACTTAACGGCAGAGGGGCTGTGCAAACTGCAAAGCAAAGTAATGCCAATATTTTAGAATTTTTGTCGCGTTAAATTATGAGGGGTAGTCTCAGGGTTGGAAAAATCGGTTGTAATCTATATTCGATTGCGATATTCTATATTTTTTGTTCATCGAATGCACTGAAGCCTTTGCTTTTTTGAATGAGTATCGAATACGGCCTTGTCCTTACTTTTTTTTCGGCGCAATTCGATTTTCCATATTCGATTCTTTTTGTCCAGGTTACTTTATCTCACTTTAGTATATTTTAAATAATTCTCGGTACATCATTACCTTGTTTTTGCTGATAAATTTTTTTTTGTGCCAAAAAAAAAAAACAAAAAAGAAGATTTTTAATTACAAAGTTGCTTCGCATATAGGTATGTCTGTCGTTTGTCTGTAAGTTACCGCATGAACGTGAAGACATCACAAAAAATGCTATGCGTACATCGCTAAATGCTCAGTGTAATATCGAATATCGATGACAATATTCTCTACCTTTTTAAACTACTGTACCATCGAAATCGATTATTTCTTTACTTTTTGGTGAACTATCGATTATCAATTATTTCTTTACTTTTTTGGGTATCGATTTTCAACTCTGGGTAGTCTCTCTTAGAGCGATAGATCATATATGGGGGGGGGGGGGGGGGGCTTTGCCACATTCTTAAGCTACTCCTGATCATGCTGCAAGTTAGATTGCTTTAAAAATGCTTGGCAGAGCTTTCTAGTTCAATCATTGAGTTGCTTGCTCCTTTAAATGCCCTCTACATCTCTTTAAAGCTAACGCTACTTTTCGTACCAAATCGCTCTTTTGACCCGAAGAGTGTTCCTCTTAGGCTTGAAGAAACGTTTAAGAGTGCATGAGAAAAGAAGAGAATGCAAGAAACAAAAATAAATGCTTTGTGTGTTGACTTTTGAAATGAAGTAGAATTATTTTAGCAAAAAACGAACAGGCCTAGCTCGTTTACTTGAGATTTTTCCAATGGCTCTTCTGACCCCAAGAGAATTTAGAACCAAATGGCTTTTCTGACCCCAAGATTGCTCCTCTTAGGCGTGGAGAAACGTTCAAGAATGCATGAGAAAAGAAAAGAATGCGAGAAACAAAAATAAATGCTTTGTGTGTTGACTTTTGAAATGAAGTAGAAATTTTGTAGGAAAAACGGAATAGCTCGTTTACTTGATATTTTTTCCAATATTGGTTGTACAGTGTACACATTGGGTTATCTAGCGAGGGTGTTGTTAAGTAGGGGAATGGGGAGCATTCTCAACTGGGTTCATTGCTTTCGATGCAAAACGGCCTACATGTCTTAAAAATTGCTTTTACGGTGCAAAAATTTGGATAAATGTGGTACATTTAATCGGATTGTTTTTGAAAGGAACTGACATTGGCTTGGTGTACATCGATCCAACAGCGCAAGGCGCGCGAATTATATTTGTTTCGCAGCTTGTTTGTTTTATTTTTCTGTTCGCGGCCAGAGACCTCGAGAAACCTTGCCACGTTTACTTACATCAGTTATAATCGCTGTCGGGTAACGCACCAATCATTTGAATAACAAACGTTTGTGGAATGGAAATTGGATAGTATTAACATCCGGCCGAGAGCTAGTCGAAGAGATGCTGTACAGTAGTTTTAAACCATCAACTGCTTGTTATTCAACAAAAGTGTATCCAGAAAAGTAAATGAAGAGTAAAACTTCAAGACTGGAGCACAAGCTCCCTCTATGTTGTAACATGTAACCAACAATTCTTTAAATTCGGAAGAAGAGGGCTTGTTATGAACCTCGCATCCTTGCAAAAACTTTAAGTCTATGAGGTAATATTAAGGTAAACTTTTGATTGAAAATATTGCATCGAACACATTGCGTTGATCCAATTTCAGTAGGATGGTCATCAATTACATTAATTTCTTTAAATGGAAAAACAAGTCCCCTGTGAATGTCTATTATTGGACGTTCAATTAATTGTAGTCACTTTAATTTAAAGAAAAAAATTGCATAATCATTATTCTTTACATAGCAACACTTAATTACTTTTCAATTATAGCTGTTTATGATTGACAATGGAGCTGAAGATTGGAGGATCGCCATGAGCTACGAGAGAATATTTTTTATTGTCTTGGAGATAATAGTTTGCGCTATTCACCCTATTCCTGGCTTTTACACATTCGAATGGACAACTCGTCAGGTTAGTAAGCCCGCTTATGTAATAGTTTTTAAAGTGGCAAGATAGTTTCAAGGTTGCCCGAAATTTTCTTAATGAGTTCTGCACCGCGAATCATCTATGGAGCCGATCTTTTCCATCCATGATACTGCACGTATTTGGCATTATGACAACGCAGTAACGATGCAAAATTGGAGGAATTATGCCATACACTTGGAATAGATCTGTACCCAAGGCTTATGAGTAAAGAATAATCGAACCATTGACCCGGTTTTAGCTAGAGTTGGTGGGTTTATTATTGCATCATACCATATTAAAAATATGTCTTGAAAATGATTTTCGTTTTTTCTCTCAGTGTCGGTAATATAAGTATTAAGTTTACCTGAATCGTTTCATTATAAACGAAGATTAATGTACCAGCAATACTAAAACAGAAAATCTTCCTCTAAATAACTCCAGTTCTTTAAGGAAGTTTTGCTAAAAAACGACGCATTGTCAAAGTCTTTCTAATGGTAGTGTTTATCTGACTCTTATTATTTACATCAAACAATATTTCATTGCGTCTGAAACAGATTAGTTTGCACCACTTGTATATTGAAATTTATTGGAGCAGATCGTGTGGTTCCAGTTTTTTAGATTTAAATTTTTGTTGATTGCTTTTATCTTTTATGTTTTAGGCATTTACTGGCGACATATTAAGCACCACAGCAGATGTGGACATTCTTCTTTCCATCCCCATGTTTTTGCGGTTGTATTTGGTTGCCAGAGTCATGCTGCTTCACAGTCGCTTGTTTACCGATGCTTCTTCCCGGAGCATTGGTGCTCTTAACAAAATCAACTTCAATACAAGGTGATTTTGGTTAAGTTAACTGCTTGCTGTTTAGCTTTTCACTGCATCACGTAACAGAAAAATTGGAATCGATTTTTGTAAAATACAGATGATCATTCTACCGTGCCGCTGTGACACCGTTTAGTTGATTTGAAAATTGCGTCGTTGCAACTAGTGGCATACGGGGCACTGCTCTCCCCTTTTTGTTCTAGTCCCCCTTAAATTCGCCCCTAGTTCCCCCGACTTTTACACTGGCCACGCCCCTGGTTGTAACATATCTGGTTCGATGCCCATGGTGTAGCCAGATTATAAAAAAGTAAAAGAAAATGTTTTTGCATGAATAGATTTGTCATGAAGACGCTGATGACGATATGTCCTGGTACAGTCCTCCTTGTGTTCAGCATAACCTTGTGGATTATTGCTGCCTGGACAATCAGGGTCTGCGAAAGGTTGGTCAGACTTACTTTATACAAAATTTATACAAACAACTGAGTAGCTGGTTGGTACAAAAATGAGGTGTTCTTTAATTTTATTTAGTATTTACCAGAACAATGGCCGAGTGTAGACTGTAGAGTGTCTGCTTGCCTCTGGAGCATTGGACTTATAGGTTGCTTTTAAGGCAAGTCAAACCATAATCTGAAAAAATGGTATTAACATCTTTCCTGTACGAGAATGAAACGGTCAGATTGGAGAATACGTCGGCAACGTACTTAATAGTATACCTTTACTTCAGTGGCGCCCGCAGAAAAAATATTGGGGGGGCAAAGTGTGACGTCGTTATCGATGACGTCACCAACTAAATTTTTGAATGTGATACAGATCAACCTACTGATATAGCAACGAGTGAGTGGTTGGTAGTTACGCTTATTTGGACGCGTAAATGGACTAATGTGCAGTTGTACACGTCCCGTTTGGCCAGGGATGAGCAAACTTTTCAGCGCCAGGGCTTCTTCATTCAAAATTTATGCGGGCGGCAGTTGTTTTTACGTAGCCTACTTTGATGGTAGTTGAATAACACATACTACTACTATTACTACTACCATGCGGGCGGCATATAGTAGGCCTATAATATCCCCCAAACAGCAAATTTGAGTAAATCGAAAAATTCTTATTATTGACAAAAAATAGTGAAAACGTCCAATCAGTGGCGTAGTGAGAAATTTAAAAAAGGAGGGGGCATATTTTCTACTTTTTTTAAGCGTATTTTTTTCGGCAGAACAAATTTGAAGCTGATTGAGAAACAAGAAAAGCTTTAGGGGGGTTCGGAGGCATGCTCCTCCGGGAAGTTTTTGAAAATTTACATGTTGTAATGGCTATTTTTAGTGCTTTTTAAATAATTTCAGGCAAATTTTGTTTAAATTTTTTGACCCTAATTCTGAGTGATTCGCCAAATATGATGCATTTTGTTCGCACATTTTCAATTCGATAAGGCGCGCGAAAAAAAGGCGTACCGCTTATTGCTATCAAAAAGGTTCGAAATAATGGAAAAAATTGTATTCATTCAAAATATTTTTGAAAATGGCTGGTTGGAGATACATACCTCTTATCCTAACCCCCTGGATCCGCCCTAGGCCATAAGTTACAGAAACCATCAAAAGAGTCTGGTATGTTTCAGTCACTTGGCACCATTAATTTTGTTTTTTTTACTAAAAGGCCGAGTCGAAAAGAGGGGGGTCGTGGCACAATGCTCCCCCCTAAATACGCTCCTGCTTCAAATCTACTCGTGTAAAGTTACGCTACTAAATGTTAGAGGAAAATATTAACGAAATCAACGAAAGAAAAAAGAAATGCACAGAGCGACTATTATTAATATAATTCATTTGACGATGGGCCGCAGAAGCAAATACATTAACAAGTTGAGCCACATCTATTTTTTGTATATGTCTGTTTCAACAGACATGAACGTAAGAGATTGTAATCTCTCCTATCGGTTTGGACAAAAACATCTACGACTTTGTAGTAAAAGTCACTTTTTCGTGACAATTCTTGACGTCTATCCATCTCAATGGCGGTTGTTGCCACCGATGAAAGATCCTCTTCTTCACTTCGATAGCTCCTACATTCCGACACGTTTTGATTTTTTTCAGTGTAGAAAAGGATCTTTGTACTGACCCTGTCAATTGTCGAAGCGGATTATCTAGATCTTAAATATGTCTTCGTTTATTTAGTAGGCCTACACTATATCTCAACTTCAGATTAATCGCATAGTTTTAAAAAACTTCTTTGACTTTGACGCTAAATCTCCATTTTAACATACTGTAACTTTTGGCTAGTGGCTAAAAGGAAGATTTACTACCGTACCTTACGCAATGCGGCAATGCCCTTATTTTATTGCGGTTTGTCGAAAATATCTTGTCTTTTTACTGTGACGTCGTGTAGCCTATTTGAGGCACTGCTATCGTATATCGCTCTGGCAACTGACGAACTCACCATGATATATACTTGGCAATTTTGTCGAGACACGCTTTGTATACTTTTTGAAATCTTCGCCATGGTAGACGAGGCAGAGTTGACGCTGCTTTCATCGCCCATATATCGGCAATTTTGACCAAATAAAGTGATTGGTCTGGAAATATAAACACTTTGGCAAAATTTTTTTAACTCAAACAAAATATTTTGAACCGGGGGGGGGGGGTAGGTTGGGGGGGTGCAGCTCTAAAAAGAAAAACTCAACGGATTTGAGCGATTTGGAAAAATGGTCAAAATTTTGGGGGGAAACATGCCCCTTTTGCCCCCCCTGCAGGCGCTTATACTTAACTTTGAATGGTATTTTCTCACTTTTAGTGATATTCCTACTCCTTCAGTGGAACCTAGGTTTTTGGGAAGGCCGCCCGGGGTCTTTATTTGGAAAAACCGCAAATTGGAAATATACCGGTACTGTAGGACGTGAATCAACTAACCGCGTGAGTTGCTTACTGCTGTGGTATATTGCCTGTGTCTCAGTGACTATACATGCACAAAAACCCACACACAGTAGTCGTACTGCACAAATACCGGTAGTACTGAAATCTTAGCACCATGTAAACGCCCACCTAAAATAAGCTCGCACGGGCAGACAAAGGCCGGGCGGCCTTCCGGAAAACTCCGGTAAAGACACTAAAGGCGGTCGACAGCTACTGCTCAGCGAAATCGCTTTTGCATTTTTGTGGTTTATTCGTAACATTAGATTAAAATTACTGAAAAATGAGTAGGTGGTGTGTAGAGCACCAAACCGGTTGCCATTATCAAAACGCTGCTTCATCGAACTGCTTCTTTGCTTTTTTACATGACCTTGGACGTTGTTGTCACGCTGGTATACGTCATCAGTAGTATCTTGTAACGTAAAAATTAGAGGTTGCGGTACAACTACGGATGGGGCAGTAGAGGAAAGCGTTAAAGACCTAAAGTTAGTGTAACTTTGGGGTTGGTGTGTAGAAAGAGCAATTTCGAAAGAAAAGCAACGCGTTGCTGGATTTGGAATGTAGTTACACCGTGTACACGATTCGATCAAGTTATTGCATACCCAGTGACCCAACCCAGGAGCGAATCGTTTCAAAATAAGGAAAAACATTTCTTTGATTTGTTGAAAGTTTATTTCTGATGCAAAACCAAAGGTTATCATGACCCTGTATGTTAATGTCAGAGCTGGAACGGGGACCGAACCTACCGAGACCGAGATGAGACATCATAGCTTCGAGACCGAGACGAGACTTTAAAGTTACGAGACACGAGACTTCATTAGCCAAAAATTAGAAAATATAAAAACGATAGTAATACACTGGAGTATGGGCTCTACTAAGCCAAGTTATTGAAATAACTTTATAGCAAAATGACATTAGCAAAAACAATACTAGCTAATGAAGCCGTCGCGGTTATGAACTGATGTAGCCTATTATAAATGTGCTATTGGTCATATCCTTTTAACGATTACAATTAACAATTTAACGAGTTCACTATACGAAACAGCTTACTATCACAGAAGATTTAAGTCCTTGTAGCTTGCAAGGCAAGCAATACCTCTCACAGACGATTACACGGCCCAATATTCGTTTTTAATCTAACGAAAAAGATGTCAAGAAAACTTTAAACAAAAAGTCATTGGTAGGCTATGTTGGTCTAGACCAGGGATGTCGGCATTGCAGCCCACTATCCTCTGCTAAAACAATTTTTTGGCAAGTTTATCAAGTATTGAACACGAGAGTGTTCATGAAATTTAATCAAAATACTTTATATATAATAAATAATAAATTAATTAACATAAACATTTTAAAGCCATTGTGACACCATGCATTTTTGAAAATCTATCTGGTTAATAACTTTCTCATAAAAAGAGCTAGCTCAAATCTGGAAGCACTTCCCATGTCGGTAACGAAATTTCCTGCGACTGTAATCCCGACACTTTTTCGATTTGAAGCCTTTTTTTGGGCCTGGACTACTTTGAATAATCTTTTGATAGCTGTTGTAAACCAAACGAGAATAGCATCTTTTATAGGGAACAAATTTGTAGAAATCTTAATTTATGACTTATGACACGTTACTCTCTTGAAAATTTTTTGATTTGACACACCGTTTGCTCATAAAAAATATATTAATTTTTTAGACGCGACTAGCGGTCCTTATGTCTTTGAGTGAAGGCCATATTGTTAAAAGTTAAAACTAAATTAACATTACCGCTTTTTAAAGCTCTGGTTGTGTCAGTCAGCAAACTGCACTCATGAGACTTGAAAAGTCGAATAGTGTACACTATCTGCAGTTAAGTACATGTCATAAGTTTATTATTGGATTAATTATTACATTAATTAATTATATTGATGGATTTTTAAATTTTCTTTGTTGTTAAAACAGATGCATTTTCAGCAAAATGCGGCTCAGTACAAAACCTACCTATCAATGGTTAATTTTTTTTCTTAGAATATTGGAATTCTGGTCGCTTTGCGGCCCAGTTAAATATGTAATTTTGCAATGGGTCCCTAATAAATTAAAAGGTTAGACATCCCTGGTCTAGAGTAGATTACCATCGAATGCATGTGCTTAGTGGTTGAAATAGATCAGTTTTCACATATGCTGCTCACAAAAGAAAGCAAAAGCCTGCAATTCTGCAGGCCTGATCAACAAAGCAAAATGGTCTAAACAAAATGTGGCCAAATGTTTTTGCAAAGTGCGAAATCACGCACAATGTTTTACTTTGAATACATCGTGTAAGTACTATTGTTGCTTCCGTATCAAAAACCTGAATGCTGTTTCAAATCCAAAATTTTTTCATGTCTCGATCGAGACATGACCATTTTCCGGGACTTTCAAGGTCCGAGACTAAGACCGAGACGAGACATTGTCATAGCGAGACCGAGACGAGACCGAGACACTCAAAAACTTGTCTCGAGACGTGTCTCGAGACCGAGACACGTATCGAGACATCCAGCTCTGGTTAATGTCTTAAATTTTAAACCAAGAAATCCGCTTACAGGTTATATTCTAGTGATAAAAGTTCTTTCTTACGTCAAAAATTTATCCATAAACTTATTTCGTCTTTTTTGGCGATGATTTGATTGTCCATTTCCGGTTAATTCAAAGAGCTTGCTTTCTATTTTTAAAGACACTTTTCCATGATAAAAGAAAACGATAAAAAGAAACAAAAACGGAGTAGCTTGGATAAAATATTGAAAGTAAAAAATCTACTCTATAGTCATATCAGTTTTATGAAAGAAGTAAGATCCAAGTCACCTGTTGCAGCGAAGACAAGTTAAATCACTGATTTAATCTCCAACAGTGAAACTATTACTAGCGGTATTGCGGTAGTACTGTACTACATCAATTTTTTTGAAATCTATAACCCGCTAACTCTGGACAGACATCAGTGCACAGACTAAATAAAAAATATTAGGTAAACCTGTGAATAAAAACAAACATCATTAGACGTTTATTGCTTTGACTGTATCGACTTTTCAATTGAGACGTTGAGCTCATTTCAAAGTAATTTTACATCGGAAAAGTTGATATCAGACCCTAAATGTGATTAAACCCGCTTTGCAATAGTTTCTTAGGGTAACAGATGTTAGGTGATTATCTTGATTAGGAGGATGATGCCATGATTCTGTATTCTAACCTAAATTATGAATATTGGACATATTTTTCAAATTTTTAAGGCTTGAAAAGTCTCAGCTTATCGTCAAGAATCCTGATAAATATTTGATGATGACTTAACTTTTGGTGAACTCCAATAATCGCAATTCAAAAACTGGAAAAAGTACATAACATCATGTGACTTTGAAAAGATAATCTTGATCTTGAAAAAAAAAAGAAAAAACGTTGCCCTAAAATTGCAAGCAGGTCCGCTTTGGTCTAAATTCAAAAGCTGAAGCCTGGACGGAAATAGTTACGCATTGATTGTACAATCATCAATAAATAAACAATATTGCTTAGTTGTGTGGCTTGTTGGATGCGGTGAACAATTAAGTTTGCTGTAAATGATTTAGAAATGTAATCTTAACTTCGGAGAATGCATGTGTGGATTACTGGCCTATTTTGCTGAGTACCAGTGAAAATCAACCAAATAGGTTACAGTATATCTTCTTTAACAAAAATCTTCGTGGTTTCGGTCCGATTTCTCATCCAATCTTTTAACTAAATCAGACTTGAAATTTTCTTCCGATTGTATTAGCAATAAGTTCCGGCAAAATAACATAATATTCGACATGCGGCATTGTCATCGTTCAACCGAATTCGGATCTTCAAAAAGAACTTGGTCAAGTTTTGAAAATGATCAATTGTATGAACTAGTTATTTGGTTCTATGCATAATTTTATGTTTTAAACCGGTTTATATTGGTTTAGACCGTGCTTCGGCTTGATTTAAGTGAAAACTGATTTTGCTTACCTCTTATCGACTTTGTGCTACACCGAATTTACTCGTTTTCACATTTTAGTAAAGTTTTCAATATTGAGCTTGTTGCACAATACAGCAGAAAATTAAATTGAATTGACCTTTGAAATTGGCAAAACAAATCAATATTGTAGTTTTAATAAAAGTCATTGATTTTATTCTTTTTATTGTATGGACACTTGCTTTATATTAAAAAAGTATGTTGCCATATATTTTAAAAATCTTTTTTTGAACTACCGCACTTACAGGTTAAAAGTTCGTAGTCTATCGGAAGACTACGATAGGTATCAAACTCGTGACATTTGGTCCCGGTGTCCAATGTTCTAATCCGCATGCCCAAACCCCGTGTTCAGTCTTTTATATTACTTTATGAATACCCTGATATAAGAAGCGTGATTTCTTTTAGTTAAATCGTTTTGTTTTCGAACCAATAAAAAAAGTAAGGTGCGCTCACACTGACCAATGACATAAACTAGTTTATGTCATTACGCTGACTGAGGCATTTTAATGTCGATGATAAATCTTTTATTTGTTTTCTTGTTACGTTATCATACTCAACTGCGATGCAATAACGCAGGACTTCCCAAACTTTTTCGCTCGCGACCCCTTTTAATCTTCCAAAATTTTTCGCGACCCTTTACAGCAAAAATCACAAACAGTGCGAAATATGCATTTGTGATAATTATTGAAAGGCGAAAACTAAAAACAAGTTACCGCTACTCAATTATTTATTTATTTTATTTTTGTGGCATATTTATCCTCCTATCACGAGAAAACGATCAATGCGCTATACGAGCTCGCTCAGGAGTTGCCAGCCATCTGTTTACCACACCAACATGGGGTAATCCCGCTAAGTGCCTGTCCCACCGACACAACAAGTAAACTTGCCGGCTTGTTCTTCACACTGTCCCTTTATTGCTGAGCGTCAAGCAGGGAAGCTGTGAATACCAATTTTAAAGTCATTGGTTTGACCCGACTCGGAATTAAACCCAAGTCCACAGATTCAGAGGCAGACGTTCTTACCTCTCGGCCATCTGAGCTGTGGATGCCAACAATGCCTACTGGTTTATACTTAAATAGCTTATTAGAAACAAAAAAAGCAAACACATTTATGTAATGTGATGGGTGCAATTGCTTTCTCCTACAAGCCTAATCCAGCCGCGGCTCAATATTTGTTAATGCCGGTCTCACGGCGGTTTCAATGTTGCTTATGCAGGAACGATGTTTTGCCGTCAACGTTGAACATGCAGACTCGCACAGACACGTCGAGACAAACGGCCGGAGTGCGGTTACTGCCGAGGCCGATGATGATGGATATTCGGCTTTAATGCTAACCATTGATTAACCAGCTATCCATTGTTTAAATAGTTTTTAGTTACCGGTACTATAGCCTCTTGCCAGCAGAGTTCTACATGGCGTCGCCAACCGCAGCGAAGAAACAAAAAGATACATCCAGCTTTGTCACTTGATACCAAAGTGACGAAACAAAACAGTTCATAGTTCTACAGAGAACTACAACATTCAACCGCTACCTCACCATTTCGTATTTAGCTTAGAGATAGGCCAAAATCTACAGCTAGGCCTAAGTTAAGAATGCTGTTTGCGCAATTGCACCAGTTTTAAAAATCACAACAACATGCTACGCAATTGCGTAACACTGAATACGCAAATACTTTGCCGAAAATTTGTACAAATGTGTACTTCCTGCGACCCCTGAAGTTTGTTACGCGACCCCTCGCGGGGTCGCGACCCCCAGTTTGGGAAGCTCTGCAATAACGTATCACATGAAGAATAAAACAAAGTGATAAGTTCCCAAAGACATTGAGAAGTCTTATTCGGTGTGATTGCAAATTCACATTGAACATAAATGTATTTTTCAAGCACCGGGTAATTTTTAGAATATGTCTATTTATAGCCACACGAATGAGATAAAAGCGTTCTGGGAATCACATGTTGAATAGCCTAAATGTAAATATAATGTTTATTTTAGGTATCACGACGGCGAAAGTAACAACAGCAATTTTCTCAGTGGCATGTGGCTAATTGCCATTACATTTTTATCCATTGGATACGGCGATATTGTCCCCAACACGTACTGCGGTCGCAGTGTGTGTCTCATTACTGGTGTTATGGTAAGTCTGTTGACATTTTCATGTGGCGTTTCTTTTTTGGTTTCATTCTTTACAAGCGCTCAATTCCCAGTTCATTTGCTTTTTGTTCAGTGTGGTTGGTTATTTTGTGGTGATTCTCATAGATTTACCAACACAATCATTTTTGACCCAAACTTTCAGAAATACTTATCTGTATGGACAAGGAATTTAAGGTAAAAATTTTTATGCCTCGAGCGTTTGCTACAACACTACAAATTCGACGCTACGTCGGCTGTTCTGTGAATGGTAGGCCTACTAGTAGGCCTATGCATTAATCATGTTTTTGCACAAGCAATAACGTAACGCAGTTTTTCCGGACTAACTGAAACAAACGCCAGGGCATACAGTACCTCCTCCAGCTCATCGCTGTAACATTATCTTCGATTTTGAATTATTGTTTTTTTTTTTGAAATATTCATATTTTGCGATTTAAGAACATTGAGATTTAAGGCATAATTTATCAATTCAATTTTAAGGCATAATTTATGAATTTTAAGGCAGTCAATGTTAAGGCATTCAAGATTTAAGGCATAATTTAATCACTTCAAAAAGCTCACGCATAGTTCGCGATCGAGCTGTTTGAAATAAATCATATCACATTCAGTTAAAGCTGCTTTTTGGTATTAGGCTATTAAAATTAGCTCCTCAACTTACGTAAAAAGAATTGCCATGCAAAATTCAGTTTCTACAGAAATTTTTTTCACTTTTCCTTCAGTAAAGCTCCACTATAAGTTCTTCGCACTTATTTCACCATACTCTGGAAATAGTTCTCACTGGCAGCGTGACATCATGTTGGCACACAGTGTGCTTGGATGTTGTTTTACGTCAGTCATGATCGCAAGGTCATAAGTTCAGCTTTCAACTAAGATCTGTTCTTGCTTGATTTAATAGGATACTTCATGTTGAATATTTCCGTAAGGCGGATTTTCAATTAGAATATTATCCTAATCAGAAGATTCTCCTAAAATCTGTAGTCTCATAAACTAGAATCCAATTGTTCGTCTATTTCTGTTTATTATTTTTCTGCTTTAAATACGCTATGATTACACTGTAGTAACTTCTGCTTTTGAAGTAATTGTTTTGGTTTAGGGAGCGTCATGTACTGCGCTCGTAGTTGCCGTGGTAGCGCGTAAATTGGAACTGACTAAAGCTGAGAAACATGTTCATAATTTCATGATGGACACCCAACTTGCGAAACGGGTAAGTCAAACTTTAATTAAAAAGTATAGGTGAGTTGAAAAAGGAGCTCAATCGATTCTTCTTTCTTAGATGAAACAATGAGGGCTTTTCGTGACCAAAAAAAGAGTGATGAACATCAAGCGTCAAAATTTTTGCACCTCCCAAAAATCTGTGAACATGATGCAAGAGATTTATGGGGTGCCGTTGGAAAAAATATACGCTTTGTGAGCCATGTTTTTGAGCTTATTTAGAGTCTTAGACCATAACTTGTCCGATAAATAATAAATGTATGTAATATCCGACTTAATTCGAATATCCGACTTAACCTGCGCGTGCTTTTTGATTCGACTTAAAATACATTTTTTCCGATACATGGGAAAAATTTTTTGCGTGTGTTTTATGGTCCGACTTAATTATATTGGACAATTTATGGTCTAAATAAGCTCAAAAAACAACGTTCACAAAACATATCGTTTTTTTCCAAACGGTGCCCCATAGAGATTACTTTTCATGAAGCCGTTGAGGTGTTCGCGATTACGATGCATTATGCATTTTTTTTTCCTAAACTGGAATTAATTGCACTGAAGTATCGACATAGCAGCGTTGCTTCCATATAATTTATGACTTTATTATTTCCTTATGTTTTAGCGTATGCAAGACTTAGAAGCGGCTGATTAAGCTTGTTTTCAGTGCTGTTTGTAAATGAGATGTTGCTTAACTTTTTGACTTTTTGTCAAAATGTAGGCCTACTTATTTAGGTCAAAAACGCAGCAGCCAACGTTCTTCGAGAGACCTGGCTTATATATAAGTACACAAAGTTAAGGAAATCAGACTCCAGAAGAGTTCGAAAACATCAAAGAAAATTTCTACGAGCGATATACCAGTAAGTTTGATTTGCATGCTTTTTGTGACGCTAGATGTAAAGCTTTAATCGGCAAAACTGATATAACCTAATTTTGCAGGCGGATCCAAAGGGGTAATCGCCTCCCTTTAAACTTAAAGCTTTAAGCAATAGCAAACGGCATCAAGAGCTGTTTGCATAAAACCATGATTTGTCATTGTATTAAATTATGCGTCCACTCTTAATGCAGTAGTACGTGCCATAAAACATTGATAGCCCCTTCCTAAACATAAATCCCAGATCCACCATGCTTTAGTTTAAATGTTGTAGAAAAAAACTGACAACGCTGTGCATTCTTGAGACCTAGTGAAGCAACAGCAGAAATTATAACTTTGTATAAAAGCACATAAAATCTTATGTCACAACATTTCAGCATTCTACTTCAAAAGCACGCCCCAGCAACACTGTAGCTGTTGTTGCATCTTGTCCTGCAGATATGCTCTGAAAAGTTAAGAATGCTATTGCTGATGTCATTTTGGACAATTGTACTGTGTCACTGTCCGTTGAGTTAACCCTTGCTAAAAACAAAGGATGGAAAGTACTGTAGGTCAAGAGCCCAAAGATAAGCGTGGAAAAATACGTTCTAAGCTGGCAGCACTTTGTTTTAAAAAATAATATTGTTTGTTTTTGCTCGGGCGAAAATACTGACCAGTGTAAAGTTAAATAAACATGCGATTGTCGTCAAAATGTCTTAATGCACATTTTAATGACCATCATTTAAATGCCTTGCCGACTTGTGAAAACTACAAAACTACAAATAAGCCTATACGAGATTAATTTCCTTGTTAGAACAATAGTGGTCATCGTCATACACAGCTGCATCACTCATATAAACTGACAATCCAATATTCACTCATTGTTTACGTTTATATTACTGCAACAAATCTGGTGGCCTTACTTGTTATGAACCTTTTTTAATAGCATTGATTGAAAAATTGTTTACTGCACATCTTTAGCATGTTAATTGACAAAAGTACCCCTATTTTGTTTTGCATGAAAAAATTTCTGTAGTTAGATTATTTGCGCAGCTTATTTTTATTGTGTTAGTGTAATGTACAGTAGCCTACATGCATCAATGCGTCATCATCGCCTTACCAACCAAATGGAGTGTTTTGTGTAGTTAAATCAAGGGCTTATATTCCCCAATTGCTTAATCCCATGAAGGTTTGTTGATAGGTAGCCTACATTTTTGCACAATATATGTTTTTTTAGATTAAGAAATTGCAAATTGGAACAAAGAAAAATGGGAGATCAAACTAATACTTTGGTTGACTTTGCAAAGGTTGGTATGAGTTGAAGCTGCACAGCGTATAGGCAGACAACTTTTATTGTCTGCGGGCCTACCGAGATACAACTTGAAATCGGCCTTTTTAGTAAATTAATTTTTCCTCATTTTCTTTTTAAAATAGGCTACCTTCGTTCTTTTTCCCACGTGAGTAAGTGTTGATCTCTGCTTTGCTTTGGCATTTTGCAAAAAGTTGTGCGGTTTGTGCCAACTGTTGTAGAATGAGTGTCACAGCTATAGCACTCAGAGTTGTCAACGGGCCGACGATGTTGAGCCCGACCCGAGCCTAATTTTTCAGGCCCGAACCCGAAACCTAAGTTATCAGCCAGTCTGAGCCCGATTTTAACCCGAAATCAAAATCTTAACTTTAAGTTTTGAAAAAAAAAACTTGATAGAAAAGAAAATGAGTTTTATACATCTAAAATCACACCAGTTATAAACAGCAATATTTATACAAGGTATTATCTTTGCTTTATTTCAGCAATCGCGAAAACCTTATGTGTCACTGAAAATTTCGATTTCCTCCGGCGTCCGGCCCGATTGAAGCCTGACAATTTTTCAAAACCCAAGCCCGGCCCGAACCCGACTCGAAAAGCCCGAGCCCGATTGACAGCTGTGATAACACTTGAAATATCTCCTGCTTAATGTCAGTTGACATTGCTTAACTCATGTAAGCCCATTGATAACTTTAAATGAGCAGCACTGGAAACAAAGGGTAGTCCCAGTATAATCTTCTAGATTCTAGTTGATATATCTAGCGATTGATAGCCTATCTTTATATCACAATTGGTTTTCACTGCTCTCTCGTTTGAGACAACTAGGGTAGCTATTATTTCAGAAACTTTTTTCAAAAATTGAAAAATCTAATGTTGATGAATGATCGATTTTTTATGTTGTTGTCGTGCTTAACATCACTCATTTGTAAAATTAACTTTTTACCCGCTGCTCTTTTATCGTTAAAAGCTGCAGAAATGCCTCCAGCAAGTGTTTTTTTACCGGGGCTCCGCAAGTTTACAATTAGTGCTAGCCATGGGTTCAATATTCAATTTCTGCAGGGTTCCGTAAGTTGTATTAATGCACTGGGTTCCTCGAATCTCTGGAATATTTCGCTGGGGTTCTGCTCCACCAGAAAAGTTGAAAGCCACTGCTTCAGACTATTATAACAATTTTAAATTCGCAAGGGACAAATTAATGTTTTGGCTATAACAAAAGTCTCCTCAGCCTTGCTGCGCACAGCCAATCTAGGCTGGACTCATTCCAGACTGTAAAGACTTAGTTAGTTAGTTGCATATTTATCCTCCTATCACGAGAAAGCGATCAATGCGCTATACGAGCTCGCTTAGGAGTTGCCAGCCATCTGTCTACCACACCAACATGGGGGAATCCCGCTAAGTGCCTTTCCCAACGGCACAACAAGTAAACTTGCCGGCTTGTTCTCCACACTGCCCCTTTAATGCTGAGCGTCAAGCAGGGAAGCTGTGAATACCAATTTTGAAGTCATTGGTTTGACCCGACTCGAAATAAAACGCGAGTCTACCGCTCAAGAGACAAACGCTCTATACCACTCGGCCATCTGAGCTGTTATTTACATTGCTAAACTGAACATCTCCACTTCATTTTCTTTTCTAGGTTGTTCCCTCCTTTTAGCATACGACTGGCAGTAAACAACGATGCCCAGTGAAAAAGCCTATAACTTTTAATAACCACAACTAAGTTACCGGTAGCTTAACTAGCCCACATTACTACAAGCCCCTGGGGCAACCCACTCATTTGCAGTTGCAGTGATGTGGGCAACCCAGGGCTTGTAGTAATGTGGGCTAGTTAGGCTACCGGTAACTTAGTGGCAGTGATAGAGTCGAGTACTCAACCTTCGAGTACGAGTAGCCTACCGAGTACTTGCCTTGAGAATCTTCGAGCACGAGTACTGGTGGTTGGCTTCGAGTACGAGTATTACAAGCTCGAGTACGAGTACCGAGTACATTTTGATTTTTTGCTGTTAAACTTTACACTATAAATCAATAATAAAACACGACGTTGTGTTTTTCCATTTCATTTCGCTAATATCTTAAAAACTACATGCGATAGAAATTTGATTTTTACGTTTAATGAAGAATAGAGGCTAAATTTCAAATTAATGCAATAAAAAAAAAAAAAAAATCGAAAATTTGGCTTTGTTGTATTCTTCCTGAAAACGGCAGAAGTCTTGGGTCACTTTCATTCAAATCACTTATTTTGGTGAAAAAACAGGAACCGGAACAAGCCAGCAAATGTCCAAAGTCGGGGAATACCCTAAAAATCGCAACAGCGTTTATTTAAATGAAGCCACGATCGTGACATCTCGGACAAAAAATGTCACAGTACTCGTGTACTCGACCGATTTTTAGACCGAGTCCGAGTACTTTCAGGTTCGAGTACGAGTACTTTTTGAGATTAAAAGTTTCGAGTGCGAGTACTCAGAAAAGCTGTACTCGAGTGTACTCGAGTGCGAGTGCAGTGTACTCGAGTACTCTATCACTGCTTAGTTGTGTGTTATTAAAAGTTATAGGCTTTTTCACTGGGCATCGTTGTTTACTGCCAGTAGTATGCTAAAAGGAGGGAACAGCCTAGAAAAGAAATGATGTCGAGGAGTTCAGTTGAGCGACGTAAAAAAGTGTCTTTATACAGTCTGGAACGAATCTAACCAGGATTGGCTGAGCGTAGCAAGGCTGGCGAGACTTTGTTATAATTTTAAATTCGATTAGATTAGCATAATGGGACTACGTTAGAAGAAGAGTTTTACAAAATTGTTAGAACAAAATCTTTTATATTGTATTACGCCGAAGCCGTTTCCGCCTTAGAACCTGGGTGACGCAGCGTCAAAAAAACTTCACAGCTGTGGTGTTGGCGACGCTCTGTCCGTATTTTTTTCATTATATCAATCGCTAAATGCATTCAAATTGTAACTACTTTAGAAGTTTTCATTCAAATAATGTTTTTTTGTTGTTTCGATGTTTTACCATCAGCTCTATTTGCATTGCAGATGCAGATCAGAGTTTCAGAAATGCTTAGCGAGATATCAGTTCGGCACGAGTCAGTCGATGTACAAGTGAAACACATTAATGCCCGGCTTAATTCATTGGAAAATCAAGTTTTACGTCTTCCACAAATACTTTCTGAGGTCGTCAAAGCAGAACTTGCAAACCACAAGCAAGAATCAATTTCACTGATTGACGAAGAAAAAAATCAAGACGATTCGATAAAAACGAAAGAGAAAAGAAATTCATGGCCATGACCATTTGATATTGAAAAAGTGCATTTCGCTCAGTAGTGATGGAGCTGCTTTCAATGAGCGCTTGCAGCCTTTTTGGAAGTTAGTCAGAAAACTAAGAAAAGCCGACTTCGGCAAACTTTTGCTGACTTATATTCTGCTATGCTTACCGATAAGCAAAACAGTGAAGCTCGTGATGCAGGCCTACCGTTAAGTAAAATCAACTGAATCAAATAATTTATGTTTTTCTTGCCTTTAAAAAAGGTATATTTATGGCTTTTCATTTACTTTTGAGCGTACTTTCTTTGATCGTTTTGTTTGCGTTGTTTTTTTGCTCATGTAAAATTATTCTTAAAACTCTGCACTGTCGCCGTCAAAGAAACGCTTCAAGAAATATTAGTCGATAGCCAGTGGCGTTGAGGTACTGTCCCCTTGTTGGCGCGTTAAGACTTTTTAAGGATAGATCACTAATGGCAAATGAAGACGGGGCCTCTAATTGTCGAAACCCGGCCCTGCCTCCCGCCTAAATGCTTCTCTGGCTATACGCTACCTGTCGATACAATATAGTTTTTGTCAAGTTTTAAATCAGTATATAATATTTTGTGAAAGCTATACATTTGCTGCACTTGTTGGTATCTCAACCTATAACCGCACTAGATTGCAGTTGTTTACTAAGCAGAGCATGGCATGAGCGCGCAAATAACTAACAATATGAAAGTTTCGTCGTTTTTCGATTTCAGCCGCTTATAGCCCTTCTTGTTAGAAATTCTGTTGGATTGAACTTGGTTAAAGCTGGTTCCTTTACTTCGTCACTTTTCTCTAGTCGCTTTGTGATTACTTCATTCTTCTAGTATACGGCGATTCTGCCAAATCAGAATAACTGGCTTAAAAGGTTGATTACTACAGTGAAATGCAGGGTGAGTGACGGGAAACCAGTGTTTCTAAGGAAAACAAAACTCTGCAAATATTTTCTAATCAAAATCAAATCTTTATTATACTCGAGTTATTACGCAGAAGCTTGTAACGAGTGTCGGGGCCCATTTCCTCGACTAAGCGTCTATAGGCTGCACAGTTCCGAAGAAACGTCGCAGCGGTGGCGACACTGTGCCGATTTGGCCGGCCCGGTAATCGAACCACAGACCTCCTGCACCGATAGCCTGTGCGCTTAGCAACTGAGCTAACGGCCGGTTGCTAAGATTTTATTTAACGTAAAAGATAAATAAATAACAACAAACTAAACGGCATCTTAAGCAGGTGAGGGACTACCTCCTTACCCTGTGCGTATACTGGTTTCAAACTTCTTGCTTTGCCCGAGAAACAATTGCAACACCTCGATAGTTGGGGATACCATCATTTAAGTCTTCATTATCATATATAACCGAATAATAAATCCAACCTTTACCTGCAAAGCAAAAGCTTGATCTACTATATCAAGTCAAGCGCAAGGTACACGTCGACTTTAAAAATCGCTGGTCGTGGTAACGGCGACGACCTATATTGGCCTATTGACTAGCTTTGCAGCCTTCTATTCGACCAATGCTAAACAAACAGCAGCATCAAACGCACTGGATATTGCACGTAAATGAACGAAACATGTTAGCCCATCATAAAACCTCGATCATTTGAACCCCGCCGCCAATAAAACGGGAATGGGAGAAGGGTTAAAAATAGAGGGCTCATGGCGGTAAAAAAAGGTTTTACGGTAGACCTATAACTGTAGGTAGTGGCGTGCCAAGAAGAATAGCTCACCAAGGCATTGGTTCCTTTTTTTGACGTTTTGAAAACTTTTTTGGAGATCGATTTCTAAGGGCGAATGAAAAACGAAGCCTTTCATTGTCTAAATTTTTCAACGGCTACGCCCATGAGTGTGCTTTATAATGCGTGAAATGTAGTGTTGAAAGAAGAATGATTTACCTTAAAGGAAACAAAAAGTTGTGAACTTTTTTTTCAAAAGCAGATAAAAGATATGAGTTTTTAAAAAAAATGAAACGTAAACTAGGTTAATAATGTTGCACCATTTCTGTGCGACTTGATTGGAAATTTTGTTGCATACCGTATTAGAAACTATTTTGCAACGGAATGCAATGCCTCTTAACAAGCAGAGATACGCACAGTTTGAGAACCACTCTCTCATACTCTCAACTTCTTACCTCTTCTGAAAGAAGCCCCTACTTACCTACGCATACCCTACCACACCGAGTTTCAAAAAAGGCAGAATCAGGAGCGGGTCTGGAAAATTTTGGTGAGGGGTGTGCAATTTCAAAAACTGCAAACGGTTAAAGCTGGAAAAGGGCGTAAATAAGCCTTTTGAAAATGTTTCACGTCAGGGGCGTATTCAAAGTCATTTTCAGGGAGGGGGCATTAATTTTTCGCATTTTGCTAAAGCCTAGTTTTTTCCGGTAGAACTACTTTGCAGCAAATTGAGGGATAAAAAACGGTTCGAGGGGGTTGGAGAAAATGCTCCCCGAAAAGTTTTAGAAAATTCACATATTGTGATGGCTAGTTCAGTGCTTTTTGAACAACTTTTGGGCAAATTTTGTCTAAACTTTTTGCTCCTAATTTTAAGTGCTTCACCAGATAATAAATGCATTTTGTTCGTGCTTGATTTATGCGTGCTTAGCCTAAGGCTTATTGTTATCGAAGAGGTTTGAAATTATGAAAAAATTGTATTTATCAAAAAGATTTTTGAAAATGGCTGGCGGGAGGCATGCATCCTCTACATACATCCCTCCTGGATCCGCCCTTGGGCGATATCGCCCCTTCGGGAGCAAAAAATATGCATTAGAGGGCAACATGTTTTCAGGGGGCGATGGTGTATTTCCAAAAGTTAGACGCAGTGCCGTATTTAGGCGGGGGCTGATTGGGCTGCAGCTCCAGGCCGACCGCAAATGTCAAAAATATAGACCCACCGCCAGAAACATTGAAATCAACAAGAAACACTATAGCGTAATCATTTTTTGCGGAAATGCAGTAACTACGAGGCAATATATATGTCGTCAAGAGCGTAGAAAGGGAGGAGCTTGGAGAAGCTAAATCGTTCTCCGGAAATTTTGAACATTCCTCGAACAGTCTTCGAACGATTTTTACTTCTACTGTTGTCAGTGGCGTATGCGTATCGAAATAAAGACGCTAGGGATTGTGGCAAGCGAATGAGCAGGATAAAGTGCAAATGATTTTTTCCAAAATTTCAAACACCTTTGTAATCATGTTCATGTTTCTAACATGAATTGAAAATACGCAAATATAGATCTCATTCAGACAAATAAAATTAGAAAATTAAACAAAAAATTCTATATAGGCGTACATTAAATCGACCTAAAAATATTAAAAATCGAAATTGCAGTAAATCTACCAGCGGGTTTAAGTAAGCCTACCTGCGGGCCTAAGTAATTCTACAAAAAATGTTCGGAAACACGTGCCTCTAGACTGCTCTGGAACAGATTTAGTTCTTGTTTACGCATCAAATTTACTCTGCTGATGCAATTTTCGTTTCAATTCACAGTGGAATAAATTGTGTCATGAGTTTTCAAATTTTGCTCCCTCTCTGAGTAAATTTTTGAGTACGGCTCTGACCGAAGTAAAGTGCATTAGTAATGAATTGTGTTAAAAACTAGGGGGGCAAAGTCAATGGTTCGTTCACCCATGGACGAAAAGAAGTTGAATTCTTTAGCTATTCTTTGCATTGAAAAAAAAAAATACTGTTAGAGAAACCAGTGGTGTTCTAATCCATAAGAGTTTGGCATGACATCACTACCGAAATCTGGCTTAAAAAGAGACAGGGTTGTGTGGGGTGCTACAGGGTTTTACCTTGGGTCCCTTATTATTTTCTTGATGCATAAACGATTTGCCACTACGCACTCACTCTCATGTTCATCTTTTTTGCAGATGACACTCTACTGATGATGAAAGATAGGAATATCAGCAATCCTTAAATAGCCAGTTAATCACGAGCTTTGTGATGTTGATAATTGGATGAGATATAATCGCCTGTCCTTAAATTTTTCGAAGTCTTCCTACTTTATTTCAACTGCAAAACATAAAACAAACTCTACGATTAATATCTGTATCACTGGTCGGCGGTCATGCCATACCATGGTTAGAATCGATTAAATATTTGGGAATAATTATTGATAAACAATTAACTTGGAGCAATCACGTGAATTCCATTGTCAATAAATTAGCTAAAACCGCTAGATTCTAGAATACAGTCTAAGGTTCGGCACCTCGTGAGTAAGGTTACTTTAGTAAAGCTGAATAGCTTTGTGCATCCTTATCTCAAACATGGTATAATAGCGTAGGGTAACAGCAGGAAAACTTTGCTGCAAAAGGTCGAAGTATCACCAAATACAATTCTTAGAAAGTCGATTTAGCACAAGGACTAAAGATGTAAATGATAATTTAAATCATTGTTTTTTATTTAAAGACAAAAAATTGAAAATTTAAAACACGTTTTTTACTATTCCGGAGCAATACTTGTTTCAGACAAAAAAACATGTTTTTTTTAATAAAACAAAACATCACTTAAAAAAACATGTTTTTTTTAATTAAAAGTTTTTTTCTGTTTGCGCTGCTGTTACTGCCTTAGTTTTAGCACTGATTAAAAGAGATCAAATGGCATTTAAATCTGGTTGTTATCTTTTTTTTTCTGCACCATCAGTCCGGTGCACAGTCCAAAGTCTGCAAGTCAGGAATCGTGGTTGTTATCTTTTTTTTTTTTTTCGTGTTTGTTATCTTACAGCAGTGGCGAATGGCTATGAATCTGGGGCGCCCCCTGGTGGGTGAGTGAAATCAAAATGAATTTTCAAGATTATTATTCATTATTATTGGCATATTTATCCTCCTATTACGAGAAAGCGACGAAGTGCTGTACGAGCTCGCTTAGGAGTTGCCGGCCATCTGTCTACCACGCTAAGATGGGGGAATCCCGCTAAGTGCCTTTCCCAACGGCACAACAAGAAAACTTGCCGGCTTTCTCCACTCTGTCCTTTCAATGCTGAGCGTCAAGCAGGGAAGCTGTGAATAGCAATTTTAAAGTCATTGGTTTGACCCGACTCGGAGTCGAACCCCAAGTTTACCGATCCAGAAGCAGACGCTCTATACCACTCGGCCATGTGATCAGTTTAAAGTTTCAACGGTTTAAAGTTTAAAGATGTTTACTGGTTTAAGGTTTAAAAATGTTTACTCCAGCTAAGCAACTAGTTGATAACCTTTTTGGTCTTCAGTTTTTGATGCAGGGCTCTTAGAGCTAAGGTTTGCTGAATCCGGATCCCCACGGTTGGGCGTATTGCGGGAGAAGAGATTCTGAATTTAGAGGGGTGCGACTGTTGCTGCAGCATCAAGCTCATATCTGCAACAGCACTGAAAAATATGTCTGTGTAACTTGATGTGTGAAGTGGTCGATGAATCCCCAAAGTACAGGTAGCGAAAACAGGCGGTTTAGCTCTGCAGCATCCTTTCCATGCACTTCCTAACCAAACGCTGGGAGCGAAGAGCAGACTTTGTACGAATTTTTGGGCTTGTTACCACCACAAAGCATTTTTAACACTTCTTACGCTACAGGGGCGTTCCCAGAAATTGAAAAAAAAGGGGAAGGCGCACAAACCATGCTACTTAACTTACCCTAAAGTCTGAAAGGTCTGAAAGACGAGCTTTTGTGCTTGCTTCAACTTCCGCCGGACCTATCTTTTTAGAACCTCCAAACAACTGTGGTTTCCTTGCAATCGAACGTGTTTAACTTAACTCCAAAATATTGTTATAGATGATTTCTTTTAATAGCCTATTACCGTCCTGGATATTTTTCTGTGGTTAACGTGATTTGGCGTCCCAATATTTTTTATATGATGTTAAAATTGGCCACATTTTGTTTTCGTTTGCTACGTCATAGTGACACATCAAGCTAGAAAGCCATACACGTGATTCAAATCTTCAAGGTACACTGTGCAGTACCATTATTTACTAATGCAGAGCTGACGGACCTGAATTACGCACATGAATAAAGTTTTTGCCTCATATCGCGTAGAAACTTCAAGACATACGAAAAACGAAATTGAACCCCCTCCCCCCAGAACTAGCTTTGACGTACTTTTAACGCCGGAGTAATGTTGGTTGGACATCTAACAATTACGCGTAACCGGTATATCAGCTTTAAAATATAAAAGTTTTGTGCGTTTGTCTGCGGAGGAGGGAGGCAGCAGTTTTAAACGCTGTTTCGTAAAAAGTTTTTGTAGAAGTGTAAAATGCACTGGGGTTGTGGTACCGGAACCATGCCGTAGCAGCAGTACTGGTAGTCTCTTTTCCAACTTCCGTGTTCCTTTCGAAATTTGCCGTAGTGGCAGCACAGAATTTAGTAGATAAATCAATGAGCTTAATTGGTTTATCAATCTCAAGAAAGAGCGGTTGAGGTGTTGTTTCTAATCGCATAGCTCTTAAACGTTTGCAATTCTGGCGGTCGGACGTGTTTTGCAAAGCAGTTAAGCTCAGGCAACTGTGACATACAAACAGCAGATTTTCTAGCACAATTTTGTAAAGCTTATTTAACAGCTACTCCTGGCTGCATTAATCATGTCAGTCGAACAAATGTTTGAGAAAATTCTGAACAAACTGAGCAATTTCGAAAAAAGTTTTGAAAATATTGAAACAAAATTAAACAATTTCCAGATGAGACTTGAACAAGTTGAGAAATTCTTCAATGCTGAAATAGCTAAAATCAATGAAACCACGACAACTAAAGTTTCGCAAGATGAATTTTTTTTACTTAATTTTAATTGGGTACTAAGGATTTGGTACCAAACCAAGGATTTGTTAAACAAACCAAGAAAGGTCCCAAGGATTTGGGAAAGGGGTCTGAATTCGAAAGCTTTGTTGAAAGTGACGGAATCGAAGGACTGATAAAAGAGCTTTATGATAAACGACTAAATATTCTAGTTCATGGTCTTGAAGAAACTGAAAGTGTATGGGAGACAAAAGAAAAATCTTTGAGACGTTCTTGAAAGAGGGTTGAAAGATCGAACCTCATCTGACACATCCCATTGATATTCATCGTTTACCTCAGCATCCTGTCTTCAAAAATCAGAAAAAAATTACCAGGCCTATAATTGTAAAATTAGCGGATTCGTTTGAAAAATATTTGATCATGAAATCACTAAAGAACTTAAAAGCTTATAACGAAACCAGATGCAAACAAAACCATCGAAACCAGAGTCAAGTATTCATCTCCGATCACTTGCCCCAAGAATTTCAAAAGCACAAAAAGCTGCTAATGCCTCAGTTTAAATCAGCTCGAAAAGAAGGTAAGAAAACCTACTGGAAGGCAGAGGATGGCCTGCATTGCCTATTTATTGACAACGCAAAGACCATCCCTGAACTGTGATTAGCTATTCTGGAAAAATTTTCTAGATAATTATTTTGCCTATTAGATAATATTAATCCAACATCTTTCTGTTTAAATTCGCTTTACTAGTTTATTTTCCAAATTTATTTACAGTTGTGTAGCCCTGTTGAAAGCCATACTGTAATTAGATTATACAGGGTGGGGCAGAAAGGACGGACGTTTTAGAAATGGTTATAACTCAGCAAAAGTAGTAGTTACATACATCAGACCGGTACCATGTAATCCGTTACAGCTTAGCATTTTTCTTTTAGTTACCCACCCATCGATCTGTTGCGCATTACCAATTGTTTTTTCTTTTTAGATGTGTAGGCCTAAATTAAATTTTCAGGATTAATGATGACTGTGTGGACGATAGAACATCGCGTGTTTGCCTACGACAGTTTCGTAAAAAATAACGAGTCTGTCACAGCTGTTCAGCATGAGTTCCGGCGTCATTTCAAGATTCACCGAAATGATTCTGTTCCAGCCCGTAACACAATCTTACGTTGGGTAAAATCACTTCGTACTCGAGGTACGCTACAGAATGCAAGACCGGTTGGGGCCCCACGAACTGCAAGAAGCCGGGAAAATGTGGAACGCGTCAGGCAAGCTTTGCTTCGGAGTCCAAGACGCTCGGCTAGAAGGCATTCTACTGAACTTGGGATCAGTGCTCGGTCAGTAAGGCGTATTTTGCATGAAGACCTGCATTTCCACCCATACAAAGTGGTCATTACACAGCAGTTAAAACCAATAGACCATCAAAAGCGGCTTAACTTCGCACGACAGATGAAAACAATTTTTGAGGCAAATGACAATCTTACTTTGTTAATGAGTGATGAAGCTCATTTTCATCTAAATGGCACGGTCAATAAGCAAAATTTTCGTTATTGGGCTACTGAAAACCCAAGAGAAATTCACGAAAGACCACTACACAGTCCAAAAGTGACTGTCTGGTGTGCTATGGGAAAAACGGCCATTATCGGTCCATACTTTTTCGAAGACGAACATGGAAATGCTGTTACTGTTAACTCCAAGCGCTATATTGAGATGATAAATAGCTTCTTTGTGCCTGCATTGCGACGAAGACACATGAACATCCAACATGTGTGGTTTCAGCAGGATGGGGCGACGGCTCACACAGCCAGAGCATCCATGGCCGTTCTTCGTCCTCTTTTCCAGGATCACCTCATTTCCAGGTTTGCTGACACTCCTTGGCCCCCTAGGTCCCCTGACTTGTCCATGTGTGATTATTTTTTGTGGGGGCATCTCAAGGCTTGTGTATATGTGCATCGTCCCCGTACACTGGACGAGTTGAAGAACGCTATACGCGTGGAAGTCGCTCAAATCGACAGAGAAATGTTGGAGAGAGTCGAAGCCAACTTCCATCAACGCCTTCAGAAATGCATCGACGAAAACGGACACCATATGAGGGATGTTGTTTTCCACACGTGATTGTGTCAAATGCTATTTCTATACGAACACATTGATATCAATAAAATTTGCTTGTACGTACAATTCATTATTTTGTGAACTTTTCAAAAACGTCCGTCCTTTCTGCCCCACCCTGTATTATCTTACTCTAAGGCTATGTGATTAGTCTATCTCGCTTCTTTTGTTTCACCTGATTTGCTGTTTGTTCTGTTTATGGTTGCTATGCTAAACGGCTTCTGTTGACCTTACTAAACTCGATTAATCATATTTTTTTTGTTTCCGCTACATGTTCAACTCAAACGCGCACACACCTTCGTGTCAAGCAGCCACTTTAGACAATAATCTCTCTCACATGCCCTTCAACTTAACTGATCCCTTGTTTGAATCATTCAGTGCTAAGATTAAACCCTGCAGTAAGTTTGATCTCAATCTTCACGTTTATGATTTTGATAGTAATGCATCTTTTCTAATAATCCATCTTAATATTTGCTCCTTACAAGCTCATTTTGACGACTTCAACCTTTTCCTTCTCAAGTTTTCTCATCCTCCTTCAATCATTTTTCTTTCTGAAACTCGGATAAATATTAACTCCATAATCAATATTAATATCCCGGGCTACCTTTTTCTTCATTTCCCCTCCCCTACTAGAGCTGGAGGTGTTGGTGCTTATGTTGCTAATAACTTCAAATTTTCTGAAAACGAACACTATCGGCTTCACGTATCTAATTGTGAAGATCTTTAGCTTGACGTTGAACTCCCAGGTATCAAAAACAAATATACATTTGCAGTTATTTATCGTGACCCTCAAAACAACTGTAAAGATTTTCTCGACTCTCTTGATGATAAATTACAATTATTAAACCGAAAAAACTACCGCTTCATGATAATGGGAGATTTTAATATTGATGTGAATATTAACGTGACACCAACGCGTGACTACCTTCACATGTTGCAATCGAATGCCTGTATTAATCTGATAACAAAACCAACCCGTGTAACTTCAAAAACGCAGACAATTATCGATCACATTGTTACTAATGATAGTGAGTCTAGCATCACTCCAGGTGTTCGTGACTACGGCCTTTCTGATCGTTCTCCTATCTACTGTGAAATATTTAAATCTAAACCAAAAACTCGAAATACTGCGAGACGTCTCTTTTTTCGAAGCACTAAACAAGTGGACAGTAACCTTTTTCGAATTGATTTAGAAAATAAGTTGATCCCCCTAGCTAATGAATTTACGAACTCCTGTATCACGCGTGAAAATTTTGATGAGCTCTTTAGCAGAGTATTAACTGCCATTTCTGATGTAATCGAAATTCATGCCCCCTTGCAGACCGCCTCCAGAAAACAAAAACGCATCCAATTAAAACCGTGGTTAACCAAGGAGTTACTTATGACAATAAAAACAAACAAAGATTCTACCGCACTTGCTTCCTTAATGGAAATGATTTTGATAAAGCTTTTTACAAATCTTATGCTAACAAATTAACGAGAGTGAAAGACTTAGCCAAGAAACTGTATCTCGGCACTGCCATAACCGAAAAAAAAGATAACCCCAAAGAACTCTGGAATCTTATTAAAAATGTGGTCAACACCAAAACCTCATCTAATCTAAAGCATTCTCCTTCAAAAATAATTATTGATCATGATATAATTGAAAATCCGGTAGAAATCAGTGATCACTTTAATAATTATTTTGTAAACATTGGCCATTCCTTGCTGAATAATTCTGATATTCCTGATTTTGAATCCGAATCGTTCACTACTTACCTATCTAATTCAGTTTCTCAAACTATTGTACAGTATTAAGCCATCCATTACCGCTTGAAATCTATAATATTATTAAAACACTAGATCACAATAAAGCCAGTGGTGTTGATGATATATCTAGCTTCTTTCTTATATTGGGTGCTGAAGTCTTAGCTCCTGTTCTTTCTCGGTACTTTAGGGCTGCAATAGATCTTGGCGTGTTTCCACATAAGTTTAAAACTGCTAAAGTAATTCCAATATTCAAAGCCGGTGACAAACAAATTCCTTCAAATTACAGACCAATTTCCCTACTGCCTAATTTATCCAAAATTCTCGAAAAATTCATTAAAACTCAGCTCTTAAATTTTTTTGAAAAGCGTAATGTGTTTTATCCTTCCCAATATGGTTTTAGAAAAAAAATATAGCGTAATTCATGCCTTACTTGACGTGACAACCTATGCTTATGACGAAATTCAATATAAAAAGTATACAGCAATTATGCTTATGGACATTCGAAAAGCATTCCATACTGTGTCTCATAAAATTCTGCTTTGTAAACTTCGACATTACGGCATACGAGGACCTGCATTCTCTTTGATTAAAAATTATCTCTCATCACGTAGTCAATTTGTCTTTGTCAACAACTGCTCTTCCTCTTTCAAACCTATATCTATTGGTGTCCCTCAAGGTTCTATACTAGGACCTCTACTCTTCTTGATATACATGAATGACCTATATAATGCTACTTTAAGTAGACCACGTCTATTCGCTGATGATACCTGCCTAATGGTTAGCGAAAAATCTATTTCGCTGCTGGAACAATCATGCAATTCAGAACTACACCCACTAAAAAAATGGTGTGTCGCCAACAAACTGCAGATTAATCCTGACAAATCAGTTTTAATCTATATACCATTTAAACTTAACGATTCCCTTCCTAAACTGAATATTGCCTATGATGATGTGCTAGTACCCTCCAATAACTCTTCAAAACATTTAGGAATAAAAATTGATAGCAAGCTAAATTTTCAACCACACTTAAAGATGATAGAAAACAAATTGGCCAGATCTGTTGGAATACTAAGCAAGGTTCGTTTCCTATTCCTCACCTCTACCTTACTTCTTCTCTACTTTGCACTTATTCACCCCCATCTTTTATTCGTTATTGTACTGTGTGGTTCCACCTGTTCCTCTTACCAATCAAAACTTCAAATTTTACAAAACTAGGCCATTCGCATTATTTCAAATTGTAATCGCAGAACTTCAATTACTCCCTTTTACCATAAATTAGGGACACTTAAAATTCCCGAATTATATAAATTCGAAATTGCTGAACTTATGCACCAGCACTCTAAGCAAAACCTTCCTCCTACAATATCGAATTTATTTAAACCGCTTTCAAACATTCATAACCGTATTACAAGATCTGTCTCGCTGAACCATATTTATGTTGAAAAATTTTCCACTTTAAGATACCAAAGATCAATAAAATATCAAGGAGCCAAAATATGGAATGCTATCCCATTGGAATTGAGAGATCAGTCCTATAGAAACTTCAAATTAAACTACAAAAAAATTCTGCTTGAGAGGTATCAAATGTGTACTTAATGACACTTATGTGATTTTTCTTCGTTTTTTTTTTTTTTTTACTTTTATGCTCTTATTCATATACCCCTCGGCGCGACAGCGTCTCTTCATCTAGGTGGCTGCTTGACTCGAACACCTTCATCGGTCACTTCGCAGTCTCCTGTGTTTGTTATTTTACTTCATCGTTCGCGTACATTCACAAATAAATTACTACTACTACTACATTGATCCAGATAAGAGTATAAAAGGCTCTTTCTACTAACCATCAAACTAAGAACAGAGTATTAGCGAGTGGCAATGCTTGAACAAGCTTTTGTAGGGTACTGAGTAATCAAAATTAACAACTTGAAGCTCATGAGAACCGAATTTTTTTGCAAAAGTCAACTACTTGCATGCTGGTATCAAACATCTCTGGTACAATGCCCCTTGATCTCTGGTGCAATGTCCTAGAGCTGACAGCGTTGCTTGAAGTTGGGCGCCAGATATTGGTGTATACTGTATTATCTGCAAACTGTTTCTAATTAATGGACCAATGAAGGGATCACAGCCAGCGGAAAACTTTGGAATGAACATTCCGCCATTTAAAACACATCACTACCAATTTGCCAAACTATTCCTAACTAAACAAAAAAAATAAAACGATAAAAAAAAAACAAGGTAATAAAAAACAATACTACAAAAACTGTTTTTTACGTCACTAACAAGGACATGAAAATTCTGCCAGTAAAGATATTTATGAAATTGAGGTGGCTAAGTTTATGCATTTGCTTCATCATGGCAATCTATACCATGCATACAAATGACAGCTATTACAAATCCGTGACAACTCAACATAATCACAATACAAGGTCCACGGCTAATAAAAATTATTTTTTGCAAAAAATGCACTCACAGTCTGGATAATCATTTTTAAACTATGTTGGCGAGACAATTCGGAACAAAATTCCCCTTCAAATCAAGCTGAATCGAAAACTCTTGTTCTCTAAACAACTCAAAAAAATTCTCATCAGCAAATACTACAAACATCTTTTGTCTTTGAAACTATTTTTTATTGAGTAACTTCTCAATTCAAAGCTTCAGAGAAATTTTTAAGTCCCCTTGAAATTCAAAATAAAGTACGCGATGGCATTAAGATAGGTTTTGATTGATTTCTTCATTTTTCTCCTCCTGTCTCGAAAAAGCGACTGAGGTACTATGCATAGGACGAGTCCTGACTCGCTTATAAGAGATGTTCTTGTTTCCGAGTTTTCCGCTTGAATTTTGCTTCGGACTTTTTTAATTTGCTGCTTGTTAGATTGCACCTAGCAGAGATAGTTGTCGTGAAGCATCTTATTCTAGTAGGCAACAACAAGGCTTGGGTGGGAGTTGAACCATCAGCCTTGCGATCATGACCGTCGTAAAATCGACGCTCCCAACCTCTCGGTCATGCTGCCGACACTCGGCCACGCTGCCGACGAAATTATTTTTTTTTTTACTTATTTTTCCAAGCCGCATAAATGCAGCTTTTCTTTTTTTATGCTAGTGAAGTATGTGCATCATAAGAGATGACCTAGTTGCGCATCGAATTCACAAAGCCAGCTCCGCAGCCCAATGCACCAACCACTCGGCCAACTCCATGTGTACGAAATTATTTTATTAAACAAACGCTCTTTGGTGATTTTATTTCATTTATTTTTCCTTTTTCGTTTGTTCTTTCTTTTGTAATTGTAGTTTGTTCTTTTTTTAGTAATATTTAATAGCACAGTACTGAAGATTAGTCGAGTAGAGGGAGTGCAGGACATTATGAAATATTTTTTTGCGTTGATTAGGCTCAGGTCGTAAGATGTTCATTTAAATTAGATTTTGGTCCAGCTAAAAAGGTTTGGCAAGCACTCTACTGCCATGAACTAAAAATTGTGATTAGGAAACTTCAAGCATGCTTCTCTCAAGTCGCATAAAGATAAAAAACGAAAACTTTATGTTGCCAAGGGAGAGCTTGAGATGCATAGAGCACTGAAAAGAGGCGACCGTGCATACAAGCATGAGAACCACTGCCCTAACATTGCCTATACACGTACTGTACAAGTGTGCAATGTCGAAGAAAATCTGGCTAAAGGTACGTTATCCATTATGAGACGCGCTTCAGGCTACAAGGATATTATTGTAAGTTTATAGCAAGCTTATCATTTGGTGTTTATGGATAATTTTTGCGTTAATCCTTATCTAAGCTGTGGGTAATTTTGGGCGTGGTGCTTACTCATTCTCATCTGCACTAGGTTATCAATCAATATTTTACACAAGTACTTTTTTTGAAAACGAGTTTATTGGAATATATCAAATTAAACAAAGCTTTAAACCCTTATTCATTTGACCTAACATGCGTCTTGAAAGATACTGTTAGTTCATAAACCCAGTCATACGTAAATTCGGAAGCGCGGATCGCGAGAAAAGATCGAGTTTGGACAATTTGAGCCGCCAACGGTAGTAGGCTTCACCAGTTCCAATGCAAGGCTGGCTTCATCCTCAAATTTAGCTTTCACAATTTTCATTGGCAAATCTGAAGATATCAACAAAGTTATAAAATAGATAATTTTTCTGGAAGTCACTGACATGCGAGATTTTGTGCAGTTGGGAGTGTGTTGTCTATAGGTGTTAATTTGTGGATACGGGTACCGCTAATTCCTACGTCGTAACACATTTCAACGGAGTTTTTTTTAAGCAAGATTTCAAGTACGCTAAAGCACTTGGGGTCAGTTTTTTTATTTTTTATATCTGATCCAAACGCGCGAATGTCCATGGCAATTTCTTCAGTTAAAAGTCAAATTTCTTCAAGAAAAATTTTTAGGTGATATTTTACAAGTAAATCAATTCTACATGTACACTTTTGTAGATTTTGGCATTGCCTGCTTTTCTAGATCTACGTCAGAGTGCTACCCGAGTAGTCCTGTAGGCAGAAATTTAACGCGATGAAAAAATGTGCTAGAGGATCCGGGACCGGCATATTTCGAAATGGTTGCATAGAAAATTTCCACTTTGCTCTACGACAGTGGTTCTCAAACTGTGCGTCGCGACGCCCTGGTGCGTCGTTTTAATTTTTTAGGGGCGTCGCAAAATAATTTGGATTACACGTTGGGACTAAATTTTAACCACAATTTTATTTCATTTTTCCTAAAAATGGAGGGCTTTAATTGATTTTACAAGAGTTCACACCTTTTTGCTTTCTTCGAAATATTCGTTTTCAACTCAGCAAGAACTTATATTTTATGCGCTATAACCCTATTGTTATTTAGTAATAATTTAATTTTCAGTGCGTTTGATGCTGCTGTATATTTTTTGTTCAATAACCAGTTGGCTGTATAGCGGTAACGATATTGCTTTCGATGTGGGAGGTAAGGGTTCGATTTCCAAGCCGGTCAAATCGTACACAGACAGTGTCGCCAACGGATTGCTACCGCTCCGACGTTTCTTCATGCTTTGTTACCCAGGTGCTAAGCCGCGTAGATGAGCCCCGCCACTCGTTACACGCTGCGAGGTATTACCCTGAGTATAATAAAGATTTGGTTTAAAATTTTTTGAAGGCTCTACTAGAAAAACGACGGCCTTGTAATCAAAGAACATTAGCACCAGCTTCGATATCAAATTGTGCAAGTGTGGTTTCGTTGCGCAGCTTGTTACCTTGAGTTCATAAACATCTACTTTACTCTTTAAATGAACTACGTTTTGTGGATCGTGTTCCAGCGCGTGCACCACTAGACAAAAACGGAAAATGTTAAGTAATTACAGATGCATACGCTTTTATTGTTAGGTGACAATTCTCTGGAAAATTTCGTTGGAAGCAGAGGCCTTTCAGCTTGCGATTAAGTTATTAATGGTTCGGGTTTTTCCTTTGTAATTGAGGGATTGGGTTCGCTGCTTGATCAAGTGATAAGTTATTAAAAACTTAAATGACGGCATCCCCAGCAAAGACTGTAAAGTAGAACACCATTGTAGCCTATGATATTCTGTGAAGTCCGTAAAATCAAGAAAAAGTAACGGAGTAGTGATTGCGGCAAAAAAGCTTGCAGTAACAATGCGCTAAACTTCAAACACAAAAGTTTGTTTCAAAAAATTTTACATTTTTACACCGGTGCGTCGCGAGATTAAAATTTTTTTGAGAGTGCGTCGCGACGAGAAAAATATGAGAACCACTGCTCTACGACGATGTGATTGGCCAGAGCAGTTGCGCGAGTATGCTGCCACCTGCCAGTAATGAATTTTTTTGTTTATTCTATTACCTTACCACCACTCTACCCCATCTCGAATTACACGTTAAAGAAACCAAGTGGTTGAAAATGAAATAAAAACCTAGAACAACACTGAACCCAGACCCAATAAGTAGCAGCCCGTGGTACTATTCATTACACCGCATCGCTGTTGCAATTACGGTGTACATTTTTTTTACTTACAGTCATCTCGGTCTAGCCCTATCGCTCTCCTCGCAAACGCTTTAGCCAATCAGATCACTGGAGAGCAAAGTGGAAAATTTTTATATGCAACCATTCCAAAATATGCGTTCACGGGGCACGCCCGCTTAAAACTCTCACTGAGTTTACGATTTTAGTGATTTCTAAGCAATTCATTACAAAGGAAAACTTTTTGGCTGCATTTAGGCTATTGCTGCCTTACTAAATAAGGTATGTATTCGAAGGCATATCTTCACGTCATGATGACTGAAAGTACCGGTACGATTAATTACTGTATAAATAGAAGGGATTTGAAATATTGGCAAATTTATATAGGTCTACTCTGAATCTTGTCTTCTAGAACAATGCGAAAAAAATTTTTTTCACACAGCAACATTGTTGTTTGAGATATAGTAATCAAAGTCAGATGTTGGTAAAGCTGCCGTCCGAATGATTTTTTAATATGCCCTACGTCAGAACTTGGATAAGAGTACAACATACGCTACATAGCATCGAAAACGTTAATTTTTCTTAAGAGCTGTCTCACGTTTAATTAGGCCTCTTTGTTATAATTGTGACATAAAAACCGCCTCAAAGTCTCGGATTTTAACGATAAAAAGTAATTTTTATGTATATACTGTATTACTGCAAACAGTAAACGCTGTTTCAACCTTTTTGGTCTCATCAGTGCGGCTGGTGTGATCGACATTACTCAAGCAAATACAGTACAATATACGGAGAAGGATTTTTCGCTTGTGCTTAATCCCGACCCCCAAAAGAGAAAGGCCACTTAATCAACTACACTTCAGTGCTGACAGCGTGCGCTATGTTTTTTTGGCTATATATGCACAGATTAGTGCCTGCCAAGTCCCTCGCCTTTTCACGGGAGAATGGTTTTTCCAGGGAGGGTTGTTGCAGGTTTTCGTAGCTTATATGGTTGCAAACCACAAGCACAAAAAGCTAAACCTGACAATCTTTTTCCATTGACTATGCGCAAAACCAGAGCTGGGCAGCCGCTACTTAAATAGTAGCGACGCTGTCGCTGCCGCTTTTTAACGAAAAAAGCAGCGGCGCTGCCGCTATTCGCTGAAGCTACTTTAAAATTATGAAACTGCGAAAGTTTTCGTAAAAACTAAAGGTCACGAAACTTACGATTAACAATGACATAAAACTGAATTTCCTCCATCTCAGTCAATGATATTTTCATGAAAAACAAATACTGGTGATAATAGACGCATATTCACAGAAATCTGATCAGGGGCCAAGTTGGGGGGGGGGGGGGTGCAGGAGAGACAAAGAGTAAATTTACTTTTGCTATTTCTTTCGATATGATTATATTTAACGAGCTCAAGGCAAATTGTCGCATCATAAAAATGATGGAGCCTACTGTACTGAGAATATTTTCACCCAAATCAAAATGACCATCATTGGATACTTTAAAACACACAATCGGGGGTAAGCACACAAAGTAAAATCAATTTGCGCCCTTTTGAAATTTTTCCAGGCTACGCCACTGATTTGTTATGAATCACTTTAAATAATAATTATCTATGAGACTTAACTTTACTTTGCCTACTTGTTATGCCATTCTGTCTTAACCACTTTTGGCATAAAATCAACAACCATTTTTCTACTACTTTAGTGGTTCTGAATTTGTTCAAAATTCTCGAGCTAACTTGAGTTTCGTAATTTTGTTCCGGTATATCATTTTTAGTCTACCACCGCAAAGACTGATCAGTGATTTTTTCACATTAATTGTCTCATCGAACAGGCAATGTTTTCGCTTTTTTTTCCTGAACGGGTCGTAGTCGTATAGCGGTAATAAGGGAAAACGATTCAAGATACTCGAATCAAAGATGTGAGAAGTCAAACCAGCGGGGGGCATTACTGAAATGTTTGATTTCTGATGGCGAGATGCAGCTGTCTTTCTGAAGCAGCAACTGTCAATCAGGATTAGTCTCTGGCGATGAGAACGATGAAAATGGTTGTAATGAATAAATGGAACATTGCTTGCGATCTCATGCTATCACTTGGCTTTAAGTTTTCATGTATTTGTTTCATGGTATTAATGTCAAGCTGAGCGAGTCTACATTTACAGTAAGTTGCGATTTTATTATTAAATGGCTGCATAACACACTGTCTTCAAAATTTTTTTTTTTTTGCAGTAGCGGCAGCGGCAAGTCAATTACCTTCACAGAAGCGCTGCTGCGCTGGTCGCTACTCCGTCTCAAAAAGAGCGGCGCTGCCGCTTTTCGCTGTTGGTAGAAAAAAACAGCGGCGCTTCCGCTACGGCTGCTGAAAAAACAGCGGCGCTGCTCAACAGCGCCGCTGTGCCCACCTCTGCAAAAAACTGCTGTAGTGGCAAAAGCACTTTCACTAGTGTTGGAAATTCCGCCATTTTATAGAGTCTGAGTGCGAGTACTTTAGTCACTGGTCCAATTTCACTAAAATTTTAATTTACGAGGACGAGTGTCCTCCACTCATTATCAGTCCGAGTTCCGCGCTTTGAACTCGAGTTCATGACGCAATGAATGCGATGGGTTTATTACCCAACATTCACACATCTGTGGAGCTTAAATCAAGAAAATATTTAAGAGTTTTAAAAAAGTACTGGTATCGAATATTTTGTTTGAGTGTTTTCGTGATTCAGATGGTCTACCTCTCCACTAGTCTGCAATCAGTCTCTAGTCTTCCCAACTATGACCTGTAAGGCCTACGTGTGCATTTTTGAGCAAACTCAACAATTTCAGTCTAATGATTTGCCTTAATCTTAAAGTCTCTAACAATACGATTTGTGCTGTTGTTAACGTTTTGGGGTTGTAGCTGTACATTTGTGGCAGTTTGCAGTTTAGTTTATTCACCACGCACCATATTACGCAAACAACAATGTTGTAGAATTCAATTTGGTTACTAAGCTGAATAGTTGCATGGTGAGGTGATAGGGAAAGACCAAACGGTCATCGAGCCAGCTATCACCTCAATTAATCACAACATTTAACTTTTTTATCAAAACGCAAGCATTTCTAGCAACGAACAAAGTAAAGCAAAAATAAAACATTAGACCATATGCGACAACAGTTACCGGTAATAGGTTCACGTCAGTTCTTCTATTAATGCAATCTTGATTAGTTTAATTTAGTTTGGTTGCATATTTATTCTCCTATCACGAGAAAGCGATCAATGCGCTATACGAGCTCGCTTAGGAGTTGCCGGCCATCTGTCTACCACACCAAGATGGGGGAATACCGCTAAGTGCCTTTCCCAACGGCACAACAAGTAAACTTGCCGGCTTGTTCTTCACACTGTCCCTTTAATGCTGAGCGTCAAGCAGGGAAGCTGTGAATAGCAATTTTAAAGTCATTGGTTTGACCCGACTCAGAATCAAACCCGAGTCTACAGCTCAAGAGACAGACGCTCTATATCACTCGGCCATCTGAGCTGTGATTGCTTCACAAGAAGAGATAATTAGAAATGATTCTAATTTTTTTTAAAGCTCAAGCATGAAATTAATTTAAACTCGTTCAGTACAACTTGCCAAATTTTTGGTCCCATATACGCCAGAGATTTTTTACCGATTTCAGTTCGTTTTCTCGTAATGAAATAATTATGTTTCATAGCATGACGGGTGCTAAGCTTCATTGCATGACAGTCGTAAAACAAAGAAGTTTTCACGGTTTAAAACGGAAAACAGTTACTTAGAAAAAGTCATGCGAATTTAGTTCTAGTTTACCGTGTAGCGATATTTTGCGGAATTGTTATGAGTTTTTCTCATTTGCAGCTGTTTCCGTTTTATTCCAAATCTTCATCCGTGATACTTCATTACTTTTCGACTGGCATGTAACAAAAAAGACAGCAATTGGTTTGTTTAAAAAGCAGATTTTTTAGAACTTCGCGATTTATCTAGTAGACAGATGCCATACTTAAAAGAACGTCATCTAGATCGCGAGCCATTGGTTTCTCACCCCTGTCCCATGACGTATACTTACTTCCCAATAACGATTGTGATTGAACATTCGTTTGTAGTAAAAGTGTGCTGACTAAATTGGACTTCCAAAATGATCTAAAAGACACAAAATATCTTACTGAAGTACATATAGATGGTATTTTTTTAAAGGCACTTTGAGGAACCAAAACGGTCTCTCAAAATCTGCTTTGTACAATAGTGTAAACTGTAAACAATGCCAAAGAACGACCAAAAAAATTATTAAAAAACTTAACTTTTAAAGTTTGGTTGGTGTTTTATCGTTATAACCCTAGTGTAACCACTAATCCGCTAGGTGAGTGGTTCCCAAATGCCGGTCCGCAAATAATGTTTTTTTCCTCAAATCATGCAAGACAAAGAATGGATGTATGCAGTGGCGGCTCGTGCCTACGGGCGGCGGGGCTGCAGTCCCCCCTAGAGTTTTCACATTTCGTATTTTTTTTAAATTTTTTCTTGCATTCATAATTTCATGTTTACTTCAAAATTATACTTTGGTCAATACACAATCCAGCGTATGGCACTGAAAGCTCTTCGCATTTTTCTCGCAAAGTTAAACGAGCATTTATTCTGGCGTTCGTGCGTCAACGTCTGGGTAGTATAACATGCGCTAGACGTTACACGTTTTGCGTCGGGCGGTGATCGGCAGTGCTTCAACTTGCGTTTTTTATAACAAACTAATTACTTCATGTGTGCCATAATTCTTGACTTAATAAATTTCCTACTATATTCAAAAGCTGTTATAAACTTAACGGATTCAAATTTTCGAAATAATGGTCATCTATTTGTAGCGTTTGACTAACTGAACTAACGTTAGCGTCAGCAGAGAAGCTAGTATAAGCCGAAAAGACATTGACGGAAAGCCTAGGAAAGAACAATTCTAGTTTCGCCCCCCTACTACCACGCCGCGCTTTAACGTTTTTGTCCGTTTCTCTATGCGACGTATCAGTGAGCTTTATTCGCTCATATTTTGACTACAGGTAACCTGAATCATATTGGCCGTTTCATTGATTTGCACCAAAGTGGAAGTATAATACCGCTTAAAAAGCGCGTACATGGAAATGGAAAGTAGCAGTAGGACAGGAAAGTATTAACTAATGGCTAGCTAGACCACTAGAATACAAAAACTTGGCACTTGGTAGTACAGTATCTAAGTCACTAAAGTCAGAATGATCTGGACATATTCTGGGTTTGTGACTCGCTTGTCGGAGGTAATCAGACCAAATTTGGTTCAGCAAACACCAGAGCTGGGTAGGACTCGAGTCCCAGTCGGACTTGAGTCCGACTCAAGTCCACATTTTGAGGACTCGGACTTGGACTCGAAGTTGTTAGTTGGGACTTGGACTTGAACTCGAATCCTTTTTCTTTGGTGATTGACCTTTTTATCGTGAAAAACACGACGTTCACGACATAACTTTGATGTCGTGAGAAACACAAGCGATTGTGAGGTTGTTAGTAGCAGCAGAAAAACATAATTTTCTTGTACAGTAGTTTTCTATCAAAACATCAACTGTCCACTGCGTTTTAATTATTTCCTTTTTAACATCTCTACTCGTTGTTTCTCACTTTCACGCTGGCAGCAGCACTAGTAGCAGCTATGAAGGTGTTAAGAAACTCGAATAGAACTAACGTTTTCGTCTCTTATTATTATAGCTCGCTGATCGTACAGCAAATCAGAAGAAAGGCATTGTATGTTTACATCGTAGTCTGTTAGATTGAAGAGCAAATGTTTGAGTTTTGAGAAGACATTGAGGAATAATTTTAAAAGTGCAGAATAGCTTAATAATTAATTATAATAATAATTATAATAAATAATATTTTAATTACCAGGCTGACAACTTTTAATGTTTAGCTTTTTTTGCATTATGTAAGCAGGACCGCTGACAGGTTTATTGGGCTTCGGGCATTTCGTTCGAGCCTGTTAGTCATGCCCGCATCTGGCATTGTATCTTTAAAAGAAAAGGTCGCCCACACCGGCGCTGCCCCCCCCCCCCAAATCCAATGCGGACCTGGTGAATTTACCCCAGCTTCCTCCTCTCTCAGCGCCGGTGCATTACATCATTTTCAACGTTTGGTAATGTCCTAGCAGGCAGCTGTGTAAAAAGACGAAGATTCAACTTGCTTATGCCATTTGCGAAATTAGTTTTGTCGTTGTCCTGCTACAAGCGATCCTGTCGAAATAGTTTTTCGCATACACGAGCCTCCTTATGAGGTCACTTCGATCTCGCATAAGTGAACAATTTCTTTTACATTCAGTGTTTCCAAATCATTAATTGATTTTCCCCTAGGTTTTGCACATCTCATTTCTTTATGTTCTGCTTTTCTTTTTTGATTTTAATCTGATGTAGTGCTTTTGCTGCTTTTGAATTGTTTTGCAGATTTGTTCACTTGAAAACAAGGGGTCGATTTGATTCAGATTACACCTTTTTGCAGATCTGCACTTAAAGGTGGACAGTAAAAACAGTCTATATAAAACCAAACCTGGCCTAAACTTGTTTGAGCATTGTCACCGCAAAATAAAAAAAAATTGTTAAACACGGACACGATATGGATTCGAATTTTTTTTAGTCTCCGGACACGGACTTGGACTCGAAATTTTTTTCTTCCAGTGGACTTGGACTCGACACTGCTGGACTCGGACTCTCATCAAAAACATAATTACCCAACACTGCCAAACACCCATGACTGAGTAAATTAAATTACAAAGGTGAAATTTATGCGAGACGAAGTGAGATGTAAGAGTAGAAAAGAATGGCTACGTACCACTATTTAAATATCATTCAAGTTCTGTTTTTATCTTCATTTTTAGAACTACCGGTACAGTTACGTAGCCTATGTTTTTTTTAAGTCACGTGTTGGAATAACGCGAAGGAGGGTTGTGAGGAGTAGTCGATTAGATTTAAATTGGTTAATTAAGGAGTCGAACCTGCAGTAAGCATCCAGGTACTTTTTGTTGTTCTTACTTCCTAATTTGCTGTTTGTCAGAAACCGTCAAATATAAAAATAATATATCAAAAGCAATGCAACAACGCAGGAAGGAATTCGTTAAAGCACAAACTTTTTTATCGTTATTTCATTAAAGTAATTTTTTATTGCTTTCTCTAGTCAGCAGAGGTCAACTAACACTAACAGCATTTCAGTACTCTTCTATTCAAGCAATTACAGTATATCCCTAATCCCTGTTGCATTTTGATGAAGTTATTGTATGTCACATTGTCACAGGCGTTCACAGGAATCGTTTACTGAAGGCAGTAAGCGCAGCATGAGTAGCTCAGGTTAATTTCAGCTTAGAAATCGTAATTGATAAATGTCGTTAAACGCGCTACTTTTTAATGCTCCAACTGTTAGCAACGGGGACGCAAAAAATTTATGTACATAATTTGTAGCCCCGCCAATAAATTTAAGCACCAGCCGCCACTGGATGTATGATTCAGCAAGAGATCTCCAGTTTTTGTAAATGCTTGTTAACGTAAACTAGAATTTATCATGCCAGGCCACTGCTTCATCCATGGCTTTTATAACAAATTGTAGTGGTAAGGCTACTTAAAAAAATTACTACCAGAAGGGATCAACCTGTTTTTTTTAAATCTTGTAAAAAGTTCGCAATTTTAAATACTTTTTGCAAGATTTTTATAAACAATAAAAGCCAACACACACCTCCACCACTGGCCATTGCTATATCGGTTCTTTCATACAAGTCTACAAACTACAATCATAAAAGGTGTGTCGATATTTAATACGCGTATTACTCAGCAAAAGCAGATCTAGAAACGTAGTATATAAGGGGCAGTTATACAATGAAATTGGATCCGTAGCACATTTTTGTTGAACTGTTACTTTAATTGAAAAGTGAGCAATACTTCCTAAAAAATTTTTTTATTTTGGTCGCAACACTATGCTGCCATATGGTCCTTATTATTTCTAAAATTTGTCCTGTACAATCGCTATGGCAGCTCAGATTCTATAGCGGTGCCCAGCTCAAGCAGCTTATTTCCTTTTTGTAGCATTTTCAGGAATACGCGGTTGCGCCCGCAAAATTCTAAAAACCCTCCAAGTATTAAAAATCGGTAACTGTTAGATTGCGAAGCCAAATCACAAGCCAATACTAACTTAAACACGGCACCGGTAAGTTAAACAAATGAAATCAACATACATTCGTGTCCTTAAGGCTGGGCAAAGAGCCAAAGCTTCTGTTCTTAATCAAATTCTTAGTCACGACGAGGCCTCCCTGGAGACCATAGCCTATGCTATAGGCATATAATTTTTGAAATATAGCTATGCCTTATTTACAAAAACCAAATAATAAGCTCAAAACTTCTTCAGCGTATGCGAATTCCGATTTAGAATTAGTTAGCTCAACAAAATACTTAAGTGTCACGATTGATCACTGTCTGTCATTTGATCTGCATATAAAAAATTTGATAAACTTTCTAGGTCTGTCGGAATCTTGGCCAAAGTAGAGCCATTTTTGTCGACTGCAGCCATGCTAACTTTATATCATGCGATATTTCAATCACACTTACAATATGGTGTATTAGTTTGGAGTTCAATCTTTCAATCTTATCTGAAGAAATTAATAGTGTTACAAAATAAGGCTCTTAAAATCATTGGAGGTGCCAAATGGAATGAAAGAGCGTCACCTTACTATTTGAAATTTAAAATTTTAAAACTGCCTGACATGTTCAAGTTTGAGTCTGCTGTTTTTAAATTTAAGTTTAATAAGCAATTGCTCCTTCTCCATTTAGTCACTATTTCTCCAAATCAAATACCAAACACCATCAATGAACCAGGGGAGCAAAGAGTGACAACTATTTTTTACCATTTTACAGGACGAATAAACTTCAGAATTCAATTAAGTATCACGGGCCTAAGTTTTGGAATTCACTTCCTATTGAACTTAAGCTTTGTAAATCTTTAAAATCGTTTAAAAGAAAGTTAAAGCAACTTTTCTTAAATAAATATACATGCTAGTATTAATCCCCCCTCCTTGTAGCCCCCATTTACTTATCTTTGTTATATCTGTCATTGCATGTATTTGCATTGTATCACTTTTCATAGACAAGGTTCGTTGTTATTTTTGATATGTAATGATTTATTGCAACGTGATTTGGGTATTAAACCAATTATATCAAACTTTGTTGAATCATTACCGAAATTTGGGTATTTCTTCCTTTTAATTATTGTACATACGTTTTTTTTTGTTTGTTTTGCTTTTATTGTAGGTTTTGTTCGGGTTATTGTTAAATGAAAAAAAATTATCAATAATAATGAGTAATGTAACTTTTGTAATATAATCAGGGACTGCTGACTCGAAGACCCTCTTGCGCGGACACTTCGCAGCTCCCTGTAGGTGTCAGTGAATGGATTGTAACGCTACTGTATTTTTTTTTCGTGTCTTTGTCTTATTTTTTGTAATGTACTGACATCTGCAATAAAGTTCGAAGTACATCTAAACTATACTATGTCACTGTTCTCTGCAATATGTTTTATTCTTTCACATTAAAGCTGAAACTACCACTTCTTCTGGAGTGTAAAGTTATGAAGCCTAGATGTTGTAGCTAGCCTACCATTGTACAGTGGTGCAATAATTTTTAAAGCTAGATTCTTCAATGCCATTAGACAGTTCCTGCTTGTATAACCTCAACTGTAGTCTGGCACTCTTGCCGGCAAGTGGCAATTAAGTGTCATCGTTTGTTCATTACTACCTGAATTAACATTTATCTTGTTCTCTATTGTGACGTTTGAATCGGCAAAAAGCGGATAACTTTTCTTTGAAAAAATTGCTGTCCGCGACCTACAAAGCAATAATGTTAGCTGATAACAACTGCGATTCTTACTTTGAGAAGATTTTTGCTTACAAATATTAATATTGAGTTAACTAACAACACATCACATTTACCCCCAAGGCCCCAACCTCTCAGCGCCAAGATTTAAAAACCTTTGGTAGTTTCTGCAAGTGAAGACCTTTTCTAAAAATCGAAAATATTTTTTGTCAAAAAAAAAAATTTTAGAAAAATGTAAATTTGTGGGGCCCCGGGCTTCAGCCCGCTCCGCCCCTTAATCCGCCACTGTAAGCAATGCATGGACATTGGGCATTTGAATTAGTAATGTTACGCTAATTACACTTGCAGCTATTTGCCGTTACAGAATTTGTAAGAGAGCAATTAGATCATGTGGATCCTTATCCGCCAAACCTGCTTAAGTTGTTTGTTACAAAACCATATCACAAGCCCATTTAACGACCAACTTTTACTTACTTAAGGTGTCTCATCAGAATGCAATTGAAGCTTGTATTTATCACAATGACTGTCATCAAAAATATGCTTATGACATTGAATGCTAAGCAACGGTTTGAAGAATCTGTAAAGTTTAAAAATATGACCAAAATGGAATGGTGGGTTGTGGTTACTCACATTAGAGCTTCAAAAATTTTTGAGATGTTTGCCGCACTATCACCACAATACAGTAGAAGTAGTATTTTGTTTATTTGCCTTCACATAAAACATAACAGGAAAAAGCAAACACGAAGTAGAATAAATAAAACCATAAAGAAATACTCTTTCTTTCCTATTAGAAGGGAGTCATGACCATATCCTCTAGTCGGGTCGGAGGCTATAACAGATTCAGTTAATTGCGATCAATAGCAAAGAAAGGAGAAAATTAATTTCAGTTAATGGGCGCGGAACCGGTTTTGAGCGTAAAATATTTAATTTATTTTTCTTTTATACCCAGGGTTACCATTTCGTGCTTTTTTCTGAGATTTGTGCTTATTTTCAAGCGCAATGTCCAAGAAAATGTAAATGTTTTTATTTTTAAGAAACGTGCTTATTTTTGAGTTCCGTACATATTTTTGAATTTTTAGCAGAAAAAATAGATTTAAATCGTGCTTAGGCTGGCTGATAATTTAGGATTCATGTTTGGGTCGAGTTCGGGTTTGAAAAATCGAGTTCGGGTCGGGTCAGGGCCGAAACTAGGTAATGCGGGCCCCCCCCCGAAATCATCTTTCGGGGCCCCCTAAAAATTTTTTCTTGGATGGTGATGCAAAAGAGCGAGCCCCGAAGGGGCGATGCCAAGCTACGGGGGTCTGGGGGGGCATGCCCATCCCAGAAAATTTTGCGGAATTTCACCTTATTTTGGAGGCTTTTTGTGCGTTTGAAGCCTTTAAAATTCCTCAGTTTTAACAAGGTTTAGTAGTCTGTTTAACTAGGTCCCTTCCAAACCCACTAAAATAATGCTGCAAGCAAACTCTACTCTAACATTTCGCTACCTATGCGAAGAAAAAACGTTTTTAAGGCTTATTTTTGCGCCTTTCACTAGAGAATGAGAGGCCCTTGGCAGGAGCGGATCCAGAAAGTTTTGGTGGGGGGGATGTGATTTTAAATTAGGTTGAATGTTAACTAAATATAAAGACGTTTAGACCCGGAAACGGGCGTAAATAAGTCCTTTCAAAATGTTTCATGTTAGGGGCGTATTCAGAATTTTTTTCAGGGAGAGGACACCAAATTTTGTCACTTTTTCAAGCGCAATTTTTTCCCGGTAGAGTTATTTCAAGCAACTTAAGTAACAAAAACGACTTTAGGGAGGTCCGGGGGCATGCTACCCCGAAAATTTTTTGAAAAATTGCACACTGTAATGGTCATTTCAGCGCTTTTCGAACAATTCTCAGGCAAGGTTTGTTCATATTTTGTAAGCACAATTTCGATTATGCGTGCTTAAGGCGACTAAGGTTTATTGTTATGAACAGGGGTGCAAATCTATGTTGAGCATTGGGGGAGATGATTTAGCAAAATCGACCATTTTTAGATATTGGGGGAATTGATTTAGCTAAATCGACACGTCTGCAGATGTCCAATTTTTTGCCCACTATGAAGTGAAAACCAAAAAATAGGTCATATCGTTCCCAGATGCCAATTTTTTTGCCCAAAATGAAGTGAAGGCCAAAAAAAGGTCATCACCTGCGCTGACGCCCAGTTTTGGGACATGAAAATATTGGGGGGGATGCTGCCGGATTATTGGGGGGGATACATCCCTCCATGGATTTGCACCCATGGTTATGAGAGGTTCGAAACTGTAGAAAAACTTTATTTATCCAAAGCATTGTTGAAAATGACTGGTGGGGGGATGCATCCCTCACATCCCCCCCCTGGATCCGCCCCTGGCCTTTGGTATGCTACTAAACGTTTGTTTGCTAGTTTTGCGACTGCTATTTTTCGAAAAATTTGCACGGGCCCCCAAGGCCAAAAACATAAATATGGTATGGGGGGCCCACATCGCGCGAGTTAAGACAAAAAATATATTGAATCTTAGAATAGGCTTATTTAAGGCACCTTTATCATACGTTGATTAAATAGTACTACGTACTGACTATTTACGGGGCCCCCCTTTTTGTGCGCCCCCCCCGGTTGGGGGGTTCGGGGGGCGCTAGTTTCGGCACTGGGTCGGGTTTCACATCTTCGGCCATTTGACAACTCCATGCGGTACACCCAGCAAGGTGCATTACCACAAGCTTAAATAGTGAAATATCTATGTGCATCCAAAGACCTAAATATAGTCAATTATATTTTCTTTGAGTAGCCTTTTCAGGCATCGCGCCTACCATCAGACATATCTATAAGAAACCACAACCTTGATCCAAATATTTACTCGATAACATTGCCAAGGTTATCACAATCCACGAACCGGTTTTCGTTGTTGTTTATAACTCATGCGGTGAATGTAGTGAAAACCTTGTACAACAAATTCTCGATCCAAATTGCAAATTAGTCAAGTAAAAGAAGTGAAAAACAGTTTTTCTTATTAAAAAGTATGAAAGAAAAAATAAATAAATATATAAACAAAAAATTACGTTAAAAAATATATAGGCTGTTAAACCTAGTGCGATGTACAACCTTGAGCCTTGTACAACTAATTATATATCAAGATAAAATGTATACTTGAAAATAAGACAAAAATTAAAAATAATTACAAAAATATCAAATCAAAATATACTAAAAAGTGAAAAAAATGAAGAACTTTCATTTCTTTCGTCAGACTAATTCGCAATTTTGATCGAGATTTAGTTGCACAAGGTTCTCACAACAGTGCATTCACGTGATGAGTTGCAATAGCAACGAAAACCAGTTCGTGGATTGTGACAACCTTGGCAATGTTACTGAGCAAATATTTGGATCAGGGTTGTGGTTTCTTACAGAGATGTCTGAAGGAAGGCGTGATGCCTTAAGAGGCTACTCAAACAAAATAAGAAAATCAGGGTATATTTAGGTCTTTGGATGCACATAGATATTTCAGCTTGTGATAATGTACCGGTATCTTGCTAATTGTATTTCAATGAAAATGTTTTGGTCAAAAATTGAAAATAACCTGAGAATCACCTACCACTGACAAAAAATAGGCTGTATATATACCGGTACTTACATTCACCTTCTTGTGCTTCCATCGCCAGCGCTTTTATATAAAATCTCCGATCACTGTCCGATCGTAATACGGCTAATCTTGATGGAGGAGGGAATGATGGGTCTAACAAGAAAAATAGTGAGCAGGAGTCCACAGCATCGTCAAAACGCCAAATATTACCAGAGACTGTAGCTTTTCTAAATTGTTTGCAAAAGCAAATTTTATTAAAAGTCATCGCAAACAGCAAGAGCATAACCTTAATTCTCATTTTGTTGCTCTTCAACGAATCTACTTGGCAAAGGAAATCACGTGCGCAGTTAAATATTTGCATTGTTAGTGCCAAATTCTTCTATGACTTCATAACAAAAACAATCAAAATATAAAAAAAATTAAATTTTTATTGCCTTCACTGTAAAACGCTAAAGCGTGTTGCGAGCGGGGCCCATCTCCGCATCCTAGCACCTCGGCAACACAGCTCCGAAGAAACGTCGCAGCGGTGGCGAGCCGGTAATGACACTGTGTCCGATTTGACTGGCCCAGGAATTGAACCCACACCTTCCGCACCGATAGCGATGTCTTGAACAACAGCGCTGACCAGCCAGTTTTGGTCATAAATTGATGCAAATGGACAGCAGCGCATAAGAATCGACTGACCTAAACTGTCGCTATACTCTACACAAAAAAAAAAAAGAAAGCATGGCTCACGCCAGTGTTTTTTAACCGGGGTTCAACCGAACTCCTAGTGTTCGACGGAGCTGTCTCTGGGGTTCGGTGGAAGTCCTTCAAAATCCTAACACTTTCAGGGGCGTACCCAGGGGGCCGCTGGTCACTTGATTTTGGGAGGAAATTTGGACATCGGAAGAGGTGATGACCTTTTTTTTGGTCTTCACCTGATTTTGGGAAGAAAATTGGAAGTCGGGAGACGTGATGACCTTTTTTTTTATTTCGGGAGGGAAATTGGAAGTCACGCCGTCCGTTTCTAGGATTCGGTTGAGACAGCCACGAAGTCGTTAGGGTTCGGCCGCTTGTCACGGGTTAAGAAACACTGGCTTACGCAGACAGCTCATACGTTAAAAAAAGCTCGTAAGTTTAGCACCAAGTTCGAAAATAAAATTATGCCCATCAAAAAAGATTAGCCAAACCGATACATATAAAAAACAACATAATGTACTCAAATCAAGCGGTGTTGCCTATATTTATTTTGGGGTGGTCTTCTCCGACACAGCTTTGTCATCGTCGATGGATTTGAAGGATCAATACACGCAAGGTGGAAGCGGTCTACCGCAACAATCTCACTGCGACCTTCAACATCAAGTTCAAATACCTTTTTTCCTCGCGGTTTAAAACTCACAATGGTCTTTCATACGCAGGGTTAGAAAGTGAGGTACGAGAATCCGTAAAAAAAAAACAACAAAGCATAATCGGCGGTGGAAGGAGCAGCAGACGTGATTGTGCTGTGGATGGAGTGAAATGTCGAAACGTGGTAGCACGTGAGATTCCTTGAACCTGTGCGCGTAGTAAAAAAAGGAAATAACCTAATTGGTGCTCAAAAAAAAGCCCTGCAAACTTTCCTGGTGCCAACAGAAAAAAACCGTATGTGAACTCAAGATATGGGCATTAAGCGTGGATTGAATCAAAGCTCGTTTGGTGTTGTCAAATCCAAACTGAAATTCATTAGTTTGCAGTAGGCCTATGGGAATCTTGACGGTTTGGGCTTCCTTGCCAGAGCCTGATAAATGGGTGCCATGATCCCAGCAGAAGCATTATTAAAACAATGATAATGTTAATCAGAATTGCTAATGTAATCATTGTTTCCTGCAGTATTGTTTGTTAATCGTAATGGTAGTACAGTATTTTCTCGCAGTTCTGTCTTGATTAGCTCGCAAGAAGCTACGCTGATGCAGCGATAGCCTATCAATGTTATCTTTTTATTTGAAAAACTGTATAAGAGTGTTGAGATCTCATTTTTGCACGAGAGTGAAAAGGACGTGTTTTTGTAGCTCTGATTTGCTTGAAGCTTGGAAATAACTAGCTTCTGACAAAACCAACTTAATTTAAGTTTAAAACTCTCCATAGGTTAAGAACTAGAAGAGCGAAACGTCCTTGATGCAGTTTCGCAGTTTTTTTTGCCTTGATACCGAACAGGAAGCAACTTTAGGTTTTGGTACATATGGTTTCAAAACAATGGCCAAAACTTCAGCTGAAACGTTAGGCGAAGGTTCTACCTTGGTCACTAAAAAAAATCTGAGAGTCAGTATTATCAGAGAGAGTATCGGTATATATTATATCCAATGGTCTTTGGAAATCTTTTAATCTAGGTAAAGATATGTAACTGTTTATTATGTTTTGTTTTAATGCTTTATCTATTGTAGAAGGTTTTAGACCTATGCGTTATTTCCCGAAGTTTTATTCGTGGGATTGTTTCGTAAGGTTGTATAAGGTTGTATTATGAAGTCATAATTTTCTACTGACGTAATTTTTACGTAAATGTTCTGGACAGATCTTTCTATTACGTAATTTCACCGGGTTAAATTTGTGCTTGTGACGTCACAATCGTGTTTACTGTGGTTTGGTGTGACTTTTTGTTTGTTTTTCAGAATGTTGTAGAACGTTCTCAAACTTGAATTTAGAGTTTAAATAGGTGTGAATTTTCGAGCTTAGTTTTATTCGAATGTAGATTTAGTGTGCGTAGAGTAAGCGGCATTGTTGTATACTGAAGTACATGAAGTCATAATACAGTACAACAAAGTATACTGAAGGGTATAGCCCTTGCTGTATGGTGTTACTGAAGTGAGCAGTAATGCTTGTGTTTCTAGAAAAGTAGTACGGTAAGTATCATGGTTAAGTGAGTTAAGATGGGTCAATTATTATATTCGTTTGGTAAAGAAGGTCTTGGTTTTTTCGTGAGGTCAGATCTAAGAACGAATTAATTCTTACGGTTTGTCCCAGAATTCTCATCAATTGTCCTGTCACCGAAGTAATACCATTTCCTATTTCGCGACAATAATGCAATTTGTCCGTACGTTTTCGATTATGCGTGCTTAAGTCTATCGCTAATCGCTTTCGAAGAGGTTCGAAATTATGAAAAAATTGTATGCATCAAAAATATTTTTCAAAATAGCCGGTGGGAAGAAGCATACCCCTTATCCTACCCCATGGATCCGCTCTGGCCATAAGCTATAGAAACCATCAAAAGAGTGTGGCATATTTCAGCCGCTTGGCACCAATAATTTTGTTCTAGTTTACTAAAAGGCAAAGCCAAAAAGGGGAGGGGGTCATGTCACAATGCCCCCCTTCCTCCCTAAATACGCTCCAGCATAGGCATTATCAGTTAGTATTATATTCGCAATTTTATGGAGATATATCGGAATGCAATAAACATGGGACGAAAATAGCTTAAGGGAGGAAAGTAAAACCACAGTAAATCTCAAAACTGGACATTTCGACGACATAGATTCAGCTGTTATCATCAGCAGCGTATGCTAGGCAGTACAAAACTGAATCACAGCACAAAACTGAATCTAAAACTGAATACATTTTTTGAAACATACCTATTGTATGCTTAATGTATACTGTAGGCTAAAATAACCAGTTCAAAATGAACTCCGTCAGCCAGCTTTTCTCTATCTAACTTCTATTTCTTAAAATCTTTATTGGCTGCAAGCCAGCCGTGCAGCGTGGCCGAGTGGTTCGCAGCGTCTTTTTTACGACAGCCGTGATCGCAAGGTTCATGGTCCAACTTCAACCCAAGCCTCATTCTTGCGTTCTTGAATAAAATGCTTCACGAGAATTATTTCTACTCGGTGAAATCTAACGACCAGCAAATCAAAGAAATTGCAAGCAAAGTTTAAGCGGAAACTCGGAAACAAGGGCAACTTCTAAGCGAGTCTGGATTCGTCCTACGCGTAGCGCCTCTGTCGATTTTTCGTGACAGGAGGATAAAAATAAAGTAAATGACGAAACAGAAGGAGTTGAAGTGAACTGGTCGTTCCAACGCCACAATAACGTCGTTTGATATCTCACATCCAGTTTTACTGCTGTATAGCGCTGATATTAGCATAATTTATTGTAAAAATTACTTGCGAGCATGAAACTAAACTACTGCTACTAATCTACTAATAAAAGATATTTGAAAATTCACCCACGATACCGTTCAATTTTGGTGTGTGATTATTATAGTGTTTATGGTGCTGGTGAGTCGTAACGGTACTTTTATCGGCTTTTGCGTGAACCGTCCAAAAATTTTGTAAAAGTCCTTAGCGTAAATTTTTTTGTCTAGGGCAGTGGTTCTCAAACTTTTTCTTGTCGAGACGCACTGTCGAAAGGGAATTTTTAATCTCGCGACGCACTGGTGTAAATAAAAAATTTTTTGAACAAAAAATTGTGTTTGAAGTTTGGCGCATTGTAACTGCAAGATTTTTTGTCACAACGACTACTCCGTTATTTTTTCTTGAATTTACGGACTTCACAGGATATCATACAATGGTGTTCTACTTTACAGTCGTTGCTGGGAATACCATCATTAAGTTTTTGGTTTCGCTTGATCAAGTAGCGAACCCAGTCCCTCAACTACGAAATAAAAACTTGAACCACTTACTTAATTGCAAGCTATGAGGCCTCTGCTTCTGACGAAATCTTCCAGAGAATCGTCATCTTAGAACAATAAAAGCAAATGTATCTGTAATTACTGGGCATTTTCCGTTTTTGTCAAGTAGTGCAAGCACTGGAACACGATCTATAAAATGGAGTTCATTTAAAAAATAAATGTTTGTAAACTCAAGGTCACGGGCTACGCAACGAAACCACACGTGCGCAATATTTGATATCAAAGTTGGTGCTAATGTTCTCCGATTACAAAAACGTCGCTTTTCTAGAGCCTTCTAAAAAAATTCAAATCAAATCTTCATTATACTCAGGGTAAATACGTCGAAGCATGTAATGAGTGGCGGGGCTCATTTGCGCGGCTTGGCATCTTGGCAACACAGCGTGAAGAAACGTAGCAGCCAGAGGAGGCACTTGCGCCGCAACTATTTTATTTGCGATAGCGCTTGCGGCGCAACCATTTTTTAACGCTTGCGGGAACGCTTGCGGCACAAGTATTTTTTTCAGTTTTGAGCACAATCTCGCAAGCGCAATTCGAACACGATTAAAATTATTGGTATTTAATAAACTTTGATTAAAGTTGAAAAAAAATACATTGAAAAGGTTTTAAAAAGTTCGCCCAAAGGAGTAATTACGTTAATCACATTTTGTCTAATGCTTGCAAAGCGTAATTGAATTCACAGCAGGGTGTCTTTGAAAATGCTTTGCCGGTTTTGGCACCTCGGTCAGAAAATCTGCTTCGAAAATCGTTGAAACTGTTTTGCCAATTTCGCACCTCGATCCGAAAGTCTGCTTATGTATAATATTGAGACTCACGAGCAAGGACGTTGGAAGGTGAGAGCTGAGCCCCCCCCTATATTTTTTCAACCTCCCCATTGAAATTTTGAGCCCCCCCTTCAGCCCCCCTTTCGAAATTTCATAACTACAGTACACCTTACTGCATTTTAACGATGGCTTTTATGGCGTCACTTGTTATTCGTTTCTTTTCTTCATTGATACCATCAAACCACAGTAGCCTACTAACTTTTGCAACTTTGTGACAAAAGTGAACAAAATAGCAAAAATTGTTGGATTTCCGGGGAACTTCGTGTACAAATCAAATTAGAATTAGGCTTGGCTAGCTTATCCTAGGAGCAGTGGCGTACCGAGAATTTTAAAAGGGGGGAAGGGGCACAATTTCTACACTTTTTTTAAGCGTATTTTATTTTCGGCAAAACAAATTTAAAGCCGATTGAGAAACAAGAAAGCTCTAGGGAATCTGGGCAGGGGCGGATTCAGAAAGTTTAAATAATTTTTTTATTCAGCGTGTAAAAAGTTTCAATCATTTTTATAAATTCAGCGTGTATTAATAGAGTATGTAGAAGTAGAAGTTTAGGGAAGCATGAGATCTTTGGATGAGCATGCAAGTGAGCTGGCTAAAAAAAGAAAATCTTCATTATACTTGCGGTATTACGCCAAACTTTGTTACGGGGCGGGGCCCATCTCCGCTGCTTAGCGCCCGGACAACACAGCTCCAAAGAAACGTCGCAACGGTGGCGAGACGTTGACGACACTTCGTCCAATTTGACCGACCAGGGATTTGAGCCCTCGACCTCCTCACCACAAGCATTGTCTAAACAACTCTGCTGACTGGCCAGTGTGTGAGTTCGCTAAAATTAAGTAAAATACTGTGTCCAACATGAACAAGTAACTTAATGTCAACGAAAATCTGACCAACCGTACTAGTTGGATTACTCGTTTTCAGAAAATTTTTGCTTTAATACACCGAGTGTATTCTCGAATAAACTGCATAGAATTTTGGGGCGCGGTGCTTACTTACTTTTATGTGCAGTTTCTTTAAAAAAATCGATTCAATATTCATTTTTTAAAGACGAATTTTATTGAAATGTAACAAAACAAACACAATTTGAAAAACTTACATAAGACTTAACGTTTACATTATTTTTGAAAAAACTGAAAAAAATAACAACCAAAAAGGACATTGAAGAAGTGGAGGCATGGAAAATAGGCCTATTGTATAGTGCATCAAATCTATTATACGTAGACTCTGACACGAGGATCAATAAACTTGTAAGCCATGGGGTTTGAATCGCCAAGGGTGTTACTGCTAGACATATCCACCAGTTCGTATGTGTGCTGGCTGGTTTCACCCACGTATGAAGTTTTCACATTTTTCTGCGGCCAACCTGAAGATATTGACTAATTTATACAGTAAATAATATTTTTTCTTTGTCTTTCACCAGCTGAGACTGCAGGATTCTCTACATATATTCATCCGTTCACTAATTCATTTATTGCAGATTTTATACGTGATATTAGCGCTTCAAAAAAAACGTGAGAAAATACATTTCCCAATTTACAACAACTAAGCTTATAGTTGGAAATTAATTATAATAATAGCCAGGGGTTGGTGGCAAGGGCTCGCTATAGGGCCAAGGGCTGAACTTTGTCGAGGCTACAACTTACTATAGCATTGAAAACGTTAATCTTTCTTTTAAACTCCCTCATGTTCTATTATTTGTAAAATTCGTGACATAAAAACCGCTCTAAAGTCTCCGATTTTTCGAAAAAAATAATTTGCCATGATTGTTGGATAAAATTTGCGACTTCATAAACAATAAGGAATTTTTAAGCAAAATTTTCAAATTGATAATTAATTTGACTTGCTCAAAATACGCAAAAGTTATGGCTTGCGGTAATGGATCGGTTCCCCATCTCTGCTCTAGAATTATTCTACACAAACTTCCTCAAAACCAGAAATTGTTTCTTTCCCGTGAAGACAAGAAAATATTTTGATCGTAACAACAAAAATAAAAACACAGAGGAAGAACTTTTCAGCGGCAGGGAGACCGTGAAAGACCTTTCGGTCATCTAATCAAACAACCATTCTCAATTCAAGGAGAAAAGCGTACATTTTGTGTACTAAACTAGGGATGGGCAGTTGTTTCACACCGAGGGCCACATTTGAAAAAATTTTGAAGCCGAGGGCCGCACTGATTGGAGGAGCAAAAAAAAGTTCTGCAAGTTTGTAGATATCTTATATTTTTCACTGAAAATTGGTGAAGAGTGGTGAGATGCGTATACTTGTTGCGCATGATTGGTTCTGCCCCTGCATTTTAATTCTGGCGATCCTGTGTAGTGTTTCTGTTCTTGTGTATTGCCAAGCGGGCATTCTATGTTTGACGGAGCTAGAATAAACAAGCAACCAACATGGTGTCAGACGTGGGATTCGAACCTACGCCTCCATTCGGATATTGCTGACCGTTCGCTTCTACCAAGTATGACCTTGGTGCCACCTTCCGTATCCCGTACTCTCACTGGTTGTTCATTGTGCAATTCAGGCAGGTGGTTTCGCATGCCGTTTGGAATATCATCGGCTCCTGAAGAATTTCAGCGACGTCAACACGAAATCCTTGAAGGATTAGCAGGAATTGAGGTTATTGCCGATGATATTTTGGTATATGGATATGACGAGACGGAAGAAGAGGCTCTTCTTAATCACGACAAAACTTAAAAGCATTATTGCAGAGAGCACGTGAAGTTAAACTTACGTTCAACAAAGCAAAACTGCAATTAAGGCTAAAATCCGTGTTGTATATGAGCCATTTATTGACCTCAGAGGGACTGAGACCGGATCCAAGAAAAATCCAAGCAATTGAAACCATAGACAAGCCCCATGATGTTCTAGCTCTTCAGCGATATCTTGGGTTTGTAAATTACTTGTCGCAGTTTCTTCCAAAGCTTTCAACTATGTGTGAGCCGCTGAGAGCACTCATCAACAATCAAAAGAGTTGGCTGTGGACTACAAAATACGACAAAGCGTTTGAAACAATCAAGCAGGCTGTGACTCAAGCTCCCGTGCTGAAATACTACGACGTTAACGAAGAAGTGACAATCCGGTGTGATGCGAGCCAAAATGGACTCGGCTGTGTACTTCTACAAAATGGACAACCGGTTGCCTTAGCTTCAAAGACTATATGACTGAAACCGAGCAAAGGTACGCACAAATTGAAAAGGAATGTTTGGCCATAGTCTTTGCATGCGAGAAATTTAATCATTACATACTAGGGAGATGTGCTAACATTCAAACAGATCATAAGCCTTTTTATAGTTTTTATAGAAACTATTTTTAAAAATTCTTTTTTATGTGTACCTAAACGTTTGCAATGCATGCTTTTGCGGCTTCAAAAATATTCTTCGGTGGTTTATTCAACAGTGGTTTATTGTGCAGGTTTGAAATTGTTTCTGGTTGACTTTCTGTCGAGAGCACTAATTCATGCAGAAAAAAGTAATGGGCCAACTGAAATGTTTGATTGAAAATTTACGATTTTTTATGTCAGTAGGCTATTACGAGTGTTTTTGAGTTTTGAAAAAGTGAATTTGCGTAGCGATGTTGGAGTTACGCAGGCGAAGCTTAATTTAGTACGACATGAGACCGTAAACGATGAAAACTTAAATGAGCTGCGAAGTGTAATTTTACATGGTTGGCCGGATAACAAACATAAATTGTCAGCGACATGGCCTAGCGGTACCGTGCGCAGGTGACAGATCCTACGTGACGGGTTCGATTCGCGGCTGGAGCCGATCGCATTTGACATATATAACGGGTGGCTGCTGACTCGAAGAGCGCAAGCTCACTTCGCAGTCTCCCTCAACTACTGTTGAATTTTTAGTTCAATATAATTTGAAAATAGCCTCAGTTATTTAAAAAAAAAACAATGTGCCTTTGTGTATTCGACAGTATTGGGGTTTTAGAGACGAACTCAGTGTTTGTGATGATGTTACTTTTAAAGGAGCTAGTATTGTCGTTCCCAAATCCGTAAAACATCTTATGTTAAAACGCATTCATTCAAGTCACTTGGGAGCAGAATCATGAGCCTTCGAAAAGCGAGAAGCATTTTATTTTGGCCTCAAATGTCGCATGACATAAAAAGTTATGTATCGCAGTGTGAAGTGTGCAATGAGCTAAAACTCGCTTTAACCAAAGAACCCTTGCGGTTTTACAGTTTGCCCAAAAGGCCATGGAGTAAAGTGGCACTTGATGTGTTTCAGCATTAGATCGTAATTACCTCGTTATTGTTGATTATTATTCTGACATGTGGGAAGTAGACGAATTGCCATCTACCAGTTCATTTAATATTATTAGCATCAGCAAGCGCCATTTTGCGCGTTATGGTATCCGTGATGAAGTGATAAGTGATAATGCTGCGCAAATCACAAGTGAAGAGTTTGCTGCTTTTCGCGAAGTCGTGGGAATTTTCACACAACGCATCATCGCCTTATTACAGCAGGTCAAACGGAAAAGCTGAAAGTGCCGTTAGAATAGCAAAGCAATTACTGACGAAATGTACCAAGCAAAGGGAAGATCTATGGAAGGCCATTTTAGATTGAAGAAACACACCGAATGATGTTCTTGGAACCAGTCCAGCTCAAAGAATGATGTCTCGACGAACCCAAACTATGATTCCTACAGCTGAAACTGCACTACGCCCAAGAGTAGAAAAGGGAATCACAAAAGCAATGATGAACAAACGACTACGTTCAAGACTATACTATGACCGTGTCAGTCGAAATCTGCCTGAATTGCACAATGAACAACCAGTGAGAATGCGGGTATGAGGTAAAAAGTGGTCTATGGGAAAGGTGATACAAAAGGCGGCACCAAGATCTTGCTTGGTACAAGAGAACGGTCAGCAACATCGCAGAAACCGAACATTCATTCAACCGACTAAGGAAACCCCGTACCTAGATTGGCTTTGTGATGATGTACCCATGCCCGCTTCACACGATAATATTGACAACCAAGTGCAACCCCTAACACCTGCCCTACGTCGCAGCACGAGAATTCGTCGTAGATGCGACCGACTTATGTGTTATTGAACTACGTAGGCCTATATAGTGTATAAATGTATGAAAAAAAAATTTGAGTTTGAGTTTATTTTGCACTTTAATTTGTTGCTTTTTGTGTTGCTTGTAAAATTAAAAAACCAGCTCCTTAACTACTTTACTGTTATACTTGTTTTGTTTTTTAAAGGGGAGATGTGATGTGTATACTTGTTGCGCATGTCTGGTTCTGCCCCTGCAATTTAGTTTTCGCAATCCTGTGTTGTGTTTCTGTTCTTGTGCATTGCCAAGCGGGCATTTTATGTTTGACGGAGCTGGAATAAACAAGCAAACTCATAAAACGAAACAAACACATAAAATAGGTGAAGAGCAAACACATAAAACGTACTAACCTAGCTCTTGTTTCAGGGTGATTTAAAGAAGTTAGAGGGAATTATAGCCATCATTTAGAAAGGTATTATGAGTAAAAAAACATCCTTGAGCATTGCTCAGCGATCAAAAATTGTCATGCCTCATTCACACTTGATGTAGTAACAGATAATTAAAATCAGTCCTGATAACAATTTTTAACCGATGAGCTAAGCTCAAGGATGCTGTTTTAACCATAATACCTCTCTGAATGATAGCTACACTTCCCTCTAATGTCTTCTTCTGTTCACCCTAAAACAAGAGCTAGGTTAGTTAGCCCACTTGTGGGGGCCAAATTATGAGTCATGCAACATTGAGCAAAAAAGAAAAAAAGCTAACAAAAGCAAGAAATGATTTAAAAACGCGTTTGAGAAAAACAAACAAAAGTGTGTTTTTTGCCTGGGTGGCTGTGAACTTTTGGTAATGACTGTAAGTATGATTTTGAGTTTGTGCAACTCTGCTGAGATGAAATGAAGTTTTATTAGAAATGAATGGCAACACTGCCATTTCTCGGAATAGTTTTGAATAATAAACTTATGGGCTAGTTAGCAATTTTGGTGCTTAGATTTTGATAAGCCACGAACTTTTCGTAGCGCTGAAAAGTTTACAAATTGAGCTTCAATTTACTTGTGTACATCACATTTAACTATGCCCACTAATTTTTTTCGATTGTTTGTGGTAAAGGTTTTATTTATTTTTTATGAGACATATATGTCTCATTGTTTCATTGTGCTTCTAAGGTAATTTTTTAAGGTGAACAGCTGCAATAAAATATGCAGTAGTTTTCAAGCGCATCTTAGAGTATACTTTAGCTTTGCTGTTCTTAGTGATAAGAAAATACTTCCATTGTATTTAATAAGCAGAAATAGCAGTGAACATGTCAGTAGAATACAGAGTCAACACTGCAGGGTAGGCGCAGACTTTTTATGTGGTACCCGGCAGCCCACAAAATGGTTGTAGGCTATGCAATGCGGTGTAACCAATAAAGTGCGTTTACGATGGGCCATATTCTAAAACGCTCTCTCTTGATCCTACATCAACCGAAAGAATTTTACATGTGGTGTCATCTCATAAGAAGCATTGCCTGGCTGCATATGCACCGTACAGTGTACCAGCACCTACTTGTACCAATTTGAGACAAAAATCACTTTGAGGTAACTCTCAGCTAGTTAGCTCTATATACCGTCTAAATTTTTTATTTTTAGACTCAATGTTTTATACTGTCTAAATTTTATCTAAATTTTGTTGATGGAAACTAATGATTCAGATACAGGATACTGTCTAAATTTTATTGATGGTAAGTTGTCTAATTTTTTTGTTATCAGGTAAACTGTAATATATACATTTATATGGTAAATATGTCAAAAAATTCTGGTGAGAAGCTGTTTTTTATTTCTGAAAATAATTTTAATGGGGTAATGTTTGGTGATGTTAGTGATGCAGATGATGCACTAACCGTGGATGATGATGTCCTTGGATTTTTAGAAGATATTCAGCAGTCCTACTAAACATCGCAAAGGATTGAAACGCCACAAAGGACGAAAAAGGACCTCAAATTGATGTACTAAACACCGCAGAAAACGACAAAGGATCTTAATTGATCTACTAATACTGCAAAGAACAACTAAGGACTTGGAATGACACCATAACATAGAACGACAAAGAACTTTAAATTAGGGTTAGGGTTGGGTTAGGTTTGGATTAGGCTGGAGTTAGGTTAGGGCTAGGCTTAGAGTTAAATTAAGGTTAGGGTTTTAGGATCAATTATTGTACTTTGCGATGTATAGTACATCAATTTGAGGTCCTTTGTCGTCCTTTGCGGTGTTGCAGTCCTTTGCGGTGTTTAGTAGGACCCGATATTCATCGATTAGCAAAAAAAAAAAGAATGATTCAGATGCTATCAAAGAGGTAGTCATAGACCCACCAGTGAACATCTTCCTCGATTCAGCATGTTTCTGCAGATGCCTAAACTAGTTCAACTTCTCCACAGCCAGGTGTATCAACAACAGGTCAACAAAAATTCAAGTGGAAGAAAGTGAAACCACATGGTAGTAGACAGCATTTACAGACCAGTGGTGTATTTGGAGATCAATATTCAAATGGAAAAATTCTCTGTGATCTAGATGAAAGTGCAACACCCTACCAAGTTTTTCTGGAAGCATCATAATTTTATCAATTTATTGATGAAATTTTTATCAATTTATCTTTTTTTTATCAATTTTTATCAATTTATTGATGAAATTGTAATATATACTATACCACAAACAATATTATACAACCAGCAACCAGGAAAAGTATTCACAACCACTGCTGCTGAATTGAAAGCATTTCTTGGAATGCATGTAGTTATGGGCTACCTTGTTCTTCCATGTTTGAGAGATTACTGGTCGAGCAAACTAGATTTGGGTGTTGACTTTGTTGCTAAAGTGATGCCTCTAAGAAGATTTGAAGAGATTTCAGCTGTTTTTCATTTCAATGACAATATGACAATGAAACCGCGTGAGAGTCCAGATCACGACAAGGCATTCAAAGTACGTCCTAACAGCTCAGATGGCCGAGTGGTATAGAGCGTTTGTCTCTTGAGTGTAGACTCGGGTTTGATTCCGAGTCAGGTCAAACCAATGACTTTAAAATTGGTATTCACAGCTTCCCTACTTGACGCTCCGCAAGCCGGCAAGTTTACTTGTTGTGCTGTTGGGAAAGGCACGTAGCGGGATTCTCCTGTCTGTCTTGCTGTGGTAGACAAATGGCTGGCAACTACTAAGCGAGCTCTCATAGCGCTTTGATCGCTTTCTCGTGATAGGAGGATAAATATGCAACCAACTAAACGTCTTGTAATTAACCATTCTAACGATGCATTTTTGTCTGCAATGGCCCCAACCTAATTTCAGGCAATTGATGAACATATGGTGCAGTATAAAGAACACAGCTTTTGAAACACAATGTGAAAGGCAAGCCAATTGAATGGGGCTTCAAGGTCTGGTGTAGATCCAACTCAAAATCTGGGCCTTTTCGAGTTCGATCTATACACAGAAAAGAAATGCGGACGAGTATGGACTAGGAGAAAATGTGGTCTTGCAGTTGACAGAAAAGATTCAAGGACTGGGCTGTCAAATTCAAATTGACAATTTCTTTAATTCCCCAGCATTGCCAGCAACTTTGCCCGAACAAAATGTTAGATGTTGAGGAACTGTAAGAATAAACAGAAAAAACGTTCCTAAGGAAAAGCTACCCAGTGACAAGTCGATGAAAAGGGGGGATGTGGTGGCTTTTGAGTCGCATGGCGTTACTTTATTAAAATGGACGGACAACAGGGCAGTTCATATGACTTCTAATTTCCTTGGCGCGTATCCAACTGAAGAAGTAACACGCAGGAAGAAAGGTTCCAAGGACAAAGAATCTGTTGCATGCCCGGCCATGGTAAAGCATTATAATATGTACATGACTGGTGTCGATATCATGGATCAGAAAGAAGCTGCGCATCAATATGACCATCGATCCATCCCAGGGGGGAGGGGGCGCTGGGGTCGCGTCCCCCCTCCCCCCCCGCTGAAATATAAGCTGATATATATCTCCAGTCAGCGGAACAGTGGAAACAGGACATCTGAGGACGCGACGGCGCGATCATCTTTTGTATTTGTTTTGTCTTCACTTGATTTTTTAGGGGGTAAATTGGACGACAAAAGACGTGAAGAACTTTTTTTTTTTGGTTTTCACCGATACTTTCAGTGGAATCGGAAACAGAAAATTGTGCCTCCCCCCCTTTTCAAATTTCTGGACACGCCCCTGCACCCATAAGTATTACTTGCGTATTGTACAGCGATGGCGGAAGCATTTCTAAAGTGGGGGGGCAAAACCAATAACCAGATTTTCTTCACCTACAACCAAGTCCGGCAGTGGTGTGGCGAGAAATTTTAAAAGAGGGGGGGCATAATTTCCACAATTTTTGTCAATTTTTTTTTTTAACAGAACTAATTTGAAGCTGATTAAGAAACAAGAAAAGCTGGAGGGGGTCCGGGGGCATGTTCTTCCGGAAAATTTTTAAGAATTTATATGCTGTAACGGCTATTTTAGTGCTTTTTAAATGATTTTCAGGCAAATTGTGTTTAAATTCTTTAACCCTAATTCTGAGTGCTTCGCCAAATGTGATGTATTTTGTTTGCACGTTTCTAATTATGTGTGCTTAAGGCTTATAGCTATCGAAAAGGTTCGAAATTATGGAAAAATTGTATGTATCAAAAACGTTTTTGAAAATGGCTGGTGGGAGGATGCATATCCCTCATCCTACCCCTCTGGATTCGCCCTTGGCCATAAGCTACAGAAACCATCAAAAGAATCCGCCATATTTCAGTCACTGAACTGGTACCGTTAGTATTGTTCTTTTTACTTAATGGCAGAGTCAAAAGAAGGGGTGAATGGCACAATGGCCCCGCCCCTAAATACGCTCCTGAGGACAGGATTGAGACAATGAGAAGACCTAGGCTATTTGATCACACTGATTGGAAGAGCATAAAAAGGTCTTCACGTCCTCAAATGTCCTGTTTTCACTGATAGCATCGGTTTAGTGAAAAGCAGAAAAAAGGTATACACGTCCTTAGATGTTCTGTTTTCCACTGAAAGTATCAGTGAAGAAAAAAAAAGTCTTCATTGTTTGTGATGAGGCCCCCCATTTTCTCCGAGGCCCTAGGTTTTAGCCTGCTTGACCTATGCGTAAATCCGACCCTATGCCTACAATCCTTATTAGGCCTGTCCCCCATTGATGTGGGCTTCAGACCCACGGCTCTTGCTCCTAGTTTCTGTTCCCCCTACCCCACAAACAAAATTTAAAGAATACATCTCTGGATTTAAGCTCTTTCCTGGATATTAATTTCGATGGTAGGCCTTTTAAGTTTCAAATACATTCATGCATAGGCAATATTGTAGAAATAAACGCGTAAATTAGGGCCCGCCCTGAAAGAAAGTGGGGGGGCCAGAACCCCCCCGGTTCCGCCACCTATGGTTTTGTGTTTGATCTTATTGACATTGCTATTAATAATTCGTTTGTTGTTTACACGAAGGTGTGTGAACAAAACCATGGTCTCATTGACAGCAAAACATATCGTCGCACAATTGCAAAAGCTCTAATAGGAAACTACTCCAGTACGAAAAGAGCTGCTCCTTCAAGCTCCATTCTTACAGGAAAAAAGAATGTCCTTATCTGGAGTTCAAACCAACCATACCATGCGGAAAGTTGCAGAACGCAAACGTTGTAAAGTTTGCACCAAAAGTAAAGAGCAGAACAAAACAAATAACACCTGTATGATATTCACTTGTGCTACGTCAGTGCTACGTTAATGCGATTATGATATACACTTGTGCTACGTCAATGCGCGCAACTGCTTTGATGTGTATCATTCAGGGGGCGCGTTCTATGCTCTTCGCTATCGTTATTCGTTATCGTTATTGGTTACTTACTCGTAAAATCGTTAATTTGATATTCTATGCTCATTGCTATCGTAAAGTTACAACGAACATTCGTTACCCATTAACGATTCATGCAAAAAAATAGCGACGTCTTCAGAGTTGTCGTTATCTCGTGTTAAGTCGCATATGTTTCTAAACAGCAGTTGACAGGATGGCGTTGCCTTACTTTGCTCTTAACTCGACTTCAAGTAATGAACAAAGGGTCCAAAAGAAACATGTTGATCTTCAAAAAATGTAAGACAAAAAAGCTTTTGAAAGAATTTTGTAGGCTATGACTAATAGAAGTGAGGGTACGAGTTTAAGCGCACTAGTAGAGGAATTCATTACGGTTGGGCATAGAACAGGGGCGCCGCCACGAGGGGACGAGAGGGGACAACCGCTCCCCAATGATTTTTTGACCATTTTTCCAAATCGCTTAGAACCGCAGAGTTTTTTTCAAGGGGTAGGGGGGTGACGTCGGATGCTTTCGGCAATGTAATTTTTGTAACGAAAAGTTTAGCTCCATCTCGTGTTCTGATATTCTTCGACATTCCTAATTTCGCAAGTTGCAAACGCATGTAACAGAAGCAATTACTGCTAACTGTAAAAGACAAGGGTTACATTTCATATCAATGACCAGCTGTTGTATCATAAAAGCTACCTAAGATATCTCAATACTTTGTGAAATCATACCTGGCTTGACGTACTGTAATTTCACGAAGCTAGTGTAACGTTTTAAGAAATTTGAAGTAGCAGCGGGCAAGTGAGGGCTTTTCAGAATCAGAAATCTCTTAGGTTTTAGCAAGTATTCATTATACATAGATTGATTGGCAATCCAAAGCAGAATGTTATTTACTGCGCTTCAGCAATATTTTTGTTGTTGTTTATTTCCACGCAAAACATACTCAGACGTAAGCAAAGGATGAAAAGATGGTGTAGAAAAAGGAAGGCGCAATAAAATGTTTAATCGTTGAAGCATGCAGATTGCAGACCCATAACCACTATCAGGGCTGGGCACGATAAACCTTTCTGTAGTAAAGCGACAACGATAATCGATAATTTCAAAAAACCCTAAACGATACCGATAATCGATAAATCCCAATTTTTTCAAGCAATATCGGTAATCGATAAAACATCGCCGATAATTTTTTTCAATAAAGGTTGCGGTAAATTTTTAATGTGCTTGAAGATGTTTTTTGTGAGTCAAAGCGCTAAAATGTTTTGCTATATTTTTCAAAAAAAAAAGAGAACAGTCCACGGACTCTGCCATGGCATTCAAAACAAAGAGAGATTTCTTTAAATTGCAACAAGACTTTATGGACAACGTGCATTTTTTCCAGCTTTTGTATCGAATGTAATTGTATTTAGTTGCATATTATTTATCTCCCTATCACGAGAAAGCGATCAATGCGCTGTACGAGCTTGCTTAGGAAAGTGCGAGCTCGTTTAGGATAAAAATTTTGCGAAGCACTCAGAATTAGGGTCAAAAATTTTAATAAAATTTGCCTGAAAATTATTCGAACAGCACTAAAACAGCCATTCGCAGCATGCAAATTTTTCCGGGGGAGCATGCCCCCGGACCCCCCTAAAGCTTTTCTTGTTCCTCAATCAGCTTCGAATTTGATGTGCCGAAAAAAATCCGACTGAAAAAAATGTGGAAATTATGCCCCCCTCCTTATTTTAAATTTTTACTGATGTAAGGGGAAGCTAGCTACTGTAGGCCTAATTATATTTTGATGTTTCGCTGTCATTTGCCCTGAAGTTTCTGTTAAAATTGGAGAAAATTTAAAGCTCTGGAAAATACAAAGCTCTAAGAGCTTTGTATACTTGAAGCACCAGAAATCTAGCAGTTTTTGCGATTTTGTTCACTTTTGTCACAAAGTTGCAAAAGTTAGAACGTTGGTTTGATGAAAAATTTAGGAATAAAAAAATTACAGTAAGAAGTGCAATAGCCTACTTTAGGAATGCCGATTAAACTGCACCTAAGGAAAGCTAATGCGTCTATCGTCTTATTTATGTTTTGGTGTAGCTCTGCAAAAATCACAAGTTATGACGTCATTTCGCCCCCTCCAATGTATTTTTCTGGCGGCGCCTCTGGCATAGAAAGTGCTATAATATTTTGGAAACAAAAATGCCGCATGCCGGCTAGAAGAAATTGAAATACCGGTACTATCGTAAATTTAAACCAAACTTTCAACTATAACAACAAGAACAAAAATAATAAAACATTCACTGTAAAGGCCGATATTTTTAAAAGCCCACACAAATAAGCTCTCTAAATAGGCCTAGTAAACTAATCCACCACATGTTTTCCATTAAGCTAATTGCTGAAAACAATAGAAAAAGATTAGTCACCAGTAGCCTACCACTGCTAACACTAATGTTATTACCAGACGCTCATAATATTTTTTTTAACCACGTACGTCCCTTTTCCTGTTTTTGATTAAAAAAAATGCCTGATAAAGCGCACTGCAAAGTTTTAACTAAACAAGCAATGTCCTTCCTGGCCTACTGGACGGGAAGTCATGACGACTTCCTCTTGTTGGGTCGGAGGCTAATATCAGCTCTCCATCGCCAACAGTGCAAAGCACTCCAGTCAAACGTACGGTAGAGCGGGACAGCGCTGTTTCTGTTTATCCGAGGGGCCGTATTCTATGCTGACGATTCGTTATGTCGTTAAAGCGATTCGTTATGACTAGTCGGTACCTATAAGCGCTATTCGTTACGCGTTAAAGCGTGTAACGATTCGTAAGTGGACCTATTCTATGCTACATTCGCTGTGCAGTGATATTCGCTAACTCAGATGCGGTTGTAGCAGCTTTTATGACGTAATAAACGCAACTACGGCAATCTTGGTTGAAATGCTGGATTGACGCCGAAATGGAAGAGCTACATTTTCTTTGCGGATTGCATCAAGCTGCAATATGCTACATACATTAATTGATAAGATTGCTACAACTTGCAGATTTGGTTCATTCACTTCGAGCAGTTTTGCAGCAAATCGACGGAGAGACGCAGGAATGTAGTGACAATAAAAATACTGTAATAAACTCGTCCAATTAGTTAAAAATCAAAACTCTTAATTGAATGCTTAGGCGAGTCGAAACAAAAAGAATAGTGTTTCCGACAAATTAAGCTTCAATTAGAACAAGTATTGGGTAATTGCAAAACAACAACGCCTTCAGCAAGAGGTGGAATTGCTAGAGATTCGAAACGAATAGCTAACGAGCACGCAGATTTGAAAACTGAAAGAAGAAAACCGAAAGACGTTAACAAAACTTTGCAGACGTACCGTGGAGAGGGACAGCGCTGTTTCGGGCTATTAGCCCTCATCAGCCGCCCTCAGGTAAGATACATTCATCTTCCAGAACAATAGATCTTGCCAGGATCACTCATCCCTTCGGATAAATCCATTGCTTTTTTAGTTATTGCTCTTCACCCTGGCCAAGTAAAGGATTTGACCAGCGCGGTGACGTAACCACACGAGTGGATACGTACCACAAAATTTAAATTCTTTAAGATATATTTATCCGAAGGGATGAATGATCCTGGCAAGATCGTTCATTTTGGAAGATAAACTTATCTTACTAGAGGGCGGCTGTTGAGGGCTAATAGCCCGAAACAGCGCTGTCCCGCTCTACCGTACGTTTGACTGGAGTGTTCTGCACTGTTGGCGATGGAGAGCTGATACTAGCCTCCGACCCAACAAGAGGAAGTCGTCGTGACTTCCCGTCCAGTAGGCCAGGAAGGACATTGCTTGTTTAGTTAAAACTTTGCAGTGCGCTTTATCAGGCATTTTTTTTAATCAAAAACAGGAAAAGGGACGTACGTGGTTAAAAAAAATATTATGAGCGTCTGGTAATAACATCAGTGTTAGCAGTGGTAGGCTACTGGTAACTAATCTTTTTCTATTGTTTTCAGCAATTAGCTTAATGGAAAACATATGGTGGATTAGTTTACTAGGCCTATTTAGAGAGCTTATTTGTAGTAGTAGTAGTAGTATATTTTATTTAACGACCAGAAAAACACCTAACAAAAACAAGGAACAAAAACAATGGCCGAAAAACAGGTTACAGCGACAAAACGATATACGTTGAAACGTGCAGGAGTTAAAAAATAAACACAACTTTTTTTAAAAAAAAAAAAGCACGGTCGCTGCACCTTAGGTTAACTTTTGTTTGCTATAGGCCTACTTAAAAAAAACAAAACAAAAAACAAAAAAACAATACGCCACGTAAACAGTGATGACCAAAAATAAAAAATGGGTTGCAAAGCAAAATTTACTTGAACTAGAGTTAAGCAGTAAGCCAATTATAATTTGACGTTCAGCTACGATACCGATAGTGGTTCAAAAAATAATAATTATTAACTTTCATCAGTAAATTCGCTCAAATTGTTCCAATCAGTTGAATAGGCAACAAAACTGATGCAGATTAAAGAAATGTTTCATACAACGTAGGATTGTTGGGATTGGAAACTGGAAAACCAAAAAAATTTGAAAATGCTCATTGAATGGGAGATGGTTGGAGAAACTCAAATCTGTAAAAGAAAAACTAACAGCAGATACCTGTTTTTGCCTTTTAAATCAATTAAATGAAGCTACATAATGCAATTACGTTATGACCTTTTCACAATAAATTTATAAGTTACTGGAGTGGTAGGCTAAACCATGCATGTTTTTTTTTATCGCTTTTTTGAAAGAATTGTGCGATTTGTTTTGCCGAATGGTTACTGGAATAGAATTCCAAGTCAATGGACCTCGATATTTCAAAGATTGTTTAGTTAATTCGATTCTACAAAACAGGGGGAATAGATTAGATTGACTTCTAGTCTGACGAGAGGTACTACTAGCTAACTGGTTGTTGTCAAAAAGATTCCGAAAAGTGACTGGCAATTCATCGTGCAAATATTTGTACATAAAGCTAGCAGTTTCTAATTTTTCTAATTGATGAATCGTCAAAAGACTATACTGTTGCATCAGAGTTTTTACACTATCTCTATAATTCAGCTTAAATATTAATCTAATAAACTTGTTAACCGAACTTTGAAGTTTTTTAACCATGGTCTTATTACCATTGCACCAAGTCATAATGCAATATTGGAGATGGCTTTTTATCATAGAGTTATACAGCAAAAGTAATATGCGCTGGCTCAAATGATTGCGAATTTTGTGAACAATACTGCATGTAATTCTAATTTTACTCAATAACGCTTCCATATGAGGTTTCCAAGACAAATGTTCATGTACTATAACGCCCAAAAATTTAACAGAAACGACTCTTTTAATTTCTCTGTTCCTCAACTGGAGAGCATGTTGACAAGGAAGCTTACTATTTGGAGTGCGGAACACAATGTAATTAGTTTTATTTATGTTAAGAGAAAGTTTATTAGCTGTCAGCCAATTATCAATACTTTTTAACTCTTCATTAGCCACTTGGAATACTTTCTCATAAGAACTTTCACTAAAAAATAAATTTGTATCATCAGCAAACATTATAGTCTTACCTTTTGTTACACATCTGCAAAAATCATTTACATATATTAAAAACAGCAAAGGTCCAAGAATAGAACCTTGAGGGACACCACACTTTATTTTCAAAATATCAGATAATCGATTGTTGCATACTACTTGTTGAGTGCGGTCATTCAGATAGCTAGAAAACCATTCTAAAGGTAGACCCCTAACCCCGTAATGCATTAATTTCTGTAACAATATTTTATGATCTATAGTATCAAACGCTTTGGATAAATCTAAAAATACTCCAATCATTGACTGCTTTTTTTCAAAGGCTGTCGTGATATTTTCTACTAATAGCGTAGTTGCATGGCTGGTAGAAAAATTTTTCCTAAAACCAAATTGATTTTTGTGAAAAAAACCTTGTCTAGTCAAGAAACTAACAAGGCGTTTATACACCAATTTCTCCAAAATTTTTGACAACACAGGTAATAAGCTGATTGGCCTGTAGTTATTAACATCATAGGTCGAACCTTTCTTAAAAACAGGTACTACTTTAGCAACTTTAAAAGCATCAATAAATTCACCGTTACTTAAAGAGAGATTAAAAATGTGAGCAATAGCCCATAGTATGTTGTCCGGGGTACATTTTAAAACTTTTGAAGGGATCCCATCCATTCCACTACTATTTTTTGATTTTAAATCAGTAATAATTCTTTTAATCTCAAGAGGAGAAGTGGGGTTAAAGTAAAGGGAATTTGATGAAGGAAGAGGCAAGTATTCCTTGAAATTATGAGAAGTAGGAGGAAGGTTGTTGACCAGCTTAGTGCCAACTTCAGCAAAGTGAAGATTAAAGTGATTAGCAATTGTTGCAGCATCACTGGTCAACTGATTGTTAATTTTAAGAGTAGAGCAGGGATCTAATTTCTTTTTACCGAGAAGATTATTAACAATTTTCCATACTTGTTTCAAATTATTTTTATGTCTCTCAAAAACTGATGAATAATAAGCTTCCTTTTTTTCTTTTAAAGTACGAAAGTAGATGTTTCTTGCTTTATTGTAATTAACTTTGGAAAGCAAATTTTTCTTAGCGCAGTATTTTCTGAACATCTTTTCTTTTATTTGCAATAGTTTTTGCAAATCTTTATCAAACCAACTGTTTTTATTGTTGTTATTTAATTGTATCAATGGAAACGATTTATCAAACACTTGGTGATACTTATCTGCCAAAAACACATAAGACTGATTAGTTTTGGTTTCGTTTAAAACAGGGTTTACATCAATATTTTGCAAATCAAGATTAAATTTTCTCATATTAGCATCATTAAAGCTTCTAGTAAGGATATTTGAGGAAGTAGCTTTACTTTTATCAGCGCACATAAATACAGGCAGGTGGTCTGATGCAGAATGCAAAATAATTCCAGATTTTATATGATCAGTATACGCATTTGTCCATATGTGATCTAACACTGTTGCGCTAGTATCTGTAATTCTAGTAGGCTTATTTATGATAGAGCAGAAGTTATGATTTAACATTACCTCAGTGAAATCACTAACATGAGTATTCTCATTTGATTTGGCAAGATCATAATTAAAATCACCAAATATATAACATTTTCTTTTGGCATCCAGCTTTTCAAGACATTCTATTAGTTGAAGTCTAAAATCTAGATGTGCTTTAACAAGGTCGACTGGGGAACGATAAATTGTACCACAAACAATAGTTTCTTTTCCTACTTGCACGTGAATAAAAAGAGATTCAAAAATTTTCTCATCCATTACAAACAATTCATTAATGACATTGAACTGAAGACTGTTTTTCACATAAAAGGCAACCCCACCCCCCAGACAAGCTTTACGACTATTCGATACAAATTTGTAACCATCTAAGTTATTGTAAGGTCCAGAGTGCGTTGGTCTGATCCAAGTTTCACAAATAGAAATCACATCAGGCTTGCATTGCATACTCAAAATCAGGGCTTCCAATTTGCTGAAGTTCAACGGATTTACTATAGATCTAATATTAAGGGCTAAGGCAGTAAAGGTATTTTTAAAGCTATTGTTAAAAGAAAGATTTTTGATCTCACAGGATTCCAAATATTGTTCATTTAGAGTAAGGGAAGAATCAATGTCTAATTCACTATCATTATTTAACAAATGTACAAATTTATGATCAAAGGTAAAATTTAAATAATCTGCATCAAATGTACCAGCATTGGCTTTGCTTGAGTAAAATTTGCTTATCTTTTCATTGCTTGTTACTTGGCTGACATTAATATTGTTAGAACAACTATTTTTAGAACATATTTTTGAAGGTCGTGGCAATGGCATGAAATAAACAAGAAACAACACTATTTACAACAATACACAAAATGAGCATATAAAAAAAAAATGGTTAAAATTAAAGAAAAAAGAACTGTTTACTGTCAAGATTTACTGTACCGGTATAAGAAGATTAAGGATAGGATAAGTCAACATAAAAAGGTCTATAGATGGTTGTATATTAGCTGTAGAGTTGATATTTTAATCATGCAATACATGGCAAGGTTGAATCCATATACAGTAGTCTGCTGTTTAATGGCAAGTGTGGGCTTTTAAAAATATCGGCCTTTACAGTGAATGTTTTATTATTTTTGTTCTTGTTGTTATAGTTGAAAGTTTGGTTTAAATTTACGATAGTACCGGTATTTCAATTTCTTCTAGCCGGCATGCGGCATTTTTGTTTCCAAAATATTACAGCACTTTCTATGATGCCCAACCGTAATGAATTCCTCTACTAGTGCGCTTAAACTCGTACCCTCACTTCTATTAGTCATAGCCTACAAAATTCTTTCAAAATCTTTTTTGTCTTACATTTTTTAAAGATCAACATGTTTCTTTTGGACCCTTTGTTCATTACTTGAAGTCGAGTTAAGAGCAAAGTAAGGCAACGCCATCCTGTCAACTGCTGTTTAGAAACATATGCGACTTAACACGAGATAACGACAACTCTGAAGACGTCGCTATTTTTTTGCATGAATCGTTAATGGGTAACGAATGTTCGATGTAACTTTACGATAGCAATGAGCATAGAATATCAAATTAACGATTTTACGAGTAAGTAACCAATAACGATAACGAATAACGACAGCGAAGAGCATAGAATGCGCCCCCAGGTTCGCAATTCTGAGCTTAATGTTGCCGAAATTATCTTTTCTGTGGTGGTATTATTTTATTACAAGTACAACCGAATTTTCCTCGTCATCTAAATTCAAGACTTATGCTGATTTTGTTAGTAGCGTTTTACCCTTTAGGCTACTACAGTATTTCAATTGAGCATTACAGCAGCTACCATAGTCCATAACTTATTCGTAAAATAGTGAGTGTCTGACCGGATTTGAGTTGATTTGTTTGTTCAATGCATTCTGTACTTAGATATGTCACGTATGTACTGCTAGAAAATACCTTAAAACGCAATGCCAAAAATCTTTAAAAAATTACCGCTAAAGCACAATGGGACATATATGTCCCATACTGTAATATAATAAACAAACAAAGATTTTCCCTAAACATTGCGTTTTTTTTTTTGACTGGTTGTTTCCAAGTAATAATTGTTATTAAATGTAAAAAACTACTTTGGTTTGCTTATGTAGGCTACTAAAAAGGGCTGCACGCGATAGAAAATTGACTTTCATCGTCCTACACCTAGACTTACTTTCCAACAGCGATTGTGATTGAACACTTGTTTCCGCTGTATCTTGCCTGGTAGAATCTAACATTAGAAGTTGTCTAAAAAGATAAACAAGTTCTAGGGAAGCATTTAGGTTGTTGATATGCAGATATACAGTAGTCTGCTGTTTAATGGCAAGGTTGAATCCAGAATTGTTGGGGGGCAAAAATGGGGGGGGGGATTAACGGTTTCGGATCCGCCCCAGGGCTCAAGTCACTTGTTACAAAACACTCCATCATTCAAAAACGCAATTTTTACTTACTTAATCAGAAAGAAAATGCGAGAAATTGTTGCCAGAATGGCTACTATCAGAACAGCGCTTATGAGAGTGAATGGTAAGCAACGGTACAAAGAATTTGCAAAATCTAAAAAAAAAACATGATCTGTTGATTGAGGCTACTCACATCAGGGTTTCAAAGCTTCCTTTGTAGTTTGCGACACTATTAAGACAAATACATTCATTTTATCTTTACTTCTATAAACATAATCGGCCATTTGGTCCAGCTGGCACTCAGCTATCGTTGCGGGAGGCCTGGGGTTCAATTCCCGAGCTGGTCAAATTAGTCACAATGTCGACAACGGCTCGCCACCCCTACCACATTTCTTCGGAGTTGTGCTGTCGCTCCTTAAACCAGTTTCAAACGAATAGAGTAGAAAGCTACTTTACAATCTTACAGAAAAATTTGACAGCGTATAGCTTTGTTGAAGGCAATACGCTATAAATTATTAAATTTACATCATCGAATGTAATTTGAAAAAGCGACGAGCAAAGTTTAGTGCAAAAACAATACACTGCACATCATCGGCTTGCGGGTTAAGCGTTTTCTTTTTTACAAATGTTCCGCATTAGAGCCGATCAGATGTAGCAAATTCTTATACTGTGTAAAGCAAAACTTGCTCCGGCACCCTGTAGTTGGCCTAGTACAGGGGTGGCCAACCAGTCGGATGATAAGAGCAACATTTTTCTCTGTTTTTCAGCGAAGAGCCATATCATACACAAGGGTAATGATCGCATCACCATACCTTTTATTGATACACATACTTTTGCTTAGCGAGATTTGTAGTATACCGGCTGGCTAGCTCTGTTAGTAACGACATCGCAATCGGTGCTAGCTGTCTGGGATTCGTTGCCTGGGCCGGTCAAAGCGGACCGCTGCGATGTTTCTTCGGATTCGAAGCTGTGTTGCTTTAAGTCTGTAAGTTTACTAAGTTATACGTATTTTAGTGTTGCCCAGGCGCAAACGTGCTGAGATAACAGCTCAGATGGCCGTGTGGTAAGAACGTTCACCTCTGGAGCTGCAAACTCGGGCTTGATTCCGAGTTGGGTCAAACCAATGACTTTAAAATTGCTATTCACAGCTTCTGTGCGTGACGCTCAGCATTAAAGGAACAGTGTGGAGAACACGCCGGCAAGTTTAGTTGTTGCGCCGGTGGGAAAAACACTCAGTGGGATTCCCTCAACTGCGTGTGGTAGACAGGTGGCCGGCAACTTTTAAGCGAGCTAGTTTTAGCGCTTTGATCGCTTTCTCGCGATAGGAGGATCGTCGTCGTCGTCGTTTGGCGGGGCATCTCTTCCAAGACAGATGGAAGGACCAAGGCCGAGGGTTTATCTTTTTACCACCCTGGCCACCAAACTGCTTGGGTCAGATGCTGACTGTAAGGGACTTCAGCCAGCATCTTGTTTCGTCATCCAAAACCATTTGACCAAACATACCTCGAGGTGCTCGATGTATGGGACACTGTGAGATGACGTGATCTGCGGTTTGTTCACTGGCACCACACTCACAATTCGCTAGAGGAGCGAGACCCCATTTGTACATGGACGAACAGAAACGTCCAACACCAGAACGCAGACGGTTGAGCTTGACCCAGGCTGCCCTGGGCAGACCCATACCCAAGGGTCTGGAGCTAGCCTTGGGAATGAAAGCGTGGAGTGACAATGCGTTGGCAGAGTACTCCATGTCCCATTTCGTGTTCGTCCATTCGGCTGCACGGACGTCCATCTCAGAAAGGCTGTCTAGTAATTTCCGAGCAGCAGGTACAAATGAGCGTCTAGATTTCAATCTCTCCCTACATATGTCCTGTGCCTCATGAAACTGGCCATGTAAAATGTGGTCAGGGTCCAGGGAGCTGCAGTTGGATAGGGAGAGTGTCGCTCCTTGGCGGCGAAGCTCAGCTGGCTGGATGCCTGAAAAAACCGGAAGGTAGACCGATGGAGTGGGACGCAGGCACCCAGTGACAATGCGCAAGGCGTCATTTATTACACTGTCGATAAGCCGTATGTGCACGCTGCGGCACCAGACTGGTGCGCAGTACTCGGCAGTCGAGTAGACCAGAGACAGGGCAGCTGTGCGTAATGTCTTAGCGCTAGCACCCCAACCTGTTCCAACAAGTCGCCTCAACAGTGAGACGCGAGCACATAGCTTCTTGCGCAATGCTTCCAGGTAAGGACGATATGTGAGCGATCTGTCCAGTTTGACCCCAAGATAAGTGGGAACTGGACAGAAAGGTAAGGTCTTACCGATGTTACAGACCTTGGATAAACATAGGAGGATAAACATACAGTAAATACATATAGATGGTCCCCACCACTCGTTAACGCCTCGTCGTAATTATTCAACGAAGTGATTATTATGTGATAATGCAACTTATGCGTTGCCATTGCCAAACATAACATGATTACTGAACTAGGCTGCTGATAAAAGAAACAAATCATGTGAAGAAGAGCCGCATGACTCTGGGAAAAGAGTCGCATGCGGCTCGCGAGCCGCGGGTCGGCCGCCCCTGGCCAAGTAAATCGCGGAAGGAACAATAATATTGTATTTATCCTTCGGATAAGCATGCAGTTGTGTCCTGGAGGAGCGTCTTCTTGCAGATCAACTGGTAAACGATCCTAATGCCTTTGCGAAGAAAAAATGGATTTTGCTGAGGTCGAGCTGGGGTTCGATGTGCTTCGCGATGACAAAGAAAAAGCATGAAGCCGCGTAGGAGAAAGATCTTGAAGAAGAAGGAATTCTGGTGACAACCTTGTCCATTTGGTTGTCCAATCCAGCAGTAATCCAAAAAAAAAAAAAGACCTTGCCCAGCCAGGTCATGGCAAGGGACGAAATTTTTGCCGTGTCGGATAGTGACATCTATAGATAAAAACCGAAGGAAAACTATTTTCTTTTCTTGTTCAAAACGAACGATAATAAAAAATATACCAAACCAATTCGGCAGAAATCTAATTCAACTTTGACAAAATTTAAAACAGAGGTAGCGTATAACCAAAGTCTCGTCAGCCTTGCTACGCACAGCCAATCCAGGCTAAACTCATTCCAGACTGTAAAGACTCTTTTTTTGCATTGCTTTACCTGTACATCTCGACTTCATCTCTCTTCTAGGTTGTGCCCTATTTTTGGCAGGCGACTGGCCCCAAACAACGATACCCAATGAAAGAACCTATAACCACTAACTCACAACTAAGTTACCGGTAGCCTAACTAGCCCACATCACTAGAAGCCCCCAAGTTAGGCTACCGGTAACTTAGTTGTGCTAGTTAGTGGGCTAGTTAGGCTACCGGTAACTTAGTTGTGGGTTAGTAGTTAGAGGTTCTTTCATTGGGTATCGTTGTTTGGGGCCAGTCGCCTGCCAAAAATAGGGCACAACCTAGAAGAGAGATGAAGTCGAGATGTACGGGCAAAGCAATGCAAAAAAAGAGTCTTTACAGTCTGGAATGAGTTTAGCCTGGATTGGCTGTGCGTAGCAAGGCTGACGAGACTTTGGTTGTAGTCGAAACATTAATTTGTCCCTAGCAAATTTCTCATCTAAGAGGTAGCATAATTATGCAACAACGGTGAAGGGAATCAAACGCGAAATTTCCAGAAAAGTGAAGTCCGCAAGCTTTACGGTAGTTTACCGAGAAAGCGGATTTTTCTTCTAAACTGCAGAGACACTGATTACATTGATTAGTATCTGCCCGTATAAGTTTTCTTTCTCGTATCTTCATTGCGCACAAGTCCGTTATAGAAAAATAAAACAACCAAGAACAAAAATGAAGCACCGGTAGAACAATGCCAACATAAACAGAGATAACATGATTACGCAGCAACGGTAAAGAGCATCGAACTCTTACCCCATCGACCAATAACCGCATGCTTTACAGCTACGCCACGCAGAATCTACTTTTTTGTACACTCACTCGCAAATAAAAGTGCGATGCAAAACGAAATTGACTTTTTTAGTTTAAATTATATTTATTGGTGAGTTTGGTGGCACCCAAACTGAGCAAACACACAGCCTATAGACCTACTGTATGAGATTAACTGTAATTCAAGCAGCTCTCATTGGTTTCTGTATCAGGATGTGAAAAAATATCATATTAAACTAGGCGAGGTTGTTCGTAACGTAGGCTGACTTTTTCTTGGAACTGCGGGCTCGCTTATTTTAGTTTATATTAATACAAACCACATAAATTATATCGTATCACACAACTAGTCATTAACTGAGAAAAAACAGGGCAAAAATTTGTCCCTGCCCCTCCTGATTGTGGGTCTAAAAAAGAGTAATACTTGAAAGTGGAATGAATTTTTGATGCGACTTAATTATGATGAAAAAGAAGATTAGTACCCCAATTTCGGCTATACAAAGAGTTTAGTTTTTTCGAAAATTTTCCTATCAGGCATTTAGCAAATGTTTTCCAATTTTTGCCAAGTTTACTACACATAGTGAACATCAATGTATGTACGTATCAATAGCTGATTTTCTTTAAAGGGGGATAAAGTTTTCCACGGGGATGAAGCCCCCACGCGCCCCCCTGGCTGCGGGCCCGCGAGGGTGGGACTACGGAAAGGCTGCTTTCTTTCACCTATTCTTTTCCTTATTTGCATGGATCCAAACGTTCAGAAAAGTGAGCCTTAAGGCAGATTAAAGATAGGTGATTGCACTGTGCAACGTCCGTTATTTGCAGATGATCTTGTGCTACTCGGCTCTACCCAAAATGGTCTCCAACAAACTCTTGACACATCTTCGGATGCATGCTTTGTCGCCGGAATGAAAATCAGTACAACAAGAAGAGAAACTGTGTGCCTGTTCAGACAGCCAAAGCAGTGCTTCCTCCAAGTTGGTGGTGTACCACTAAAATAGTCAAAGAAATGCAAGTAACTTGAGTTCTCATTCACATGTGATGGCAGACAAAATAGCAAATTGGAAATCCGCATCCGAAAAGCAAGTGCAGTAATGTACCATCTCCACCGCTTTGAGGTACTAAAACGGGAGATTTGCACCAAGGCAAGGCCATCTATTTTCAGATCAGTCTGTGTTCCTATTCTGACTTATGACCATGAGTGAGGGGTCATGGGTGAGAAACTGAGATCTCGAGTTCAAGAAGCCGAAATGGGAAAAGTGCAGATATTCGTGAATCTCTTAACATCAAATCGCTGCTTCTGCCACCAGAATGATCGTATCTGCGCTGGTATGGATACGTGACACAAATGTCTCGGGAAACAACAGTCAAAATTTGTTCTGTTCGACACCGATTGGTCGAATGCCTAACTACAGTAGAGGCCGTCCCAAAAATTAATGGCGAGATTATATTGAAGATCTAAGTTGGTATCGCTTTCGCATCCCACCAGAGCATCTACCCTTTGTCGCAGAGAATCTACGGTACAATGCTTGGGGGCTTCAACTCGAGCAGCTGTCCTCGCGACCATTCAAAGATAAGCGAGTCAAGAAAAGTAAGTAAGTCTATCTCTACGAGTTTTCAACCCTTGTGCTAATGTACATGTTTCGTACTTGCAGTCTTTTTTTTAGCAGGTGCGCTGAATTAAACTGCTTTATAGTTATTATATTCGTTTCAAGTTTTTCAAAAACGAAAAACCAAACAATGAGCACCCTTTTGGGGTAATGTTTAGCATGCAAAAATACTGACTGTTGTCAACATCATCTACAACACCACTTAAGAGTGAGACGTAATATAGAAATTTCGAAATTTCATCAAGGGGATGGAGCAAATTTTTGAGAATTTATTTTTGACCCAGCTTTTTTGGGGTCCGGGGCGCATATTTTGGAATGGTTCTACAGAAAATTTTTCGTTTATTCGATTACTACCTCTCCACCCCATCCCGAAATAAAATAAGTGTTTACGCAAGAAATCAAGTGCGTGGAGAATAAAATCAAAATCTAGAGCTGCATTGAAACCGGATCCCATGCGTAGCAGCCCAGCATACTGACCGATACACCACGTCGCTGCAGCAAAATTTTAGTGCAATTTTTTATTTATAGTCATTTCGATCGAGGCATATCTTTATCCGTAGAATCATTCCGAAATACACGTCCGGAGCAGTGGCGTAGCCTGTCAGAAATTCCAACGTGTAGGGGGGAAATTCCACAAGTTCATAAATTTTTCTACAGTCGATCTCAAACAAAAAGTCTTTGATGTACGATCTTTAAAAGTAAGGTCTATGACAGTTCAAACCATTGATGGACCGATCATTCGAACGCTTATATAATTAACCAGTAGGCCAAAATATTTGTACCAGTTGAAAAAGTGTTTACGCAAAATAAGTGATATAATGCTTATGAGGGTGACGCTTGTACCCAGCGTCTTCTTCCAATTGATACGCCTCTGAGTCGAGAATTGCAACAGCATCAGAAACGGTGGTTGTACCTTCAAATGCAGAAGCGAATCTGTTGACAGTTTTTTCGACGATTGCACTGGAGGCGTTAGCAGTAGAAGTCTTTCTAGTTGCGTTTGTAGTGATTTCCGTAAAAGCTGCGAAACACAAACACAAACTTTGGTCCCGACAGTGTAGCAACAATTTTGAGTTGAAGCGAGGTTTCAGTTGAAAACTGCAGCATCATCACAAGTGGTTGTCGTACTAGCACCGGCATAAAAAAACATAGATTTTTATTCTCTAATTTTATCGGTTTTATGTAAATCGAAAAATTCTCACGTGTAGTAGGCCTAATCACATTTTTGTCCTTTTGATTTCAGAAACAAACACATTGCGTCTAACCTTTTTGAAAGACATCGCATAAATCGTTATTCTTACCTTCGCAAATTGCGCAGCAAAGTTTAGTGTTACAAGGTGCTGAGTAAACCAAAACTTTTTCAAAAGCTGCATTATATTGCACATATGCACAATAATTTTCTCTCAATGTCGGATGGTTTTCTGCCCATGTAAAATGCAAACTTGGTTTAAAAACTGATGATTCATCCTGCCATTTAAACACCCATTGCTTGGTCGCAGTATCCCAAAAGGTTCTTAAAGCCACCCAATTTTCATTGAAATTTTCTGAAAAAACACAAAAACTCCTTTGTATCAGTGACAATGCTTTGCAATTTTTATGAGAAACGCAATATTAAAGCGATATAATACGCTATAGAATATCACTTTAAAGTTTGAACGAGTTTGATCACATTTTAATCGCTACCGCGCTATTGGACTCTCAACTAGTTTGTTGTAAAAAAATGTCTTCCACGTTTCGGGTTACCTACTTGTCTAATTCAGTCGTGGACTAACGAATTCCGATCAGTGAGCTGCATCGTTAGTATTTTTGTTTTATGCATTGTAACTATATACTCGCATGTTGCTGGTTACGTGTATATCATCTTCAGTTAAGCCAAACACCCAATAAATTAAAAAAAGGAATTTGAATAATTGATTGGCGGTAACGAACTTGAGAATAGCTCTGAAAAAAGCTGTTTTCGCGTTAGGCTTCAAGAAACCCTCTGTCATAACTCTTTAAGTAGCTTCGAGAAAAGCTGTTTATCCCAGTAACAAACTGTAACAAACCCCAAAAGCAAACTGAAGAAAGAAATTAACCGGATCGAGGAAATCTTACTGAACAATGGATACCCTGAGGATTTTGTTCTTCAACAAATATCCAAGAAGATCACGCAGTTTTCACGCCCCAAGCAGTTTGGCCCTGATAAGTGTCCAGTCTACTTCCGGGTCACCTACACTGGCAAGGCGGCACTGACACTAGAAAGGAACCTCCGAATCGCTGTTGAAAACTGTTAAAAACTGTCCGTGGCTTTACGGACTGTATTTGTCTCCAGACAAATGCTGCTTGCAAGTCGGAAGGATGTTCTACCTGCCATTCAAAAGAGTTCCGTCATCTATGAGTATAAGTGCCACTGTGACAGTCGGTACGTAGGTAGAACAGCTCAACGACTTCAAGAGCGCATCAAGCAGCACGTTCCGAAATGGCTACGACAACACACAGCCTCCCAGCGAGTGCAACTTAACCGAGCGAGCAACCGAAAACAACCCGCTCCAGAATGTGACTTCGCAATTGGACAACACTTATTAGAAAACGACCAATGTGCTGCCAATTATAACAATGATCAATTCTCTATTCTGGACACTGCGCGCAGCCCTTTCCCTCTTAGTCTGCTCGAAGCCAGCTACGTTAAAATACGGCGACCTAATCTATGCAAACAGAAAGAGTTTGTCTATACCATGGGTCGGCAACCTTTTGCACTTAAAGAGCCAAATTAGTCCGTTTGTTACTATACGAAACCCAGCGGGAGCCGCAAAACTACCGTCAGGTCCACAAATTTCAGTTATTCCGAAAATGATTCCTGAAAAAAGATCTTTGTTTACTTTCAAAAGGAACCACGACTGGGGGTTCAAAGAGCCGCATGTGGCTTTGGAGCCGCAGGTTGCCGACCCTGGTCTATACTCTTAAACTGTTCAAGTAAAATTTAGGTTCGCTCGACTTGTCCAATCAAAACTGTGCGTGACTTTCCCGCGTTCGATTGGCTTCGCCCATGTAACTACCGTTTCGCTGCCGTCCGAAACTGATATTTATAAATCGCCGGATCTTGCTGTCTCGTTCTCACTTTAACGCGATAACCCACTGACGAGTGCGTCACGAAAAGCTTCTGGGATAAACAGCTTTTTTCAAAGCTACTCAAAAGAGTTCCGGGACAAACAGCATTTCTCGAAGCTACTCAAATGCAGCGATCACACGGACCCGAATTGGTGGCACGCACTGTGTCGAGTCATTGCGTACCTGTCTGCATTTTTTCTCAACCATCCCTCACGCCGTGTTTGCGAATAGTTCACACATAGTTTGCGTTGCGAATAGCTTACGCACAGTTTACAAGTTGCGCTAATGGCACGCACTGACACGCAGAACATGGAAAGATTACGAACCGTTCACGCCTTGCCACGAAAAGAATACGCTTTGTTCACGAATACTTTACGCAGTGTTTGCGCACACGCAATTCACTACAAACTTTTTTAAAATCCTAGCTGGCGTAACTTACACAGTCCTAGCAGACGAATCAAAGCGCAGCGCGAATATCTGTCACGTTATTATTGTTTTTCCGCTGGCGCCGTTTCATGGCAAGAAAGAAAAGTACACCCAAAAGTGCGCACCTGACGTGATCCGTCAACCTCGTGATGAATTTTGTGGTGCCGTAAAAAGGCCTTGAAAGGCCACACACTGTCATGTTTTCCTACCATTGCACCATAGCATGGCAGTGTGGAATCTGTGACTCTCTTAGCTGTCTTTTTTATCTGACCGTCGTATTTTTTTTTTTCTGTGCTGTATGTGTGTGTGTTCTTTTTCTTTATTTGATGAATCTCTATTGTCGGGTGCTGCAACCATGCTTCTCATGTTACTTTTCTTGATCTTCCGTTCTCCCCTTGCATGTTACAACGTTCATCGTTTTGTTGCTTCTTCCCTTTTCTCGTGCTGTCCAATTATACTGTATGTTATTTATGCATGTTATTCTTGTGTTGACGGTACTGAAATAAAAGACACTAACTAACTAAGTGCGCACCTGACGTGATCCGTCAACCTCGTGATGAATTTTGTGGTGCCGTAATATTTCCACATTTTTGTTGAATTTGTTATATTAAACGTAAAAGATGACAACGGTTAAAACAACGAAAGTCTAATCAGTTCTAGTGGATAACTGACAGTTTACTGTGAGCCTATAAACATTAAAAGTTCTTCACTGCTAAACTTTCGGTGCCGTCGCCGATGAAGAATACCGGACTTCAGCTTGCTGGGAAGCCGCGACGTCCAAGGTCTGCCAAGACTGTTGCTGCTGAGGGCTATTCCAAAACTGTCACTGGGGAGGCTGCCAGGGTTGGTGCTGGGGTGGCCAGGGCTGGTGTTGGATGGGTTGCTATGATTGTTCCAATTGAAAAGTAGGCTAATGCTGGGTAGTCGGTTGTTCATTTCCTTTGAGACAGTTCTGCACGAATTTGAAGCACTCAATTTGGAAAGAATGCCATGACTGTTCTGGGAAGTCCTGCATGTGATCTTCAAGTAGTGCAGCAAAGTCATGCACTATTTTGCGTATGCACTCAGTAAATTGCGTATGCACTCAGAATTAAGGTCAAAAAATTTAAACACAATTTGCCTGAAAATTATTTAAAAAGCACTATCATAGCCGTTACAGCATGTAAATTCTTCAAAATTTTCCGGGGGAGCATGCCCCGGACCCCCTAAAGCTTTTCTTGTTTCCTAATCAGCTTCAAATTAGTTCTGCCGAAAAAAATACGCTGGACAAAAACTGTGGAAATTATGCTCCCCTCCCCCTTTTAAAATTTCTCGCTACGCCACTGCCGGACTTGGTTGTAGGTGAAGCAAATCTGGTCATCGGTTTTGGGCCCCCTCCACTTTAGAAATGCTTTCGCCATCGCTGTCCATTGTTATGTAATAATTACATAACTCGTGGTCCGTTGCAGCTTTGGTTGCAGCTTTATTGAGAACCTTCTGTATAGTTTGACTTACAGTAGTAGGGATTATGTAAGATTGCAGAAATGAATTGGTGAGCTTGTAGTATCATAAATGCTAATTTTACAGCTTTTTAAAGATAGGCTTATTCGTCATTCTGTTTTTCAGTCTATATTTAATCAGCCGTTTATTTCGATGTCTTCAGCAAAGAAACAAAAGATTGTAGATGAATGTTTACGGTATTAAGTTGTTCGTTACTGCTGATAAGCGGTTTTTTCGTTTTTAACAGGTTTCATAATAGGTCTATGCATAGGCGCACGAAGCCCCCCCCCACCTTGGCCCTGTAATGTGGTGCTAAAACTTAACTTTCCATCTATAATTTCTCAGACAAATAATGGTTGCAACCTCCTTTTACTCATGTTAGCCAAGCTTCTGCTTTTAGACATAAGCTGCGAAAATACTTTTGCGTTGTCCGTAGTGACTGCACTCCCTGCATGGCCTTTTTCGATAAACAAGTGTGCTAAAATGAGTGTTTTTTTACGCGAAAACCGTGAAAACTCGTTGGTGGCTGGGGGCTATGCCCAGAATTTACCCCCGGTGATGCCCCCCCTGCCAAATTCTGAGTGCACCACTGGGTCTATGACTAAAAAGTTATGCGACTTGCTTGCTCATTGGTAAGTGACAAAGTGGCCCGCTATGGCAAATAGGTTCGTCACCCTTGGATTAGACAATGCAAGAAAATTCAAGCAAATTGAAAACTATAAAACACAAAAAAAATTGTAAGATATAAATCGTGTCATCATAAATTTTGTAATGACTTCATTAACAGCTGAATGGCCGAGTGGTATAAGATCGTTAGCTTCTGGAGTTGTAGGCCTACACTCAACTTTGATTCTGAGTCGGGTACAATCAATGACTTTAAAATTGCTATTCACAGCTTTCCTGCTTGACGCTCAGCATTAAAGGGACAGTGTAGAGAACTTGGCAAGTTTACTTGTTGTGACGTTGTGAAGTGCACTTAGCGGGATTACCCCATGTTGATGTGACACACAGGTGGGTGGCAACTCCTACGCGAGCTAGGTACAGCGCTGTGATTGCTTTCTCGTGATAGGCCGGTAAATATGCAACAAAATGCAAAATACTTGACAGTGATCATTTTATGACGCTATAGCATCAAGACAACCGCAAGGAAAAATCAGTTACAATTACGAGTCAAAAACATTTTTCCACTCGATTATGCTAAGCTGAAAAATGGTTATATTTGTTCAAGCCCGACTCAGATAAAATAGGAGTGGGCCTAATTGCAAGTTAATTGCGGATAAGTTAACAATCATAGCCAGTTTAAGCGAATTACTGTAGTATCTTATTTCAATCAATTATATCTCAATCAAACCAAAAATTAACGACGAAATTGGGTATACATTTTTTTGGTTTTTGAAAAAAGATAATAGTAGCATAACCTAAAAGGCAATGATATACGTGTTCGAGAACTTCATCGATGGAATTATAAACGTACTCAACTCATGCCTTCCATTGCTGTGCCAGGCAAGCTCGCTGACTAGCTGCAGGACAAACTGGACCGCAACCGCTACGACCTTCCATCCTTGCAAGTTCTCCCTGCAATATTCGGTATAGCTGTTTAAAAATAAACAATTTTCTCGTTTTTAGAAAACTATTAGTATAACCTAACTTAGTTACTATACTATTGGCGGAAAAAGAATATCGTGACATATTGGTAAGGTAGCAAATCAACTTTTAATAACAGGATTCTAGTTCATGAAAATCGACAATTCAGAATCCTGTTTATCATTCAATGATCTTTGTCAATCAGTAGTCCTATATAGGCATTAGGCAGAAACTTGAAGGCAAGAGCGGAAAATTTCTTGTGCGTGAACATCATTTTGACTTGCCCAGATAGACCCAGTTGGTTTTTTTTATAACAAAATGCAATTTGATAATTATGCTAAATGACAAAAAAAGGGGGACTTCGCTCATGCAGTGCGAGATGTGCACTGCTCCTGTAATTCCCATTCTTTTAATAATTACGTAGCTTGTTTATCGTATTTTAAAAACATGCTGTGTGGAATAAGTTTCTGTCTAATTTGCATTAGCTTGGCTCTCTCCTGATTGATCAGATTGTAAAGAAATGACGCAAGGGATTACCATTGTGCGGCCCTGACATGCAGCCTGATTCCACGGTGAAATAAATGTTACAGATTCATGTCGTCGAAAAATTGAAAAAATATGTTAAGACTTTGCCAGGGAAAAACTGCCACGCAAGAAGAAAGCTGGTGGGAAAACGTTTTCTGTGTTTTGGTGAGGGTGTATTCGCAAACGAAGATCTTCTTGTAAGAAATTACGACAAACAAAACAAATAATTCTTCAGTCATCAAGCAGTATGACCCGCGATTTGAAAAAAAAAATGTAAAAGGTTGCTATTCTTTTGTCGATAAAGTTTGAAAATCAAATGTGCTTGCATTTTAGGTTAAAGATAAACGCGTTGATTTACAATATGTTGCTGACATGATGCTTTTCACTTTTATACTAACTTTTAAATGCAAATAAATGAAAGCACTGTCATGCCCTCATTAAGAAGTGCGGCCTCAGCCGACTTCTCTGGCCAAAAAGCTAAAAAATCGCTCACTCCTGTCCTACAACAACAGCACTTTTCTTCCTGCCATAAGCTTTCAAACACAAACACGTCTTTCTTTCCTTTTTAGCAGTAGCGGATTCGCAGAATTTTGGTGGGGAGGATGCAGTTTTGATTTAGGTTAAACGTTAACTAAATACCCTACAAAGCGTTAGATCCGGAAAATAACGTAAATAAGCCTTTTTTTTTTTGAATGTGTCCATATCAGCGGAGTATTCAGAATTTTTTAGGTGAGAGGCAGAAAATTTTGACATTTTTTAAGCGAACTTTTGCCACATAGTTAATTTGAAGAAAATTGAGGAACCAAAACTGCTCTAGGGAGTTCGGGGGCACGCTCCCCTAAAAATTTTTAAAAATTCACATACTGTCAGGGCCATGTTAGCGTTTTTTAAACAATGGCTAATGCAAGTCTTTCGCTCCTATAAAAAGTTCTTCACCTAACATGTTGCATTTTGTTCGCGCATTTTCGATTTATGCGAGTTGAAGGCCTAATGATTTTTGTTACATCGAAGAAGTTCGAAGTTATGGAAAAATTTCATTCATCAAAAACATTGTTGAAAATGGCCGGTGAAGGGCATGCATCCCCACATTCCCCCTGCTTCTGAGCTCTTGCTTAGCAGTTGTTTTTCAGTTTATTACAGATCCGCGTACAAATGGTATCAATCTGCGGACAACTGCAAAACGTCAAAATGGTGCGTTTATTTCAATTTCAGAACCTCTAATTAATTGATCCAATCTCGTTCAATGCCGTTACAAAACGGTTGAAATGGATGATAAAAAAAACTTTAGACTAATGCGTCACTTTGATTCAAGGAATGGCACTTTGGACTGCCTGAATTGAGCTTCAGTTTTTTTTTAACTCGTGGTTCAGAAACCGTTAATGAACGCGCAATCAACAGCTGGCAAGATTGCTCGTGCTTAAAAACTGTATCGAGATACTTGTGTCGGCGATGCACACAAACACGCTAAATCGATACCGATAGGTGATACTGTGGTGAAGCATTCAATTGATACCCATATATCAATGCAATATTATCGCTGCTACAAGCATTTCGATACTGCTCATCTCTGGCCTGAATGCGCAGCTGTGAGGACGATTTCAAGAAAGTGGCGTAGTCACGAGGGGGGGTTAAGGGCTACAACCCCGCATTGAGCCTCAAGTGACCTCATACTTACGTCTCTTTCTGACTTTCTTTTTGAAGCGCTAGTTATTTTTACTACTAGGCCTAAGTCGGTTATTCTTTGTTAATTGGACCCGTAGCCAGAGGCAGATCCCAAGAACTCGATTTAGGGGATGATAAACGGCGCAGAAATATTGTACATTTAGAACAGAAGTATGAAACAGCACAAAGTTTACTTTTAACTGTTACCGCATGTGATATTTTAAAACCCGGGTGTCGTGTTTACAGAATTTAAAATTTAGTGGCGTAACCACGGTACGGAATAGTTAAAACTCTTTTTGAGACTGAAATAGCTTTATTCGTAGGCCTTCTTCTTTTTCTGATACTTATTTTGAAATGCTAGATACTTCGTCATTGATAATCTGGTTTTGTAATTGTCATAATAACAAGAATTACGTAGCGTTGTTCCTGAATCTTGTTCTTTGCCGTTATGCTTATGAAGCAACAAGGCTGCGAACTCGATTAAATTTTATTCGAGTTCGAGTTCAACCTGTTTTAGCAAGTCCGAGTTCAAGTTCGAGTTTTCTAATTTAATTTTTACGAGTTCAAGTTCGAGTTCGACAAAAATAAGCTTTTTCGAGTTCAAGTTCGAGTTCAGGCAGATGAATATGTAAAATCGCGACAACTTTTTCACCGCCGGTGCTCATGCAATTAAAAAGATAAAAATATAGATAGCAATGGCATAAACAAATAAACGACATGCAGCCTTTCTTTTGGTTAAATCGTAACTTCAATTTACACGGATTGTGGCTGCTGTAACAACAAACTATATTTCGTAGTCGGTGATGGGCACGATAAACCTTTCTGTACTAAAGCGATAACGATAATCGATAATTTCAAAAAAGCCCAGAGCGATACCGATAATCGACAAATCTCAATTTTTTAAAGCGATATCGGTAATCGATAAATTTTTCCGATAAATGTTGCAGTAAATTTTCGATGAGTTTGACAACGTTTTTTTTATTGCAAAGATGTTTTTCTACATTTTTCAAGAAAAGAGAGCGGCTCACGGACTCTTGCCGTGGCATCAAACAAAACAAAAAGAGATTTTGTTGAATCGCAACAAGACTTTACGAACACCGTGTATTTTTTCATAGCGCCAACTCGCTAACTTTACACTGTGTGCATGAATAATCGTTTATCGCGATAATTTATCGGCGATAACAAAATATATTACAAAATCGATATTGGTAATCGATAAATCCAAACTATTTTGAGCGATGACGATAATCGGTAAAAAATTATCGCCGATAACTATCGCCGATGAATTATCTCGATAAACTCCCATCTCTGTTCGTAGTGATCTTTTATTTTTTTTTCAACAATTTAAATATCTTTCTAATCAACTCGAACTCGAACAGTTTTATTCGAGTTCAAGTTCAGAAAAAATATTTTTTCGAGTTCAAGTTCAAGTTCGAGTTCGGCAAGATGATCGAGTTCTTTTGAGTTCGAGTTCGCAGCCCTGTGAAGCAATGACTCAATTTTATTAGCAGGGCAGTGCCGCTCGTGTACACGCAACTGTCCTCGGCCCCTGAGACCTTCCGCAGAAAAAAAGCTAAACGATTTCAAGCAAAAATGATTTACGTAGCTCAAACAAGAACTAAATCGCTAACATTTGAATATCGTTTTGCGAGTTCACCAGAAAGCATTCCTTTGACTTCCTTACAATAATTGTGCCTTAACTGCTTTTGGCATTTTTAGTTTAAAACACATCTCCTAAATTTGAAGCCATATTTTGTTATTATACAGCGTATGGTTAAATGTGACATCATTTTCAACCATAGGTGCACGCAGGAGGGAGGGGCACGGTGCCAGGCCCCCTTCATTTAGCTCCGTAATAAGTGCTGAAATCTAACTTTCAGTCTATAATTTCTCAAACTAACTATGGTTGCAGCCTCTTTTCACTTATTCTAGCCAAGCTTCTGCTTTTAGACATAAGCTGCGAAAGTATTTTAGCATTGTCTATAGTGACTGCACTCACTGCATGCACTTTTTCGATAAAAAAGTGTGCTAAAATGAGTTTTTTTTTATCTGAAAACCGCAAAAATTTGTTGGCGGCTGGGGGCTAAGCCCCCAGACTCCTGGTTGTGCCCTTCCCCCCCAGCTAAATCATGGGTGCGCCACTGTTCTTCACTCCTCCCATTCCAAATCCTGGCTATGCTAGCGTTTCAAGCTACAACTAGCTCGCGGTAACGACACCGACATTGCTTGCGAGTAAATCAAGAACGAAGTACCAGTAAGTCCAAGCCCATTTTAGTGGCTTTTGAAATGTTTTGCTCGTGAGTTTCGCTTTGCTTGTTTTTTTATAATGCCATGGTGCTTGACTACACTTGCTTCAACTTGTCTCCGCTCTATTTTTTCAACTTGCGTCAACTTGCCCTCGCTTGCTTTCACGCAAAATGTCGCAAATGCCTCAGCTCCCCACCAATTTGCTACACTCGCTTAAACTTATCTACACCTGCTTTCACACAAGCTGGCGCAACATCTTAGCTCTACCTCACTTCTAAATTGCTCGCGTAGGAAATTTTTGAAGTTGAGGCAAGTCACTGCATTGGTTAAAGTTAGCGGAGAAAGGATGTTACCCATCGGGTAGGCCACTCAAATCTTCTTGGCCAAACATAGGCAAAAACTTGATAGCTTGGCGATTTTACGACGAAAATTTAAAATAACTGTAAAAATAGTTCAAATGATTATGGTTTCACATAAATAAGCAAACTGGCTGGGCTGTTGCAGCGAGCTGATCTAGTTCTGCAGACTAAACATTTTTGTGCTACAGTTTTACTTTTTCATCTGTAGGCCTAAGTGTAAAAATGCAAACTTTTGCATAATGGCTGATTGGCTGTTAGTTAGACAGTTGCAGGCCAATTTAAATAAATCAAATTTTCAATGAATTACTGTAATACTTCTTCTGAAATACTGATACAAGCCTGCTAATTCTACCGGTAGAGTTTCAGACTTGGGTGACCTTGTCGTCTTCCCTGCTTCACTCCTGCGCTTTTTTGTGTCTTGGAAAATTAGTAAACTTTTTTGTTGTTTTTCTTGTTGATCGCTTGCTGCTGTATACCGCTGGTTACAACTTACGCTTGTTGTCTTGTTACTTTGCTTTCAAGATGTCATCACCTCGTTTGCATTCGTGTGCGTTTAGCCGGGGAAAGTGGAAGCCTAGAGCAGGCAAAGGATATCAGAGGCCGAGAAATTTGCCGACAAGTCGGCCGTCAGTACAGACGGCTGCCTTAGCGATATCATGGCATAACAATGTCAACGGTATGATAACGTCAAAATTATTCCTTTACGTGTTTACTTAACTTGGTATCGTTACATTTTAAATATTTCAGCTTTGCCCCATGTTATTCCCTTAGATATTTTCTGGCTACGCCTTTGCGTATTACTGTATCTTATCTTCAATACAGGCTTGTGTTGTTGTTACGTTTTTTAACGCTTATTAGCGTTTGATCCGAATATTTGGCAACACTGTATAAATAGCTTAAACATTTAATTTCACCCAATAAGAAGTCAGTTGTCTTTAGCAAAAAGATTATCTGCGGCATGAAATAGTGTGTCGACAGCGTCGTTTTAACGACGGCTGTTCTCGAAAGGTTGTGGTTTGATTCCAGCCTTGGATTCGTTGTTTACGATACCATCGTTAATTGAACATTTATATACCGGTATTATTGTATGCATGTGCGCAGCCTTGCAACCAGTGGCGGCGCCTAGGGAGGGAATGCGGGGGGACTAGTACCCCTCAATTCTGTTCAGGCCCATTTTTGTAAATCGTGCAAATCTGTTGAACTTTTTTGGGGTGTAGGAGAGGAGGCAGACGTAGACTTCCTCCTGGCCTTTTTCTTTTTTTGTTTTTAAAACACGAGTAAGTGAGGCATCATGTGAACGTACACACAGCAAAGTAAAAATTCTTAATATTTATCTGGGGTCTTTCATGTCATCAGACCGACTTGAAGATCTTGTTCAAATTAGCAGCAAACGTGACATAGCCGACACTATGGAGCTCGAAACATTGGTTGATGTTTTTAAATTGAGAAGCCAAAGGAGCCCGCCAAAGTTCGAGTTATGACTTCACAAAAAGTTTTGACATTACAGCGAAAATGACGTCATAATTCACACTTTGAGGGCTTTCGCCGGAGATAAAGCAGCAGAGAAAATTTTCTGTCACATACCATTTCGTAATCAGTGCAATGTAAGCTTTCGTTTGCTCAAAGTTTCATGCGATTTTTAGTCAAATTGTTTTCGCTATGACGTCATAATTCAAACTTTGGGGGTTTCTGCCGGGAATAAAGCAGCCGAGAAAATTTTCTGTCTCATATCATTTCGCAATCAGTGCAATGTAAGCTTTCGTTTGCACTAAATTTCACGTGGTACCTAGAAAGGGTACGCTAGCATACCTTTGTAACGTCATCACTTAAACTTTGGGAGCTTCTGTCGGGGGTACAGCAGCCAAAAAGATTTCTCTCTCATACCATTTCGTGATCTGGTTAATGTAAGCTCTCGTTTCCACTAGGTCTCATGTGGTACCTAGAAAAGGTATGCTAACCGGTTTTTTTTTGGTCTTTGGGCCCCCATTATTTCGGCCAAACACATCCAATCTGAACCGGGATAAATCACTTTTCGCCGATGGTTTTTGACGAAGTAGGTCGCAATATGTTTGGTTATTGGAACCCAGAAAAGGTATGCTAAGCCAACCCCTGTCAGCTGCCGGTCTATCAACCTTGCATTTCGCAAAGGCGCGATAGTCAGACATGGTCAGAACGACGCTTATTTTAGTAGACCTACTGTGCTTATTTCCCTGCTCTACTTATTTCGGCAAAGTGCTTATTTCAGTACTGTGCTAATTTCACTGCCGAGTTTATTTCAATGCTGTAAGTTCTTTCAGCGTGTGCTCGAAACCTTGACCGTACTATTAAATAAACTTTTGGAAATTGCGTTAATACGACATTGTTTAAATTTGGCTGATCAACTGAAAAATGCGACGTTGAAATGATTGCTACAAGTTACATAGTTGATTTTTCGTTGTTTCTGTTTCAAATTATTTTAGATACAAAAATTAGCTCCGCTAACAGCTAGTCCGATAATCAAAAAGATTAGCTTCGCTAGCGGTAATCCGATAACATGAGTTTTTCGTTAGCGAAAGCTAAGGCTAGTCCGCTAATTATAAGTTTGTGATTAATTAGAGAATTAGCGTTAGCTTCCGCTAACGAAAAATTTGTGTCATCGGATTAGCGTTAGCGAAGCTAATCTTTTTGATTATTGGACTAGCTGTTAGCGGAGCTAATTTTTGCGTTAGCTGTGCCCACCTATGCTAGTATCCTATTTTTACTTCATAATTTAGTCCCCATTTTGACGAAAAATCCTCCTGGATATACGTCAGAATGTAGGAGCGTATTTAGAGGGGAGCCATTGTACCATAGCCCCCCCTTTTGACTCTGCCTTTTATTAAAAAAAAATGGTGCAAGGCGACCGAAATATGCCAGTTTACAACAAAACATTTTATGTAGCTTATGGCCAGGGGCGGGTCCAGGGGGTTTAGATGAGGGGTAGTGGTGTAAAGTAACGAAGTAGCTTTACTTAAATAGACTATTTAGTATTATTGCTTGGTAACTAGTACTTATTTACGTGATTTAAATTTCGACTACTTCTGCTTTTACTTACGTAGTTCAATCAGGAAGTAACGCTACTTAAGTGGCTTTAAAAATGATAAGTAGTTAATATTAAGCAATGTATCACGCAAATGATGAATAATCATGCTTGATGATAAAATTGGCAACATTAGTATTAGGTGTATTGTTATATTTTTTTATATAAGTTTTACAATTTGGTGATATTAAGTGGACTTTTGTTGTTTGTGTTTGGCGTGGACAATGAGGTTGCATTTCGTAGATTTTGACACCCTTCACTTGTTTATTTTCGTCAAATAGGCCAAAATTTGCTAATTATCCTAAATATACTTAAGCATCGGCAAAATATATGTCAAGTTTGAAAGTGAGCAAATTATCTTTTGTCAAAGCTTAGCTTTATGCCCTTGGTTTTGCAAACGCTACTTTTTACTTAAGTAGCTTCAAATTGCTGGTACTTTTTACTTCGACTTGGTTACTTTTTACATCCCCTACTTTCCACTCTACTTCAAGTAGTTTACGCCATCAGTAACAATACTTTTACTTGAATAGATTTCTGGACTACTTTTTACACCCCTGGGGGTATGGATGATGGGTTATGTGCTAGGATGATCATGGGTTATGGATAATAGGCTAAGATGGGGGTATTCTCTGACCAGACATTTTCAAAAATGTTTTTAATGTGAACAATTTTTCCATAATTTCGAACCTCTTGGATAGCAATAAACCTTTTTTACGCTTTAAGTACGCATAATCGAAAATGTGCGAACAAAATGCATTATATTTGGCGAAACACTTAGAATTAGGGTCGAACAATTTAAGCAAAATTTGCCTAAACATTATTCAAAATGCATTAAAATAGCTATTAAAGCATGTAAATTTTCAAGTTTTTCCAAGAAAGCATGCCCCCGGACCCCCTTCGAGCTTTTCTCGTTTCTCCATCAGGTTGGAATTTGTTTTACCGAAAAAAATGTGCTCGGAAAACATGTGAAAATTATGGCCTCTTTTAAAAGTTCTCGCTACGCCACTGCCAAAATGGACTAAGTTACAAAACTAATTCCAAAGTTTCGAAATTTTTGGGGGGAAACTACCCAGACTTTCTTGAATGAGTCCAAATTTTTACAAGTTTTCGTCGATTGGTTTGTCCCCCCCACTTGTTTCGACCTGGGGCCGGCCCTGCTTGCAACCATTAAATATAGCCCATTTCGAAGACTTAACTATGCACCAACAGATAAATTACCCATTTTTGAACGACCTTCCAAAATGCGATGGAAAAACTTGCTAAAATAGGAAAAAAGGATTCGACGATCAAGACCCAACGCGGTGATGCGATCCAATTTATCCAGCAGCTTCGCCTACGAGTTTACTTGACACCGCATGACAAGCATCAGCAATTCCATTCGTGTTAGCAGCTGTAAATCTGTTCGAAATAAAATCAAATGAATTTTCTGTTGAAAACGTTTTTTTACAAGAGAATAGACGTTACGGTTAAAGTGAAAGCAAAATCGTCTCTAAATCGGCTGCTGCAAGTTTCTTACTTACTCTTCTAGACCGCTTATCCTTGCACTGGAGCAGCTGCTAGGGTTGCAGCCAGCAAGCATGTCGATTCTCTGTAACAAATGATCAGAGGAACAAACGATCCTCATTTTGACCTTTTAGGTTATCAACATTAATATCTTTGATGAAGAAAGCGGCTTGAGATCTTTTTCCACGCGTACAGCGAACGGTTTTCGTCAGAATACTCTGTTTGCCATTTTGAAGTAATCGTCCAGCCTTTCTCCAAATTTTTTTCAAGCTTTTTTCTTAATTTTTAAGCTTTTTTTCTAAATTCTTAATGAGTGCTTAATTTTTATGGCTGCAGTGTTGCGTGCTTTATAGTACTGCGAACGAAACTCAGCTGGTAACTTATTTACAAGCCAAGCTTTCAGGCCACTCTTTCCAACGAGCAGTTTCTCTAACTTCTTGGCTCCACCAAGGAGTTGTTTTCTCGATACTCTGCTCCCTCGAGCACGCTTACCTCTACAGCAGTAAGTAGCGGATGTAATGACTACTGTTAGAAATCGACACCACTCATTTTCAATGCTCGAGTAGAGATCGGAAGTTGAAATTAGATGCAATCTTGTCTGGGAATGGTTCTTTTTGTTAGCCAATGATTCCCACTTAATTCAAAAGGTTTTTCGTGATTGAAAAGTATTTCGTTTTCTCCGGGGTTTCAATGCTTTCAAGTGAGGAGACAACTAGGTGGCGATCAGTTGACAACTCAGCTCCTCTTTGAACTCGAACATCAGACACGGATGAAAATACCACAAGTTCGCCGAAACGATACAAAAATCAATCAGGGAACGTTGTCCCAAAGAGTCTTTTGTACTAGGTGTGCATACATTCTTTTGTGCTAAAAAATATGTTCATTATTCACAGTCTAAAGGTGGCACAAAACCGCAATAAATATCTTCCGTTTTTGTTAATGTTAGGGTCATCGTCTTGCCCAACAACACCTTTCCAGGATGCATTGTCGATGTCTACAGACTATAAACGAATTGAAATCACCCAACAGGATAAAGAACCTTGATGAAATGCCTCTTTGCAATGCAATCTCACCTTCCTTCACAAAGATTTCGTGCAGTGATTCCACATACACCTGCAAGACACACAGAGCTCGCTCCTACACCCTTAACTTTGGTAGACAAACCCTTCCTACTAATGGTCAGAGTTGGAACGAGTCACCCCTTTCGATGACTCGAGTCAAGTCGAGTCACTTGGGGGTTCTGACTCGAGTCGAGTCTTTTGAAGAAAGTGACTCGAGTCGAGTCTTTTGTGAAAAAAAGGAAGATGACTTGAGTCGAGTCGAGTCACTAAAAAAAGTGACTTGAGTCGAGTCACGAGTCTTGAAAAATGCAGTTGATGAAGAAGTGTATGCAACAAGGTTTGAAACGGTTTTTTATAGTTTGTAACATACTGATAGCGTAGAAAGTTAATCATTCGGAGAGGCGATATACGAAGGCTCAGAAACGACGGACAAGATGATGAAACCTTTCACACATCGCTCCGTGGTTTTGCTAAGTACAGCAATTTTAATGAGAAAACTATTCAAATATAAGTTAACTTGGCTTGGTATTGATAGCTTGAACGTGAAGCTTCTTATAACCGAAATGTTTTTTCAACTGTCTCCTTGTTCTTGCAATGCCAATTGCCAAGCGACTGCTGTCGTTGATCATTGCTTGTATTTGTCTGATTTGTAGGCTGTGCTCATAATTTTGCATTTCGTAATTGTAGAGTGTCGTACTTGCTTGGTGAATAAAAGTAGCCTTGTTGCCTTGCAAAACCCAACTTATTTAACGAACCGGACTTCCGTTCGTTAACTATGATAACTGCATGCAAGCAAAGATTCTACAAACAGTAAGCAAGTTTGCTGGCTTTTTGATTGAGAATAATCTAAAAGTGACTCGAGTCGTAAGGACAAAATTCGAGTCGAGTCATTTTTAGAAAAGTGACTCGAGTCGAGTCGAGTCATTTCCGAAAAAAATGAAAGTGACTCGAGTCGAGTCCGAGTCACTGAAAAATGCAACTCGAGTCCGACTCAAGTCGAGTCACTGACTCGAGTCGTTCCAACTCTGCTAATGGTAGCCATTCAAAGATGCGCTCAGCCATGTTGACTCTCACAAAGAAGCTAACATCAGCTTGAGCAGACATTGCTGCACCAACTTTTGAGTAGAAAAATTTCCAACCACCGTTCGACGCAGCAGTGCCAGAACCCTGGCGCTTTGTTGATGAAATTCCGACATTATCACGGCCACACTACTGGGCATCTCCAACAAGCTCTTGCTCTTCTCCTGTAAGTGACGAAACGTTCCAGTTCCTGATAGCTAGATACAGCAGTTTGGCCTACTCGAGTACATTTTCTGTGCGCTGTACTTACTTGCCTAACCAACCGCGTAGCTACTGCGTTGGTGGGTTTCCAGTGAAGGTAAGCTTGTGAGGGAGACTGTAACTTACGAATTTTCTGCCTAACTCTTGAACGCGTACCTTTTTACTGTGCGCGGTCTCTGATGCAGCGTAACTATTGTTTTTACTACTTTCCATGTACCTACAGTCAGTGCTCAAGTTGAGGGTGGGATGCGGGGGATGCCATTCCCCCGCAAAGCAACACCATCCCCCCATAAAACATCTTAAGGCGAATTATTCCTTTATAAATAATGACCATCCCTCCTATACGTCTGCGTCAACATCTTCACCATCCCCCCATAAGTGTTTTTACAACTCGAGCATTGCATACAGAGTTAAATTCTCATTAAGTTTGCGTCTTTTATTCAACTTTACTGCCAAGTGTACCGGTAACCATAATGAAAGTGATCAAACTCTATACCGACCACATTGTTCTAACGATCATTGAAAACTCAAACCTGCCTACCACGTTAACGTGGCAAGGCGCAGAAGAGGTGTGGCAAATTAGCTCCATTTTAACTGAAATTAAAAGCAAATTTACCCCTTTCATTTGTAATGAATGAAGGTGCACTGACTTGACGCTTTTGTACTTCTAATACAATTTTATGCATTTTTTAAAATAGATTTGATAACTGGATATAATTAGTAGCCGTTTCCTATATTTTCTCCTTTCGCAATTTGGGGGTATAGCATTGAAGAAGGCGATTATTTACCACGTAGCTGAATTTTTTTCCGTTCAAACTGGTGATTGGTGTATCGGTTATAAATTCCCGCTTGGCAGGTGGAAAAGTGAGTTTCAATACCGGTCAGGTCACACTACATACTGAATAGTAATCAATCGGTAACGATGAAGAGTTAATAAGTCTGAGTGTTATTTGTTGCTGTTTGTCCACTTACAGCAGGGGTGGGGAACCAGCAATGCACGGCGGGCCACATTATTTGAATAGTATTTTCAGCGGGCCACATTTATTTTTAATTTGTAAATTTTGTCTCAAAAATACACAATAAAACGTCGCAATTATTATTTAATAAACATTCATGCTGAGTTGTTTTTTACCAAGAAATCAGAGACTTTTTCGCGTTTTTCAGGCCACAAATGCAGCATGTAGTTGAGTGTGAAACAGTTTTTTTTTTAATCTTAACGTTTTCAATTCTACCTGTTTGTTGTACACTTAACAAAGTTCTGACGCGGGCCATATTCAAAACTTGAGCGGGCCGCAAGTTCCCCACCCCTGACTTACAGGCTGGGTTCAATTGGGGAATAAACAAATAGTTTTTGAGTAGGTGCTGAAAGTGCGGCGATGCGTTTTGCTTTGTTTAGATTATTGAAGAGGTAGACTTATTTCAACCATCTTAAAAATTGACGCATATCATGTTCGATCGAGAGAATTCTAAGCGAGATCGAAGGCTTTGAATTGTAGAACTAATTGAGATAGAAGGGATACAGGCTATACTTCTAGTAAGCGAAATCCAAGCCACTAACATCTTTTTCTATGAATTTAAATCAACCTTAGAATAACTTACTATTGTATTGACAAAGCATGTTCACTTACATTCACCGTGCTGCGCTTCCAACGCCCGCTGAATCTTGTGTCTTTGGTTGTTATCAGCTCTTATTATGGCTAATTCTGACGGCGAACGGGTTACGCTTAACTTGTGTACAGCTGAACAGGAATCCACCGCATGATCGAAGGAACCGTTGACTCTAATTTCATAAAATTCATTACAAAAACAAATTTTTTTGAGAGTTACCGCAAACAGCAGGACTATAATCTTATTTTTCATAATGTGTTGGTTTTCAGTTTTAATGTATTCCGCAATGGAAAGCCAAGTGTAGAGTTGAAATTGTTACTGCTAAACACTTCCATGACGTCATAATAAAAGCAATGAAATAAAATTATGGGTCATAAATTGGACACAAATGGACATTGGACAGTGTGTAATAATAATAGTAACGAAAAACTTGTATACTCCTAAGATTCACCGAGAAAAAATCAGTTTATCTGTCTAAGGGGTCTTACTATACAAAATCATGTACAGGAGAAGTTCCATAAAAAAATACAGTTTATAAAAGTAATCCAAATCCAATCTTTCAACTTCTGTTTTCTTTCTAGAGTTGGAGGATCCTACTGAGGATGCAAGCATTGCTGGAAATTTAGTGATTAAATTTAGAGATTAAATAGGATGTGCTGTTACTAAATTAAATTTATAAAAGTAACCTATACGGCAATATAAAAGCATACAAACATAAAAGTGAGAAGACACAACATACAGCAGACATAAAGCAGAACCTAGTACAGTACCAAATGTCATCAACACCTTCAAAACCCATAAAAGTATCGGTAACCTAACAGTATCAATAATAATGAAAGCATACAAACATAGAGTGAGAAGACAGCATATACCAGCAACAAGCAAAGCAGAACCCAATAGGCCTACAGTATTAAATGTCATTAACATCTTCAAAGGCAATGCAAAAATAATGACACTTCAATTGCTTTAGCGAGGCATGCCTTCAATTTCACGCAAAGAAAGCCGTAAAGAATTCCATACATGAGAAGAGGCACATGAAAAGATTGATTCAGACTTTTTGTAAATGAGTCCAGACATTATTTTAAGAAGTAGCGGACCATCACTAACTCCAAGATTATATGAGCTTGCAGGATAATAAGAAATTAGATTCTGTAAATAATCCGGGGAAGTACCATGAATGCATTTATAGGTCAATAAGGCAATCTTATTATGTGTACGAAATTTCAAGGAAGAATATGAAGATTTTTTAAGTAAGGTAACATACGTGAACGTCGTGCAGAGCCTCGTAATCCAAAAACAAAACGAACAGCTGCATATAACACTTTTGTCAATTTATGAAGCAGATATTCCGGTAAGTTGCAAAACGATGCATTGCAATAGTCAATGTGAGATAAGATCAATGAATGAATCAATGAGAAAGTTTTGACGCAACCCTGCCCAAGTTGCGTAGATTAAGGTAGCAAACTCCAATAACTTTATCAATATTATGCTTTTAAGAAGTCAGTCCATCATCCAGGAGCAGGCTGGATAAAGTAGTCATTATCGAAACTGATAGTAGACATTAACTTACATTTGCCACCAAAAGTTGATGACAACTCAACAATATCTGCCTTCTTTTCATTCAGCTTTAGAAAATTAGCACACATCCACACCACTAAGACTCGAGTAAAGCTCCAAATTTTATCATTAAGGAAATCAGAAGACGCATTTCTGTCATCACCAAAACAGCACTGCGTATCATCGACATACAAATGTATCTTAAAGTCATGTGATTTAGCTAATAATTTAGTCTCTTGAAAGTATAGATTGAAAAGAACGGGTCCTGAAATCGAATCTTGCGGTACACCCGAGAAGAGTACGACATCACGCGAAAGCGACTGATTAATCTTGACAATATATCGGCGATTGCTGAGATATGACGCAAACCAAGCAAATACAGTTCCACTGAAACCATACTTATCACGTAATTTAGCAAGCAATATATCATGATTTAAAGGGTCAAATGCAGCAGAAAGGTCAAACAAGAGTAGCATAACATTTAATTTATCATCTAACATTGAAACAACATCATTATGAACTTCAACCATGGCAGTTTCACAGCTACAGTATGATGACACGTATAAAATGACTGGAAGCCACCGAATAGTTGATTGGTATGTAAATATTAGTAATAATTGACACATTTTTCAATCAACTTTGAGAGAAACGGTAGGTTACTAACTGGTCTAGAATTGGTAACATCATCTTTGTCAAGTGAATCCCTCTTTAATATGGGGGTAACACATGCTACTTTAAGTTTATCAGGAAAATTCCCCTTTAACAAAGACAGATTAACTATATGAAGAACTGCAGGTAGTAGTTCATCAATACATTCCTTTAGTAATTTAGTAAGTAGGGGGTCCAAATGGCAAGATTTTGTAGGCATGTTTTCAATGATAGTTTGTAGAATCAGGCTCGTAAGTGGCTGAAATTCTTACAAAGCCTGTTACTCAATAAGGAACAGTTATACCCACATCTGTAGCTAGTATCATCAAAGTTGGGTGAGTGGTGAACTTGCATATTGCCATAGATAGCTTTGATTTTATGTTCAAAAAAATCTGCGAACTCAGATGCTCGAGCATTGAGTTGAGTTATGTTGAGTAGAGCATCGCTCGAGAGAGTGTCACTTTTTGATCTACAAGAAAATTCTTTGTCTAGCAATTCATTAACAATTCTAAAGGTGTTTCTAGAGTCCCCTTGATAGTTCTGCAATCGTTCAGTGTAATACATTTCTCGTACTTGTGAGTAAGTTGTTTTGGCCTGTATACACTCGAAATTAAATTTCAGCTTGTTTTCAGCTGAACGTATTTTACGAAATGCTCTTTCAGTCCTTAGTCCGTATTTGCGTGCTTCTTGGCAGGCCTTATTCTACCAAGGATTATTATTGGAATTATAGAAAATTTCTTGAAGAGGTGCATGCCTATCACTCAAGTCGTCATGTGATATGTTGTATTGTTTTATTGCTTCATCACAACTTAAGCATTGCAATATATTTTCAATGCATCCGGAGCTTTTTAAATCTTTTTTAAATGATGCAGTGTCAATGTCTTTATAGTTCCTAATTGTTTTCCTCACCACCTTATTCACTGAGGTATTGATAGATGGAACATCGATAAGAGATGTGACCAAAAAGTGATCCAAATCTGTGCCAGTTTCTTCAATAACTTGCAGATTTTTAAGGAAGGATTGCGCATGTGGCCTGTTATTATGACGGGTAATAAAAGCATCTAATACCCCGCCTTTGCAATGCGTTGACTGAGACTGAAAGTTAGCAGCTGGAATAAATTCGTGATGCTTTAGGATAGCAAGAAACTTCGATACATCAGAGTTCGAATTATTCTGCGAATGAAAAGTGAAATCACCACATACGATAAATTTATTATAATTAACTGGTATAGCAGCCAGATAATCATCAAATTCAGACCAGAACAAGGATAAAATGCTACCACTGATATGGTCATGGCGATTTTTGGGCTTCATAGTACCAGGTCGGTAAACTACTTTAGACCATATTCGTTCAGAATCTGCAATCATACTAGCCTCAGTGACCTCAAATAATGCAAAGTCATCTGTTTTCTTTTGTTTGATAGGTTGGCCAGACTTGAACACAAAGGCAACACCTTCACCTCGACAAGCCCTGGCTTACTGTATATATTGTAACCCAGTTCATGAATTTCTCTAAATTTGGCTTTGTCTCTAACTTTCAACCACGTTTCCGTTAGGCACAGAATATCAATTTTCCAAACAGTAATTTACTCAACAATTGAGCAAATTTTATTGCAGATTGATCTAGCCTTAAATAACCAATCGTGAGGGAGATTTGGCCACAGTTAAGTCCTACTCTTTGTTGTTCAGACTGATGAATCATATTACATTTTTTGAAGTGTAGTCAATTTTTTGTTGAAGTCTTGCAAGTTCTTGTTTGAAAAAAGGACATTCATGTGAATTAGATTGATGCTTGTTTGGGGTCAAGAAAGTCTTACGGTGAGAGCAGTTGCAGCAAACTTGCATATCTCTGTTTTGTTTGTTTGGACAAGAAGCCCAACAATGAGCTTGAGAACAATACAGGAAGATTGGCTCAAGATCCTTTTTAGCACAGTCTTTGGCCAGGTGTCCAATTTTTTGACAATAACGACATTGCTTGATAGAGATTCTGTTTTTGACAGGACAGCATGAATTGCCAATGTAAACATAACTCCGATGTAGCACCCAATTTGTTACAGTTGGGGAAACTCTAAGGCCAACGTTCATGTATTTGACAGACGTGTTGATGTAGATTACTTCCATAGTACGTCCCAACTGAGACATTTGAGACAACTGAATTCTCTAAGGTTAGCACTCTTTTCCAAGATTAAACTTATTAAGGTTTTGCTGGTCATATCATCCCTATCAGTGATTGATAGACTACTTTCGCATTCCATCTCGAGAACCTCAAGAGAAATTTGGCTCACAGTTAGTTTGGGCAAACCTTTTTTGTGTGGGCTTAATGTAAGGCCCGTAGCCCACAAGTCCAATTCTTTAATTTTAAATTGTGCCTCAACTTTGTTTGGTAAATCTGGCAAGCCTATACAAAAGGCACTGGAAGATGTATTTAGTCTCAATAAACATACCTCAACATCATTTAAAGCAATTGATGAAGACTTTTTAATTTTGCACCACTGATCACTAGAAAAGGTACTGGTTGGTCCATCTACAGCAGGTTTCAAGAGAATCATTTCATCAGGCTTAGCGATTTTTTGTTCGAGACAACTAGCTTAATAGCAGGAATACCAGCATTAAGTATTGATGATACTTGAGAGTTAGTACTCTGAGAAGTATCAAGTTTAGCTGATGAGGAACTAACTGCTTCAGCAAATGTTTTACTGCAGTGAGCAATGAAGTTGTGTGGTTTAGAATCATTTACCTTTTCTGAGTCGCTATCTTTCACACTTCCACCGTTTTGAATTTGACCACATTTCAAGTCTGGTTGATCAAAACTTGCACCAATGATAGAGATAAGCTTAGCCATTTGAATTTCCAAGTTTTCAATTTTATGATTTTGGGCATTAACAACATTAATCAGCTCATTAGTTTGTTGCAAACATAACGTTTTAGGAGCTTCACCATGACAGCTTGGACATAGCCATTGAAACAAGCCATGTTTCGCGCTATCATTTTCTTTTGCAAGAAAGATATACACTTCTGATGGTAGTTTACGGTTTCAAACATTTTGCATGATAACACGGATCACACAAGTCACATGCGATGTTATTATCTTTCTTTTTCACTTCTTTCTTGCACAATGGACAAGCCATAGACTCGTGATAAGGTGTGTTTTCACAACAAAATACTTTCCAAAGAATAAATTACAAAGAATCACACTTATTCAAGCAATTATATTTTATTTACATAAGAAACTTAATCAAATAGAATGAAGTAAGCAGATGAAGTGTATGGGATGAAGTGAGCAGATAAGGTTGAGCTGGGGAGCTGAAGCAGTTTTTCGGTACACTTACAGCCCAGTACACTTACAAGCGGCTTTATTTAAAACGGAACTTGACCCCCACCACAGCGCTCTTAATACAGGCCTTGGCAACGTGCGCAAAAGCTGCTTGACTCTAGGCTGATTGTCGAAAGCTAGCAGCACGATAATTGCATGATTAGGTAAACCCTTTTGGTTAATGTTAATGATAAACGTTGGCTGTGAGCAACTGCACATGCTTGTGGAGTGGTCCAAGTATGAAAAAATGTGAATTATTAATAGGTTAAATCAGTTGAATACGATTTTAATCCTAAAAATGGCATGACGAACTTGATAATAAAAACTGTGATTTACAGTTATCGTAATGTTAGCTTAACAAGTATGTAAAGCTTGAAGTAATAAACACAGCGCATCTGAAGCCTGAAGTAATATTGCATAATTTCACACCTTAGACACGCAATGTACAGCAGAAAAAAAGCAAAGCAAAACAGCACTTCAGAAACGTAACATTGCGTGAAGCTGTATGTACGAATATACATTACAATAGGCGCCGCTTAATATGACCACCTTGGGACCTGACCATTTTGGTCATAATATCCGAATGGTCATAAAAACAGAAGTTGCGATAACTGCGCCTGAATCGACTCCGTAAGCCACAAGAAGTCCAGATACCGTCAAATTCATCGTTTACCCCAAGTAACAGTGTGACGTTGACTATAAAACAAAGTACTGAACTGCACCAGTACAAGTGACGGTAAAACTAAGGACAGTATGTAGCAGCAAGTACAAGCGGTGGTACCGCATAACAAAGCGAATAACAGTTCAAGTAACGTTTAATCAAAGTAACATTTCAAAGCACCGCAAAACAAATTCAAAATGTTACGCACGTACGTAGTTAGTTTTAGGTGCAAAAAACTCGGTAAGGTTCTATTGCAATACGTGGGTGTCAGGAAAAAATACTGTACTGTACTGTAATAAGAGAGATAGAGAAAATGTTGGTCATCTTATCCGAAATTCCAGACCGTACCAAATTGGTCATAATAAGCGGCTGGTCATATTATCCCAATACGGCATGTAACTTTCTGAGCTTACGAATTTTTGTAAAAGTAGGTTACAAGCAATGTTCCCGCTAATTTTTTGTAGACTGTGTGCGCAGAAACTTTGGCGAGTGCGCACTTTTTTAGAAAAGACTCACGTTTGTGCAACAACCCATGAATAAATTGAATATGGCAGCTATTGAAAACAAAGAAGCGCAATTTTTCTGGGTTATGTTACTGCTGGTACATTTTTCGCCCACGGTGCAAGAGGCGTCGTGCAGCCAAAAAATTTGAAGGGGCCCGAGTAACAACTTAAGCAGATACTGACCACAACCTTTGTAAATTATGCCGTATTGAGCATTGAGTAACAATGCGAAAAAAGAAATTAGGAAAAAATACCTAAGTATGTCGTGATACCCCAAATTTTGGATAATAAATCGAAATTTATTTTGATACCTCAAACCGTTTCTTAATTACGGACATTATGCGCAATCAGTGAGGCCCCACAATTTAACAAAGGAGGAGGACATTGCTGGGGGGTCTTGGAGCGGTGCCCCCAACCTCCAACGCATTTTTGCGGTTTTTACATGAAAAAAAAACTCGTTTCAGCACACTTTCTTATCAAAAAAGGACATACCGATACTTCCAGTGAGTGCACTCACTATTATAGTCTAAAAGCAGAAGCTGGGCTAAAATAAATGAAAGGAGGCTGCAATCATTATTAGTTTGACGCATATGACGGGATGACGTGTATAGGTGTGTTCTAGGCTATGATCTTTAACAACGCATGCAAAATGTTTTCTAAAGTCTAACTACAGATCAAGAAACTAACTTTACTACTGAGTCGAAGCGATTGATTGAAGCAAAAATTCAAAAACAAAACAATGGAATTTATAGTATAAAAAAGGGGGGTATGGGGTTAGTTTAAAAGATGAAAGCGGAATGGCACCGGCTAAATTTTTTTCTTAATTTTTTAAATTGTAAAAAGTTACACATCTCAGAAAATTGGTACTGCACGGTGCATTTTGCGAAGAAATGAATCCTTTTAGCAGGTCCAAAAACAATTTTCCTCAACTTGCCCACCGAGAACATTGCTTCATCATATATCTGTGCGCAGTAAATTTAAGCGTGTGCGCAGTCTCTGAAAGCCGTGTGCGCGCGCACACGCGCACAGCTTAGAGGGAACACTGGTTACAAGGTGAGTTAACAAAATGCGATCTTTATCAATTTTTGAGGTAGGCCTAAAAGTTGATAGAGAAATTATTTATTCTTTCTCAAGATGAAAATCTTCAGAAGCTCACGTACAGCTCTTTCAAAAAAAAAGGACAAAAAATGTAGAAGTATATGAGTATGAAGTTCCTGAGTGTTGGAGGTGCTATCATTTTGGGGGCATGCTCCCAGAGAAATTTTGAAAAATTACAGTCTGGATCAGGGCCGGCGCCAAGGGGGGGCATGGGGGCCTGGTCCCCCATTTGACATGCATGGCCCCCCAATAAACAAACTTTCTGTTTTGAAATTAGCGGCTTTTGTGCTTAGTTTCAAACTTTGCCCCCCCTCCCCCCCGATAAACGCTTGGCCCCATTAAGTCGACTGCTCTGGCGCCGGCTCTGGTCTGGATTCTTGATTTTAGTGCCTTTCCAACAACTTTTAAAGTACATTTGTTTAACTTTTTTGGATTAATTGTGACCGCTAACCTTTTGTTTTTTATATGTGCCAAAGTCGCATTATCAAAGTGTTTCAAAACATTTGCTAAATCGATCCCACAATATGTCATAGTCCTGTTAGCTCTTTCTGGCTCAGATTTATTGGAAGGAGGGGCAAACAAAATGTGCTTGACTGTGGAAGGTGGAAAAATGAGTATAGAAGACCTTATTTGGCCTGGTAATTCCCAATGTTGATGGAACAAGATTTACGTATGTGGAAAATTTAAGGGGGGGGGGTGGGGCATGGCCCCGATGCCCTCCTGACTACGACACTGTGTACTGCTGTCAATCAAACAAAAAACTTCGAAAAAGTTCGAAATTATGAAAAACTTGTATTTATCAAAAACATGTTTGAAAATTGCTAATGGGGAAATGCATTCTCCACACCCCCCCCCCCCCCCATCCCCCTTCCTAGATCCGCCTCTGTTCACGTCCTCAGATGATCTGTTTTCCACCGTGAGGATCGGTGAAGAGCAAAAAAATTAAGATCTTCAGATGTCCTGTTGTTACGAGTGTATATTTCTGTAACTGCCGGCGGGCCGCCGTATGTTGCCCACCCCTGGTGTAGGCCATTATTTAGGCCCATTACCACTTTCACCGCTTTCTTGTTTATTCAATATTTCAATGTACTACTGGCCGTATTCAGCAAGTCTTCCGGCCTGCTGTAAGTACTTTGCCAGTAGATTTATATTTAGTTTTTCGACCACCGACTTTATTGTGGTTTTTTCTTTACCAAAAACTTTCTTTCGTAGGGCTTGGTAGTAAGTGCATTCTACGACATGGTGATTTGGAGTTTCTTCTTCTAGGTTACATTTTGGACATGTCGATGATACGTCATGTCCCATGGTGCACTTGTGTTTCTGCAAGTTGCAGTGACCTGTGAGGACCTGCAACACTTCATTTATTCTAGGTCTTTTGAGCCTCAAAAGTTGTTGAGTTAACTGGGGCGAAGCCCATCCTACAATTTCTTTTGTTCTCAAGCGGTCCTTTCGTTCTATCCAAGATTTTTTCCATCTTTTGACACTCCAATCCTTTATTGCAGCGCGACAACTAGCATATGGGATGGAAATGAAAGGTTCAGGCCCCGAGCAGTTTAATGCTGATCCTGATTTAACTAAGATGACCGCCTTCTCATTTCCTTGGATGCCGGTGTGGCCCGGCGTCCAGGCAATAGTGACGTCATTGTCTTTACCCAATATATTCAGGTTTTTGATGCACGTTAATACTGTTTTAGATTTCACAATTTTATTTTGGATGCACGTTAATACTGTTTTTGATGCACGTTAATACTGTTTTAGATTTCACAAATTTTATTTTGGATTGCCAGAATGGCTGCTTGGCTATCCACCAAAATTGTAATTTTTTCATTTACAATTCTATCCATGATCAGTTTCTTTGCTACTTCAGCTATAGCAAAGACTTCTGCCTGGAAGACAGTACTATATCTTCCCAGATGGAAAAAATTTTAATCTGTTTGAGAGCCTGATGCGTATTCTATGTAAAAACTCGCACCAGCTCTTCCATTTAACTTGGATCCGTCAATGTAGCATCTGATTATGCTTGGTTCTAAAGCATTCTCATATCGCACTTCGTTCTTGCGTTCCATAACGAGGCATTTGTACTGTTTTCCAAATACCTTTGTTTTAGTTATTAGGTCTGCTGGCATACTCAGCAAAGGCAAGTTTTCCTTTGCTTCGTTGCATACGTCTACGTGACTTTTGGTTTTTCTTGTTGAACCAATTGTCTTGGCAGGCCAAAAGCTCACACAGGATAACCAATATGAACCTTTTACTGCCTCTGACAGCATGAATTCAATAATTGGCATGATATTCAGCAGCATCTCTAAAGCTCCTGTGGGGGTGCTGGGAAATGCCGAAGAAATCATAAGACACGCTAGTCTTTGTACTCTTGAAAGTTTTTTCTCTAAATATTTCTTATTTACTCCACCAACCCAGTAGTCTGTAAGCTGAAAATTCTACGAGCTTTGAAACAGGAGTTCGTTCCGAATTTCTAGGGGCTACTTTTCGAAAGAAAATTATTAAAGAGTATGGTCACACAAACTTTTTGTAAAAAGTTCTCCAAAAAATATCCTGCAGTATTTCAGTAATTTAACTTTCAAAAAATTGCGCATGAATACAAACGTTAGAGTTGAGTCGAGTAACGTGCAGCACGCTTATCCAATGAAAAAAAAGAACACTTTAGGGCATTCCCCATATTTCCAAGGAAACTAAACGCCAAAGCAATTATAGTAATCCGTAGGTATCCGTAGGTATAGGTACAAGTTAATCAAAGCAAATTTGGTTTGAATCAATTTTGATTCGAAGCCGTTTAATAACTTACATTTCAAGACTTATATCAAGCTCAAAAAGTGATATGGGGCATAGTAGGCGACAGAGAAGATACTGATGGGGTTGGATAAAATAAATCTTTCGAAGTTCGTCGTTACTATTTGACCAAGCGTTCATTCCATATCAAGTCCCAGCAACTCTGAGGCCAAACATCTATCCTTTCACCACCTCAGTTCTAAGTAGTAAATTTAAAGTGCACTTCAATAAGCATTAATTCAAAAATCTAGATGCGGAGGTATGGCTGTGCATTTACTCGATTGGATCTTGCGTTTTCGCAAGAAGTTTAATCAATGTAAATCAGTTCGGTTCAAATACATCTATTACTTGACATTGAAAATTTTATTTATTTACGGTATTTTATTTGTTTAAATCAGGCACAACGATGCGGTATGCATTCACAGAACACAAACATACCCAAAAAATAATGATACGGTACTGGTAATAATAATAACAAAAGCAAATTTAACGTGACTGAACCACAACATTGTTTTAAAGTGACTGAAAATTTTAAAGCGAAATAACACATCCGAATTAGCAATAATTCGTCGATAGAAACCATAAACACTCTTACGCATATGAGCATCAAAGGTGGAATATTGGCATTAACTTAACACAATCTAGTGCTGACATACCTTGGTATACCGTGTAATGAACGAAAAGCATTGTTACACGCGACTCGAATCTTGTTATTGCTTGACCTTAATTAATTACACTATAAATGAGCTAAGTACATATCCGCGCAAAATGTGACATTTTTTACTAGTTAAGATCATATATGGAATCGAGATCTAATGGTGTTAGCAGCACTATATAAATAAGGAGCTTGCCTGGTAATGTCAGCATCATTTTTATACTTTAATTACATCAGTAACAAATTTAATAGCACAGTTATCCAACTTGTTGTTAGGTTGGAAGTCTAGTAAGCAAAGGAGAAAAAGAAAGCATACCTGCAGTCTTATCAGGATTAAATTTGATTTCATGAGTCAGAGCATATTTTTCGCACATCTGCAGCATTTTGCGTAGTCCCTTAACACTCCCATGAGAAGTTACAAAGGTCATCAGCAAACATTAGGAGATTTATTTATACGGTTACCAATGTAGCAACCAGCTCTGATCTGATTTAATGCAGAAGACAGGCTATTAGTATGTAGAGCATACAAATAAGGAATCAAAGTACCACCATGTCTTATGCAACGTTACTGAGCATAAAAAAGATAAAAAACAAGTTCCCCATTTTACAACCATTTGTAATGTGACAACTAAAAACTAAGCAAACAAAACAGAGAGGGGCATTACGTTCAATTGAATTATGAAATTAAATATAGTGACTAACTCGATCCAAGCTTTCGACGAATCAACAAAGACAGAAAACACTGGACTAACTCGTTCATTATCATGGCCAACAACCTGTTTTAAAGCAAAAACACACAAGTCAGTACCATGCTTTGCTTTGAAGCCAAATTGGTTGTCACACATAGAAAGAAAAGCAATTTAGTAAAATCCAAAGTGACACGTAGAATGTTGGTTCATGTGCAGATGCTGACACATTTGCAAAATGAAATACTGGCACTGAAAAATTATCAGTCGTTATAAAATACTGCAAGAATCAAAAAATGCATATGGGCTAAACTACACAATAAATTCAGAGGTTAAGTTTACTTCCAATTAATGAACCATAAATCTGATCACACAAACCTCCATCAATAGTTCAAAAGGTTTCATTTGACTACTAGATCTTAATTCTCTTGAAGATGATATCATTTGGGAAATAGTGGGATCAGCATTTCCAATTTGTTTTCTGTGTTGTTGTAATCTTTTGTTGTCAATAAACCGCTTGTAAGAGACGTTCTGATAAGTAGGTGTTCATGCTTAGACTATATCATTGTGCAAAACTTTTGGTTCGAAAAATAAGCATCAGCATTTTGAAAAACTCACTCCTTTTCTGTTTCCGTTAGGTTAAATTTTTTCCACTCATCACATTTGGTTTTCAAAGTTTTCAGCCGAATGGCAGTCAGCTCCTTGACAACACTGTTTGTACTGGTATCTAAACTCTCATAGTGAACTATGCACTTTTGACCAATAAGGCTAAACTGAAGATTACAATTGCTGTGTTGCATTGTTACAAAGCAAAATTCTGCAATAGTAATTAAACACAAGATACTGTTTAAAAATCACATTACCACCACACGCAAGCATAGAATAATCTGAGTTAAACAACCATAACGGGTCTTGTCTAGAGTAAGCCGTCTGCGTAAGGCGATGAAAGGTGTGGACGGCTTACTCTATGAGACCCAATCTAACTACACTTATGGCCAACTAGTAGGGAGTACCGGCAATTGAAATGTGCTTTACACTTGCATTATATGGTAAACTAGCTTAAAAGTAGCCTATATACTTTTCAGTTTCATTTAACATACCCTTAAACAATTAAAAATGAACCCCGCAAAAGAACTGATAATCAGTACTGGTACCTAAGCCTAGTACCGTACAAAACTTTTATTTTGCCAGTGACTTAAATGCCGGTATATATGTATATAAAATATAAAGGGTTTTCCATTGCTCTAGACACTTCCTTAAAGAAACACTGCTGGCAGTTTATCTAACAGCTTTAACAGTTTAAGGTGCCTTTCACCACCACATTTAGTTGGCAAATCTACTGGTTTAAAGTTGGATGTGGTAATGGTGAATAAGACTAAAGTGATTTTTTGATAAACCTACTAATAGAAATAGCATGATTTAACTGAATACACCTGAACAATGACTAGTCTATACCAGTACCGGTATGATTGGCTTGCTCGTAGTCTAGAGCAGTTGCACAGTGTATCATTCGTAGGCAAGGTACACTAGCTACCTGGATTCCCTTGTCTTCCTGCGTATTTATTTTGTTCTTAATTTTAAACAGCATAAAAGTGGCCTTGATCGATTGAAGTTCGTTTCTGCTTTCTTTCAACCTAAGCTTAGTGTAATTGACTTCACATTCTTGCACTTTTGCAAGCCGAGTTGATTACTAGTTCCATAGAAACCAAGGGGAAACGCATTAACTGCACATTATTTCATTGGACAAGCGCTTTGTTACGTCGTTAAAACGTCATTGGTAAAAACAAAAATGTTTGTATTCATCCGCATAATTTAAAGAAAGATTGTAAAAATACTGCAAGAATTTAAGTGGAGAACTTTTAAATTTAAGTTATTCACGCATTTTTGTACATAATTGTTGAAAAAATAATTAGCCCCTCGCTAGCCGGAACGAAGTGACAAGTTACAGCTTTCAGCTTACAGACTACAGGATGTACACGCGTATGTGATGACGGGTCGTATCATTGCAGTGTAGATCCATCGCATGCTAATTGGATTTAACCCCCACGCTCTGCCCACTATTTGTCTGCATTGTAATAACGCCGCAGTCGCTTTGCGAGCAATTCGTGTTATGTGAGGTTTCCAAGTAAGCTTACTATCAAGGGTTACACCTAGTAGTGTTGCTTTGGAAATTTCTAGCTGGCGTCCGTTTAAATCCAAGGTTCCAAAATCCGGCTTCCTTTTGTTAGTAAACAGAACTATTTCAGTCTTTTTACTGCTGAATTGAAGCTCTTGATTATGAGCCCAATTACTTGCAATATTTAGCGCTTTTTGAGCCCTACCTTTGATCCACAGCATGTTGGTGCCAGTGACCAAAATTGCTACATCATCGGCATAAGCTTGTACATGAAAACCCCTGTTGCGTAGGTCTACCAACAAGGAGTTTAATACACAGTTCCATAAAAAAGGGTACAAAATACCACCTTGGGATTCCCTTTTACTACTTCTCTTTTAATCTTTTCACCATTTAGCTTTACTTGAACTGTGCGGTGTCTCAGTGAATTCTCAATCCAATGGACGAGAAAAGGCGACACCTTCAATTTTCGTCGAGCATCGGCAATGCCACTACGTGTGATATTATCAAAAGCACCAACAATATCCAGATATATTCCTAATGCTGTTCTTTTCTTTGCCAAGCTTAGTTCTATGCTCTGAATCCATACCGGAACGCAGAAAACCTTGCTTGCAAATTAGAATCATCATTGAAATGATACAGTACTAACCTTTTCAACCATTTAAGTTGAAAGGAAGTTAAAGTGATCATCCGGAAAGACTTAACTTCATGATAGTTTTCTTTACCGGGTTTAGGGATGAAGATACCAGTCCCTTCCTTTCATACTTTCGGCACATAGCTGTACTTCAAGCACATTTGGAAAATGGCTTGGTATATATTTCTAATACTATTCCAGCCTCTTTGTAGTAGCACCGGGTAAATACCGTCTGGTCCCGGCGTCTTAAATGGCAGAAATTCGTTTATTGCTCTTTCCATCTTTTCAAGTGAACAGATGGAGCTAACAATTTCGTCGTGCGTTGGTAACACAGCAGTGTTAACATTTGGTTCTTCTGCTGCTTTACTATAGTTTACCTCTCGACTTCCCGGTGCTAGGGTGTCTAAAAGGCAATTCATAGTCTCAACAGAAGATTCGGTGAATTCACCATTAGGTCCTAAAACGTTGCTTACTTGCACCGTCGTTTCGACGCATAATTTTAGCCAGCCGAGCGGTTGCACAGTGGCTATTCATCGATTCCGTAAAAAGATGCCAAGAATCTCTCTTGGCTTTTCTCACGGCATTTTTAAAAATCAATTGGGCCTGCTTAAAAGCTTCCCAATCGTTTCCAAGTTTTGATTTGATGGCTTTACGTTAGGCTTTACGAGCCTCTCGGCGGAGACAGGTTAGCTCTGTATTCCACCAAATATTGTCAGTTTTACGACGGATCTTACGCTGAGGGCAAGATACATTGTAAGATTTTATTATCTGTGATTGAACAGTTGATGCCAGTTTTTCTATATCATCTACTGATGATATGCTAACTGGTGTACTATTCAAATTATGTAACCTGTGATCAAGTTCGTTTGCATACTTATTCCAGCAAGTACGTCTAACGTTCCTGATCATTTTTGTTCTTTTGCTGCCACTTTGAACTCCAAACCTAATATACATGTGATCTGAAAAGGATGGCACATCACTGACATTTCAGTCACTTATACAGTTCTCAGCATTTCGGTTTATTAGAGTCAGATCTAGCACTTCTTCTTTTCCTCTCGTTCTGAAGGTGGGTTAATTGCCCACATTACAGATGTGCAAGTTCGCACTAGCACAGAACATAAGCAAATCCATACCTCTTGGGTTGACATTGGAGAAGCCCCATACTGTGTGGTGTGCGTTTGCACCAGTTCCTATAACAGTAGGAATTTTATCTCTGTCACTGAATGACAGCAGCTCTTTCAGAATTACTGGTGGAGCTGGTTCTTCCAAAGCCATGTAAGCCGATACAAATACAAAGCTATCTCCTTCTCGTCTTACATTTTTAACTCTCACTGCTACCACATCTTCGCTAGAAAATTGTGGTATGAGAGAGCATGTCATATCAGAGGTGACATAAATACATGCTCGGGGACGTTTATCTTTTTTATTACCTTGAAAAAGTTTCCATCCCCTGAAGTTTACTTCTGATTGCACCTCCATAAATACAGTGTTCCTGAATTAGGACTATACCTGAACGAATGTTTTTGTTACTTCACAAAAGTTATAGCTAGCGGCCTTACTTCTGTGAAGATTAATCTGCCAGCATTAAAATTCATTCGACTTGGTTTTTCGTGCAGGGATTTGTTTTTGATTACTTAAAGCGTTTGTTGCAGATCTATTACTCATACACGGTATGAATTTTGAAAATAAAACAATTTTGCTCTAAGGTATTGATTGTCAGTCTACTTTAGTTGGAACTGGGGGTTATTGCAGGATTTTATGCGTTAGCGAGCGATTTCTTTCGCTAATTCTCCTCGGAGGAGAAATTCTCCGAGCGACAGCCGAGATAACGAGCTCGCAAAGTTGGGATTACAGGTTGCGCTCGCAGAAAGAGCAGCTACCAGAGGTGTACGGATTCGCCTTTTTTGGACTCCTGCTCCTGTTTCGACCAACCAGACTCCTGATCCTGCTCCTGCTCCTGGTCAATGACTACTTTTTATACTCCTGCTCCTGTTCGACTCCTGTTTTTACGCAAAAGTGTCTGTTTAGGAAGGGAAATGGACAAATAATTCAGAAGGCTATTTTACCGCAGCGCTGCAACTGCTCAGTGGTTTGTAACATTTCTAAGTACTTGGAAAGAAGCAGAAAAAGATCAATTGCTAATGCTCATGCCCTTCTGAAAGTCAGGCACTTCACAGATACTCAAGTTGCATTTTCATATAAACACACTGCTGAATATCAAGACTTAAATTTTCAATTTGGACAAGTGAAACTGTTCAAATGAATTCAATTCAACTTTGATGCGTACCACTAGCTACATAAAAGTTGAAAAGCAATTTAAAATTGTAATGCACCGGTAGTTATTTTGAAAGAACCAAATACTGCAGTTCAAAACGAAACAGCCTTTGTACACTGATTTTAAGCTCTGTCTGTAGAAGTGCCCACTGCCTAATTGTAGTATATAACTAACAAGCTCAACTTCTAGCACTGCAAAAGTGAGATTACAAACATTTTAAATTCAAACTTTAGTAATTAAATTAAATAAATAATCTATGCAAAAGAAATTAACTAAGTGAGCACTTAGTAGTGCAAATCTGAATGAGACACTGATTTCAGGACCAATGCCTTATATATGTATAATGTGCTGTCTTCAACAGTCATGTTTCAATATTGCTTCTTTAATGACATGCTTGGCTTCGGGTTACTACCCTTAAATTAACCTTCAAACCTAACGAAACACCAAATGCAAAATTCTGCACTAACCCAATCACTTCAAAATAGTAAGGTATATAATAAAAATATTACCGGTAATAAGTAAGGAGTTATAGCCTAATAAAAAACTCAAGTTGAAAGAACAGATCGACGAAGAAGACTAGGTTGAGCTTGCGCTTTTCAAGTTAACAGCCACACAATCATGTGTGAAATGTGTTCGGCCAAGTCGTGACTTGAACCCGTGATGTTTGGTTTCAAAGCCCAACGCCAATTTCGCTCAGCCATGTCACTTGATGATGGTTCAGTACATAACAATCAAAATAGCGGCAATTACTTTTCCAATAATTAGCAAAACATGGTCATTTCTAAAACTATTGGCTATACAAACAAAGCAATCTACCGTAACCCTAGCAGCAACAAAAAATTTTATACAATTACCCAGTAACTTCTAAATTTTCTGGCAAACTTGTGGGTTGTGCAAAACTTGAATTTAGAACTTTTGGCCTATGTAAAGTGAAGAAATGTTGGTTCAGTAGCTGCTGGACTACGTCAGCCTATCTGCAATCCACAAAGGCTTACTGCAAGACTGCTTTGTCAGTTTGTAGTCTGCATTAAAACACTAAACTGCGGTACACAAATAATTCCACATCGCTAAGCTGACTGCCCCTAGTACTAATATCCTTATCCAAACCATACACAGTCATAATTAGTCGGTTAGATTAGGCCTGCCGCGTGTGGTCTATTGTCTGGTACTACCCGCAACTAAATTTTTAATTCAGTTTATTTGCCAAGTGATTAATTGTATTATGCTGCTAACATCAAAAGAACTTGTTTTACTAAACTTGTCTTGTTTTTAGGTATACTATGGCTGCTCTGCCAGATGCAAAATATGGACTGTAATTATCTATCGATACCGATATGTTGGTAGAATTAAACTGCACAAAACAAGCAAATTATCAGAAACAAATTATGGCAAATTTTGAACAAATATCACAAGAATGCGGTAATTTTTCACTCCGGATCCTGCTCCTGCAACATTTGGAAACTTATGACTCCGGATCCGGCTCCGGCTGAAACATTGACACTCCTTCCGGAGTCGACTCCGGTACTCCGGTTTGTGTACACCTCTGGCAGCTACTCGGTGAAGCCGAGTGTCTCGCTAACTGCTCGGTATGTATAGGCTTGTTGTGAGGTGCTAGACTGGCAGGTGCTGTTTGCTGGCTAGCGCCTAGTTTAGTGCCAAAACTGTGCTAGTGTTACAAAGTTGGGATGGTTTTAACTTAGTTATAGGTAAGAGTGTATGCAGTGATGGTGTCTACAGATGCATAGCCTTATTGTGAGGTGCTAGACTAGCAGTTGCTGGCCATGGCCTCACACAGTTACTGGTGGAAGATACCATTACTTCATACTCTCCGACCAATGCTCCGACTAAGTCTGCAGCCAACGTATGCTTGCAATAGGCCTACTAACACAGTTTTAGCACTAGACTAGGCGCTAGCCAGCAAACAGCAGCTGCTGGTCTAGCACCTCCTACAAGCCTATACCGATTCATCTGTAGACACCTATACATAGCCTACACTCTCACTTGTAACCAAGTCAAAACCAGCCCAACTTGGTAATACTGGGACAGTTTTAGCACTAGACTAGGCGCTAGCCAACTAGTCTTGGTTTGATGTGTATGTATTTGTATATTGACTATGCTTTGCATTTTTTTGTTCTGTTTTTTTTTATTTTCGAAAGTTTGTTTTTTTCTGTTGACATATGTCATTTTTGAGATAGAGAGCAGCGACTTGATGAGCTTTTGGCTCTTAATTCGCATGCACGAATAAACTTGAACTTGAATCCACCATTTCACAACAAGCCTGGGAGTTGCATAAAGCTCTAGTTGCATCATAAACTAGGTACTAGCTATTGTGCATAAACTATGACCTAAAAAACCGCGCTCTGCCATGGCTAGTTGTGCATGAAGTAGTGGCTCGGTAACTTAACGTGCTCATTTTTTTTTTCGTAACTTGCCGAGCGAGTTCACCAGCTCGGAAAATCCTGTAATCCCGAAAAACGGGTTAGCGAGGAAAATATTTTACCGAGCAGTTTGCGAGCTCGCAAACCGCTTAACGAGCATCCTGTAATCACCCCCCTGGTTGCCTTCGAACCCTGATCAGGATCTTGAACTTAACGAGCATCTTGATCAGGATCTTGAACTTAAACCGCTTAACGAGCATCCTGTAATAACCCCCCTGGTTGCCTTCGAACCCTGATCAGGATCTTGAGGCTCCTCAGCTCCTTCCGAAGTACCCTCCACAACTATGAGATTCCATTGCAATCATCTGAAATCCAGTCGCGCAATCCTGACATGTCCCATATAAACAATTTTTGGTGCCTACCACCCGCATTCTCGCTAATGCCAAATCTGCATTATCCATACCCTCGGAAAAGAAGCCGAAATGCTTCAAGGAGCAAATTCAACACTTTCAAATTCAACAAAAGTAAGACCGTTGCTAAGACTAAGTTGGCAAACATAAAAAGTAAAAATGCCAGAGCCTCTTTAGCCAACATTACAATGTTGTTTCCACCGGATACCACGTGGAGGCGAGGTTGGTCTTATGTCCAGCTCACACTTATTTAACGTAACTCCCATTTTGTTTTACTTTGACAAAAATTTTCTTTTTACGCCTTTCATATTGCTCCGATTGTAATTACCGCTAATAAATACTGTTGCTGCAATTGTAATTACCGCTATTGAATACTTTGAAGTGCAAATTGCCTACTTATGCTGCTCAAAGAGATAGGCAGAAAGTCGGCAGAGCATATACACCCAATTTTTTTCTTTTTTTTTTTCAACATTCAGGTTTTCACTCTTGAGAAAAATGAACTCAATTCAGTTTCCAGCAGCATGCAATGCACGTAAGCTTCTTTAACATCGTGTATAGCTTAGCGGCGTTTATTCTCTTAGACATGAGCAAATAAATTATTTAAAATATTTTGAAGCTCTGCAAATTTCAGAAGCGTCAAGTGTAGAAAAATTATTCAAGTATTAGGAATTTCAGGTCATTGAATCTGAAGAATTTATTCCCAAAAGTCTTTAAACAAATCGAATAACGAGGTTGCTGTCAGTTCAGTAAGCTACCGGTAGTTAACTACAAAAATGCCTGGTTCTGCAAGCGGATGATTTTTTATTTTTATTTGAATACAACATAATGGTGAGAGAATTCTCATTCAATCACACTTACAAGTGAGGAAAAATTAAACAAACATTAAAATACAAGAGAGCCAACAGAATATAAATCAAACTTATGAAGACGCAATTTAAACAAAGAAAGACGTGAAGCAGATACCAGATCATTTGAGAGACAATACCATTCAGAGACAATGCGGTTAAAGAAGAAGTGTCTAAACCGATCCTGTTTAGCATTATGAATGGTTTGCACAGAGAAATCACGTTGACGCAAATTATACTTGTTGTGACGATACTCAGAATAGTTAGAAAATTGCAAATCACAAAGGCTATGACAGATTTTGAACATAAGTATGAGGTTGAACTCGAGTCTGCGATATTCGAGAGACTTGATGCCAAGTTTGCAAAGACGATCATTATAAGACTTAAAAGGAATGTTGCAGCGAATGAAAGTAACGAGTAAAATTTCTTTGCACTGATTCAAGAAGAACAATATCTTTTTTTCAAAAAGGATTCCAAGCACACGTATTGAATTCAACTATAGGGCGAACATAGGCTAAGTATTGAAAGCTTTAAGCAAAATCCAAATATTTTTAGTGGAAAAGAAACGCAAAATTTGATAAAAACATAAAGAGGCATTACGATGTATATAAGAAATATGGTACGACCACTTAAGATTATCACTGATATAAATACCTAAATCTTTAACAACAGAAACGGTATTGATGTTTAGTGTACCTGCAAAAAAAGAATAAAAACAATGAATGCGGAATATACACAGATGTTCACATTTAGCTACTGCAAGATCAAGTTGATGAAGTTTGAGCCAGTTTGTGAATTTATCCAGACCCTGTTGCAAGCTAAAAGCATTATTGCTGAAAAGTTTAGCATCATCAGCGTATAAAAACATTTCACAATTAGGATTATCCTTAGAACCAAAACTATTGCCGTCATTGATGTTGATAACAAACAGCAAGGGACCTTGAATGCTTCCCAGAGGAACACCACTCTTAACAGGAAGGGAAGCAGAACACATATTGTTAATACAAACACCTTGCAAGCGATCAGTAAGAAAGCATTTTATCCAATTAAGTAGATTATCTTTGACTCCATAACGTGATAACACAGAGATTAATTTGGAATGACAAACACTGTCAAAGGCTTTGGCAACAGTAAAATCAAATCAACACTGCTTTTAGAATCAAACGCATAAAAACATTTAAACAGAGCACAAAGAAGTTGCGAAGACGATGAACGCTTAGGTAAAAAACGACATTGGTTTATAGAAAGTAAATTAAAGGTTTCGAGGTGGCGTAATAATTTACTGACGATAATACTTTCAAAAACTCGACATAAAACACAAGTCAAAGAAATAAGCCTGTAATTGCCAGGTATATCACGAGAGCCTTTCTTAAACACAGGTACAACAATAGCAGTTTTCCATTAAAAAGGTATAACTCCTTGCGAAAGACTGAGGTTAAAAAGAAAAGCGATGACATGAAAAAAAGGGGCAGAGGCTCTTTTCCAGAAGCAAGCAGGGATACTATCAAGAGTGCCGGAAAGTTTATCTGGGATATTGTGCATAGCAGAAGAAACATCTTCTTCAGAAATATAAAAGTCGTGTAAGCATTGTTGGAGGGACAAAAGACAGTCAGAGGAGAGATCAGTACCATCATCATTTTTGAATACTTTGTGGAAGATAGCATTGAGAAGATTAGCTTTATCTTCGTCAGAGTCAACTACAGAGCCTTCTTCATCTTTTAGAGAGGGAATTAGAGATTTAGACTTGAGTTTGTTGTTCGCATATCCATGATGGTTAACACTTTTTCTGCATAACGTTTTTAGCATAAGTTAAGCAGAAAGTTGAGATACATGAGTTACTGCTGTGCAAGTGGAAACGGCGTGTTCAAACGAGTTTTTCTTGCAAGCAACAGCTTTCTAGCGAACGATTGGCGCAGGCGTAAGTGATGCATTTTACTGGGTTTGTGTCAAGGATCGCATTGCAGTTTGAGATAAGCTTACTATGGAAGTGAAAGCAGCAGTATGCAGAAGTGGAAGCAGGAAGCGGAAGCACTAAGATTGATGGAAGCGGAAGCACTTAGGTTGAGGAAGCGGATGCAGGAAGCGGAAGCGATACCATCATTTGGAAGCGTTAGCACCACAAAACTGATGCTACCGCATCACTGGTCTAGTCTATTTTCGCATCACTGGTCTAGATTTCCTTAGCTGATGTCTGCTGCACAGGTGGTTGTTGAATTTTGCGTCATGAAAACACAACAGACGCTTTAAGGAAAATTTAAAAAAAGATAAAGCATTTTGAGGCATAGCTGCTGCATCGAATACAATACGACAGGCAAACAATTTTAAGCGGGCTTTTTTGGTCCGGTTTAGGGTACAATTTGTCTGATATACAACTCGTAAATGTCTCTCTAGTGTTGTAAGTGTTTCTTGGCCCGCAATTTACCTGATATGTATGCCGGAAATATCCCGCTTCTTTTGTGCAAGTTGTTTCGTCCAACTTACAGCATAATTTGTGTGATAACTAGAACGCATAAGCAAGCAACTGCTAATGGGCCCAAATAAATTTTACAAACGGCTTGGCGAACTGGTTTATTTGATCTTTGACTCCAAGTCATGCGTAATTTAGAAAGTTTCTCATAGGTAGTACACGCTAATTTTTGTGATAGTTGACGTAAATCTGCGGTCATGCTGGACAGGATTTCTTTTTGGTAGGTTTCTTTGCTTGTCTGGCCTTTTTGCGGTTACTCTCTGCATGGTCTTAAAGGCACTTGCTCTGCGGATTACGTGGGGATTCTCCTCTGACCCAGTCAAGTTGCGCTGTGATGACAGTGAGTAATCTCGAGAAGCCGCACACCGTTATGGTTCCTGTCATTGCCCTATATCATAGCGGTGTCGGAGCTATGGTCTCTTCATTGTCTTTTTATCTCACCGTCATACGTTTCGTTTTTCTTTTTATAGTTTTTTCTTTGTTTTTTTCCCTCAGTTTTAGTTTGTTTAATCGGGTGTCGCTGCCAGTGAAGTAAGCAGGATTTTTCAATGGGAGGGGTTTCAGTGACGTCACATCGTAATGACGTACAACTTCTACGTCATCACGATGTGACGTCACTGGCAGTATTAATTTAGATTTTTAACGTTTATAATGATTTTTTATCAAACCGTGCTGTTATAGCGTAGTTTTAAAGATGTCGCAATCCATGCGGAAGATTTGGGGTTTAATTCCCAGGCCGGTCCAATCGGACATAGTGTAGCCAACGGCTCGCCACAGTTGTGACGTTTCTTCGGACCTGTGTTGCCCAAGCGCTAGAACGCTTGGTCGCACCCCGCCACTCGCTACCGCGCGTCAGTACTACAGCGTGTTTAATGAAACGAGTACAGTGAAAATTTGATTTGATTTACAAAAAAAATTTTTTGTGCGCGGTCAAAGCTACTGCAGAGACACCGAGTTTAAGGAAACTCCTAATTACCGACTGCTTCACAGCAGCATCAATGACAAAAACGCAGTTCAGGCAAAACACATTAGAAAAGTTAGACTGTCGGTATTGTTGCACTTCGCATCCGACGCACCGCAATGTAAAGTTTCTCGAAGTTAAATTAGAAAGTTGAACAGAACAAAAAAAACATATAGCGATTTTGGCAAGCTCCGCACGAAGAAAAGTCGATTTAATTCGTTTCAAATTTAAGTAAGGTTTCATTTTTCTGCAATCGTCAAGAGGGGTATTGAATCCCGACCCCTTTTTCTTGCATACGCCACTGGGGCCCATCTCCTCGGCTTAGCGCCTAAGGAGCACAGAAACGTTGCAGCGGTGGCAAGCCGTTGGCGACAGTGCGACACTGTGCCGATTCGACCAGCCTGGGAATCAAGCCCCAGACCTTCCGCACCGATAGTCTGTGCGCTTAACCACCAAGCTAACGGCCGGTACCGGCCCAGAAATTGAACCCAAAACCTCCCGCACCGATAGCGATGTCTTTGGTTAACCCCAACTGGCTGGTTTGGTTAACTCAAAATCATGACATCGCAAGCGGAACATCTGCATGCGTTGCATCCAGTCTCTTCTAAGAAAATCTTCTGCGCTGGAACGTTGTGTTGTCCAGCCATGATAGCCTTAGAGAACAATGGCTTTATGACATCACAACACTACTCCAGCTTTAAGAATACCCATTGACTTTGTCCAGGCTTACATTTTGAGTTAGTCGTCTGTTCAACCGTAGCCCACCAGAAAAGTTTTGACTACCGGAATTATTGCATCACAATGAAAGTTTCTCGAGATTATTAAGAAGTTGGATGGCACGGAAAAACGTGACAGCAATTTTGGAAATCTCTGAATGAGAAAAGGCAGATCGTTCCAAAAAGAGTGGTTTTTATTTTTTTTAATCGTCAATGGAAGATTTTGACCCCCAATCCTCCCCCCCCCCCTTCCCGAGTGTACGTCACTGGTCGCAGCCATGCCTGCTATTCCTTAGCCTCACCTTCAATTTTCATTCTTTCTTGCATGCTACAGCGGTAATCGTTTTGTTGCTTCTTCCCTTTTCTGTGTTCGTTTGCAGTTGAATCAGTGACGTAGGCAGGGGTCAGGGGGGGGCAATTGCCCCCCTTAATAAGACCTTTGTCCCCCCTCTTGCCCCCCCGGAAAAAAATTCGAAACAACGCCGCGATTACTCTTTTCAAACCTAAAAGTAAAGCTAATATAAAGCCCCACGCGTAGGTTTGCTGTTGCCGCGCTCATGGCCTCATCGCATTAAGGGCCCGAGTATTTTGGCTTTGAAATCTTGAAGGACAACGGTGCGCATATTGGCCATTATAACGTCGGAGTCATAAATTGTTACCTATAACCGTTGTGCTGTCGATCAAACGAATCGCAATTCGTTTGCATTATACTTCTTGAAAAGTTTAATAGGGAAAAGTCGAAAGAGCAGTTTTTTTTTCTTGAGTGATTTAGGAACATTAAGTGCTTTCAAATGAAAAAAGTATCAATCTTAAAATCCTAGTTGTGAGAATTAATTGGTTTTAAGGATTTAGGAAACTATAGCAATTTTAATAGAAATTTTTTGGTAACAAGGGAGTTAGCCGTGTAAGGTTATCAAGTTATAAACATAAGAAATGGTATTGGTTGGCCACTAATCTTACAAGCGAAATGCTGACTATTCTAGTCAATCCTATTGTAGCTATTTCACGGTCATTAGGCCTACCAATCGTCAGACAGGCTCAGACTAGATTAGAACCCGAGACCTACTGAATCAGAGCCACAAACTGTAACCGCTAGGGGCATCGAGTTTTTTAGAAATTTCTTAGTTGTAAGATTCCCAACATTCTTGTTGATTGGCAGTGACCAAGCAACATGAGCGGCGGAACCGGGACGGTCCCCCGCGGAAGATTTGCGGGGGGGGGACGACTTTTAGGTGAAAAAACGTCTAGCTTTAATCAGTATTGTACAATGTTAGGCCTATATATATTATGTAGCTGATTAAAAAATAACTCAGTTATCGAGCAGGTTTGTCTTAAGGATCGTCATTCTACATGGAATAATGACGACTGCACAATTGCAAGTTGTAATGACTATTCATTCTGACAACTTGTTTATGATACATTGATACAATCGTCCATTCCGCCGGTCTTCCTGGCTTTAAAAAAATAGCCGTTTGAAAGTACATCAGCTGCTGCATATTGTGGCAACTAGTTTAAGCTAGAGATGAGCAAGGGCGGGTTCACGGGGGGAGGGATATGTGGGGTATGCATCCCCCCACCAGCCACTTTTCAACTATGTTTTTGATGAATACAATTTTTCCATACTTTTAAATTTCTTCGATAGCAATAATCCTTTATACCAAGCAAGCATAAATCGAAATCTGGAAACAAAATACATCATATTTGGTGAAGGACTCGAAATTAGGGGTAAAAAAGTTAAACAAAATTTTCCCTAAAAATTGTACAAAAAGCACTAAAATGGCTATTGCGCTTCGAAAGTTTTCAAAAAAATTCCGGGGTAGCAATACCCCGTACGCCCCTAGAACTGTTTTTGTTTCTAGATTTGCCTCAAAGTAACTCTGTCGAAAACAAATGTCAAAATGTAGTGCCGTTCCATCCCCCTGAAAAAAAAATTTGAATACGCCCCTTAATTACACAAAACATTTTTAAAGAGCTTATTTACGCCCTTTTCCGGGTCTAAACGTCTAACCTCTTTGCATATAGTTAACATTCAACCGAATCTAAAACCTCATCCCCCACCAAAAATTTTTTGGGTCTGCTTCTGGAGGTGATAGGTCAAAACTTTCTATAGTCAATAGGTTGTTTCAATAAAAACAGTGTAAAACAATCGATAATTTTAGCATGCTGAGCTGGCTAGCAGTGGGATGCAGCCTATCACTTCGTCTTAAAAGCATAATTTATGTTTCATCCGCAGATCGTTTGACAAATTTGGCAACTGTTTGTGAGATTGAATTGGTCAATTGTTTGTTTTAAGAACATAATGCAAATTTTCCACAAGATCTAGCTCTCATTTTTGTCATCAGTTTTCCTCCCATTATTGTCAGTAAATTTTGCACCTAATTCATTCTGCTTTTCATTTTTTTGTTGAGGAGAATCTCCACAGATCTTTCCACAAGGGCTCAGTTTTCACCGTACCTTACTGCGGCCAAGACAAATATATTTCAAAAATTCCTGGATCCGCCTATGATGCCGTCCCCACCCCCCGAAAAAATTTCGTTCCGCCGCCCCTGCCAAGTAACCAGAACATGTATTTGCAGGGTTAGACAAAAATTGCATAGGCTACAAAGGGATGCTGGTTTGTTGAATTTGTAGGCTACTGATTCTGATATTTTTATCCAAAAATGTTTGTTTTTGTTAGCGAAGTAAGTTAACGTGTGAAGACTGTTGGGTTTACTTATTACATTTGGGTTGGGAATTTTGGTTGGTCACTTACGAACTTTAGTGTATTGAAATTATGTGTCGATTACCGCGTTAAGGTATCGTCATGGTTAGTGTTCTAGATGAGGGTTGGGCAAACTACGGCCCGCGGGCCGCATGCGGCCCGTGAGATCATTTTATGCGGGCAACGGGCGATTACAGAAACATAAACCTTGCTCCTTACTGATATTGCATGGAATATAGGACAACTGCTGACGTAATGAACTTTTTTTGCTCTTCGTGTGATTTTGAGTGGAAAATAGGACATCTGCGGACGTTGATGACCTTTTTTTGCTCTTCAGTTGATTTTGAGTGGAAAATAGCACATCTGCGGACGTTGATGACCTCCTTTTTTATGCTCTTCACTTGATTTTGAGTAATGGGACATCTGCGGACGTTGATGACCTTTTTTATTGCTCTTCAGTTAATTTGGGTGGAAAATAGGACATCTGCGGTCGTGAAGACCTTATTTATTTTGCTCTTCTAATCAATGCGGCCCTCGGCTTCAAAACTTTTTCCAATGCGGACCTTCGCGCGAAAAGTTTACCCACCCCTGTTCTAGGCTGTCACGTTTGAATGCATAGATGTGATTCGCGTTTAAAGAACCCAAAAGTGTTTATCCGATAAGCCACTTCCTTTCATTAATTGTTTTCAATCTTCTGTCCCAAAAGAAAATAGGGGTACTGTCTCTCTATGAGGGAATATTTGTAATCAGATGGCCGAGTGGTATCAAGCGTCTGCTTCTGGACCGGTAGACTTGGGGCTCGATTCCGAGTAGGGTCAAACCCATGACTTTAAAATTGGTATTAACAGCTTCCCTGCTTGACATTCAGCGTTTAAGGGACAGCGTGGAGAAAGCCGGCAAGTAAACTTGTTGTGCTGTTGGGAAAGGCACTTAGCGGGATTCCCCCTTCTAGGTTTGGTAGACCGATGGCTGGCAACTCCTAAGCGAGCTCGTATAGCGCATTGGTTGCTTTCTCGTGATAGGAGGATAAATATGCCACCAAATAAAAAAATAAATTTGCAATTTGCCTATAAGCACTGATAAGCACTTTTGCCATGCCTGTGTTATTCAAGGAACTTGGCTACCTTAAGCTTTTATTGTTTAGCACTGGCATGGTTGTTCCAGCCTGTGCGAGTGTGCGTCCTATCTTACTCTAGAAGCGCTTATTGACTAGGCCAGGGGTGGGCAAACTTTTCACACGAAAGGCCACATTTGAAAAAAATTTTGAAGCCGATAGTCGCATTGCTTGGAAAAGCAAAAAAATGTCTTCACGTCCGCAGATAACCTATTTTTCCACTGAAAATTGGTGAAGAGCAAAAAATAAAGAAAAAAAATCTCCGGCTTGTTTCACGGCAGGAGTTTATATTTCTGTAAGTGCCCGTGGGCGGCATAAAATGGTCTTGTGGGCTGTAGTTTGCCCAGCCCTGGACTAGGCTTACGGTAATTGTTTCGCTTCGTTAAATCTAACTGTATTGTAGAGTAGACTTCCTAACTGTGGTGTAGAGTAGACAGTGCTTAATTGAAGTTGCAAGCTGTCAGCTTCAAGAAGTATTTTTTCGGCCTATTGTGCCTGTTACCTCCAAGTGATATTCTACGTTTTGTATGCATGACGTACAGTCACCTTTTCTTTTGCTTAGAAATACGCAAAGTTGTCTATTACTCTTGATTGCGCTTGAAATGCTCGACAATGCTTACGTGTTTATGCGTGCATCTGGGTGCACTCTAGCTAAGCAGTTAGGCCAATTAAGTTGAAAGATCAAAGGTTGAAATCATTTGTGTCTGTGTGACTGCTTGCTTTTCTGTACATAATAAACAATCTACAGGTTTTTAAAGTGCTACGTGAGGCGGGTGGCGTCATTTGCAAACCCAACATTAAGTGTTGAGACACTTGTAAGCAATTAGGATTGTTCAAGTAGAATCTACGGCGCTAGAACTGAGTGTTCGATACCTAGCAGCAAGCGCATCACTGTACCTGAGTTAAGTGCAACCCAACAGTATTAAAAGGCTGCCTATACACAGTAGGAACAAGCTGTCTATGTATACAGGCGACGTCGAGCCGACGTTGAAACGTTTTTGTCGCATTAGATGTTCACCCAGAGCTGGGCCAATATTGATGCGACCACATTGGTCTCTGACGCTTACACGACGTCGGGCCGAGAATCGAATGGACGTTGCCCGAGTCCCGACGTTAGTTCCGACTGCGGTACGTCGGTCGCTGAAGTTCAGCCGACGTCGGGTCGAACAGCAACGCGACGTACCACCAACGTTGGGTCGACGAAACACGTCTATCCCTGACGCTCATCCTGCGTTAGGACTGGGACGACATTGGCCCGACCGTGTCGGTTGATGGGCTCACCCGACGAGAGCAAAGCGTCGGCGCGCCGGTGTCGTTGTACGACGTTGGGCTGACCAATATACTGACGCTGGCCCGACATCTTGCCGACTTTAAATTCTCGTCTGGAATGTTATTTAAAAAAATTTAGATTTGCTGCCTCCAGCCACTGTTTTGTACTGATCCTCCCTCACTGTGTTGTAGAATAGACTCGTTTATTGATTAGCTTGTTTCGTTGAAGCTAGTCTGATCCAATAGCACTTCGGGTTGTAAAGCTGCTATTCTGCTTATTTTCCCTGCAGTTGTCTATCGTGTGTTACATTACATGTAAACGTCTTTTTTCGAATACGCTCTAATACAGTGGTTCTTAAACTGGGTTCGACCGAACCCCAGGGGTTCGGTGAGGCTGTAGCAAGGGTTCGGCTAAGATCAGAATAAGTTTTTGCAAAAAGGCATACAGTTGTAGTAAATGACTATCTCTGCGTGGAATGATGCATCCCCCCACCATACTCTTTCAACGCTGTTTTTGATGAATACAATTTTTCCATAATTTCAAACCTATTTGATAACAATCATCTTTACGCCTTAAGCACGCATAAATCAAAAATGTGCGAACAAAATGTATCATATTTGGTGAAGGACTTAGAGTTAGAGGCAAAAAAATTAAACAGAATTTGCCATAAAAATTGTTCAAAAAGCGCCAAAATGGCCATTACAGTGTTTCAATTTTTGAAAACTTTCCGGGGAAGCATACCCCCGGACCCCCCTCGAGCCATATTTTTGTTCCTCAATTTGCTTCAAATTATCTTTCCGGAAAAAAAATACGCTTAAAAAATGTAATAATTTTATGCCACCCTCCACCGCCTTAAGAATATTCTGAATACGCCCCTGACGTGAAACATTTTCAAAGAGCTTATGCCCTTTTCCGGTTTAGACGTCTAACGTCTTCGCACTCATTTAACATTCAACCTAATTCAAAACTGCACTCCCCCTCGAAAAATTTCTGGATCCGCTCCTGGTTATAATTAAGGGTTCGATGTATGCTTGCATGACACCTGTTGGGTTCGATACTTCCGACAAGTTTGAGAACCACTGCTCTAATAAGATTAAGGTGCTGTTTTCGAATGTTCGGCGCCTGGTATCGGCAAAGCGCACAACTTGCAGTATCTTGCAGCTACAGTATGTGCGTCAAAGAAGTATCAAAGTAGGCTACTGATGCACTATACGTGTGACTAAATTTAGCCCAGTAATGGAGTACTCGAGTACTGTTCACACTCGAGTACAGCTTTTCTGAGTACTCGTACTCGAAGCTTTTAATCTCAAAAAGTACTCGTACTCGAACCTGAAAGAACTCAGACTCGGTCTAAAAATCAGTCGAGTACACGAGTACTTTGATATTTTTTCTCCGAGATGTCAAGATCGCGGCTTCATTTAAATAAACGTTGTTGCGATTTTTAGGGTATTTCCCGACCCCTGGACATTTGCTGGTTTGTTTCGGTTCCTGTTTTTTCACCAAAATAAGTGATTTGAATGAAAGTGACTCAAGACTTCTGCCGTTTTCAGGAAGAATACAACAAAGCCAAATTTTCGATTTTTTTTTTTATTGCATACATTTGATATTTAGCCTCTATTCTTCATTAAACATAAAAATCAAATTTCCATCACATGTAGTTTTTAAGATATTAGCGAAATGAAATGGAAAAACACAACGTCGTGTTTTATTATTGATTTTAAAGTGTAAAGTTTAACTGCGAAAAATCAGAATGTACTCGGTACTCGTACTCGAGCTTGTAATACTCGTACTCGAAGCCAACCACCAGTACTCGTGCTCGAAGATTCTCAAGGCAAGTACTCGTACTCGAAGGTTGAGTACTCGACTCCATCACTGATTCAGTCCCCCTGAATCCGTCAATGTTGCTGGTCCAAAACTAATCATAGCGCATAAACATATTATTACCTGTCGCGCGAAATAAGAGTCTACCTTGGCTGAACCCTATTGTTTATATGTTTTATTCGACGTTGCATTGGGTGACATTGTTTTATTTAACTGAGTTTAGTCAGCATGTTTCTAAACTAAAAGTTTATTTTATTTGATATCAAAACTAAAACTGTTTGCATAATTCAATTTAGAATGATGTTGATCTAGCACCGTACTCTGTTAGCATTGCTGCGCAAAGAACAAAAAATTTTTCGCTATTTCACCATGTCAAAGCACGCTTATAAGCACGTCCATGTTTGCAAAATAATTTTTATTACTTGATTGCAACGAACCAAAATACATAAAAAGCTGAAAAACTTATACATCGCTTTGCGTTTAATTTAAAAGTGCTATTGCAGAAAAACCCACAGGCCTATTGGAAGTGTGAGCTTGGGAAATAGTGCGTAAATCGAAGTCATACGTAAAGATTTCGATTAATTCTAACAAAAAAAGGATTGTTATTTGCGTCATAACCAATTAAATAACGTCCTCTTTCAACGTTACTTGGTTGTTTGTCTATTTTCTTCTTTAGCTTCCGGTGGGAATCTGAAAATGTATGAACTTGAACTTGTTTTGACAAAGGCAATCGAACACAAAGAGAAACACAAAAGTAAACAAACACACCAGACCGTCCTGCTGACGCTGTGGTTGAAGACAATGCTACCCGCGCGGGAGGTCTGGCTCTGGGTTCGATTGCTGGATCGGTGAAATCGGACGCAAGTGTCGCCAAAGGCTAGCGCTAACTGTGTTGGTCAGGCGCTAAGTCTCGGGGATGGGCTCACGGATAATAGTTTACGTATGCTGCGAGTTATTGACTCGGAATTTTTTGAAAAATAAACTTAACGAAAGGCAACCTTTCCTCTATAATACCACTTTAAGGCGGTCGAGCTGTTTGAGTTCATGAAATTTCACTCACGTTTTCAATCCTGTATCGCATAGCAGGCATGTCATACAAACAGGCTTTAGAGGTACGTTAACTGATAAACGGTAAGCGGCATTGCGAATCTTTTTTTCGCTTTTCGTTTCTTATAATTTACTGTTCATCGACTACACGAAGCGCTGTAGTCGGTTTAAACATTACACATATAAGGTTTCAAGCATTACCTGGGAGGTTACCTTACATAGGAGATTTTATACGCATAGGTAATCTGTGCCATTGGGTTACCTGATGTATAAGGCTTGAAACCTTACATATGGGAGGTTACTTTGGATGTAGGAGGCCAAAACCAGACTTGAGTTCAGCGGTATATGGAAGGGCAGGGCCGGATTTAGACAATGAGAGGCCCTAGGCTATTCGATCAATGAGGCCCTAGTGAGCAACGATCAAACTCATCTCTACGCAGTGGCGTAGCGAGAAATTTTGAAAAGGGGGGGTGCATAATTTCCACACATTTTTTAAGCGTAGTTTTTTCGGCAGAACTAATTTGAAGCTGTTTGAAACACAGAAAAGGCTCTAGGGGGGTCCGGGGACATGCCCCCCGGAAAATTTTTGAAAATCTACATGCTGTAATGGTCATTTTAGAGCTTTTTGAATAATTTTCGTGCAAATTTTGTTCAAATTTTTGACCCTAATTCTGAGGGCTTTGCCAATTATGATGCATTTTCTTCGCACGATTTCTTATTGCTATAGAAGAGGTTTAAAATTATGGAAAAATTGCATGCATCAAAAACATCTATGAAAATGTCTGGTGGGAGGATGCATACCCCTGATCCTACCCTCCTGGCCATAAGCTACAAAAACCATCAAAAGAGTCTGACTTATTTTAGTCACTTGGCACCATTGATTTTGTTCTTTTTTACTAAAAGGCAGAGTCAAAGGAGGGGGGAGGCATGGCACAATTTCCTCCCTAAATACGCTCTTGTCTCTACGTTTAGGCGGCTAGGTTTATAAAGGTCCTTACGGTCGATTTTCAAAAAAAAAATGTTGATAAAGGTTTTGAACAAAAGGTTGTAAAAAAAAATTTCAATAAAAAAGGTCTTCATTGTTCGTGACGAGGCCCTTTATTTCACCGAGGCCCGAGGCTTCAGCCTGCCTAGCCTATTGGTAAATCCGGCCCTGTGGAAGGGTATTTATAATTGTCCCATTCTCCTTGGTTGATGTAAGTTCAATGATCCTGATACTTTTATCGTTTTTCGCGCGCTAATAAATAACCCTTGCGATCGCAGAAAGAACCAACCACATAACGCGTGTTGAGTGCCCTATAGATGCAGCTTAATACGCATTAAAGCATGTTAGGCTACTTAAAAACTCATTCACATGTCTCCCAGTTCTTTTTCTCCTTTCTTTTAAATTTTGATATCTCTATCCGGAACACTACATTTGGTATACCGGTATACAATATAGCAATTTTTTTTCCGGCTCGCCAAGTCAAACACCACGTCATGTATTCGCAACTTGGCTGTTATTCCTGTGTAACTTATTTCAATATTTTTTTTATTATTTTGTTGGCTGCATTTGCACCAAACAAACGTTGCTTACGGAAAATCCAACCCATCCAATCATTTTTGTTGACCTCTCATATGTGTGAGGTAACCCAATTGCATCGACCTTCTATAATGTAGGTAAAGGTAAGCCTCAGCATTGACCTCGTAATTGTGCAAGATTTCAAGCTTTCTATAAGTTATGTAAGGTAACTTTCCAGATGTCTTGTTCCAAACCTCCTGTACGTAAAGTAACCTAATAGCATTGACCAGTGGCGGCTCGTACATAAGAGCTGCAGCACCCCCTAATTTTTTTTATGCACTTAGTTTTTTTTTCACTACTTTTTGAAGTTTTATCGCCAAATTTTTTAAATTTCTTATTTCTTTCCGTAATTTGATCATATATGAAAATACATTTTTAAATGGAATCCTTGTTTTTTTTTCGTATGCAAATGAGTCAAACCGTGACGCGACAAAGGCAATTGATGACGTTTTTGGACTCGCCGTTCAATTTTTGTATAAGCTGCTCTGTTGGTAGATCAAAGGGAATTGCGATTAGCTCAGGCTCATGGCATAACGAGACTGGATTTTAGCCCTGCTTGGCTGCTGCATCTGATCGAGTTAGTTCGTGTAAGAGCTCTATGACTGTTGGTACTTGATACAGACTTAAACTGGGCATGCTTTCTATTATAGACTAGGCAGACAGATATCAGTAGCCTAACTGTAGGCTACTGGTACCAGTATGTGTAGCCTAGACATTTTAGACCACTGCCAGACAGTTGATACTCTTGTGATAAGATTAGGCTAAAGTAGGTTGATGGTAGCAGAAACACGTAATAGTAACTGGATCAAGGATGCTATGGTTTGCTCGAGCAAGTGTAGATTTGGTAGGTTTTTTGGGAAGATTTTAGTTGCATTAAAAATTAACTATTTTCCTCGACAACTTTCCCTGATTTTTGGTATATGCATACCGGTACCTGGTTTATGTATATTATATATATCTGGGGATTCATGCCAGGTCTCTAAAATGTTAAAAAAAAAAAAAAATTTGTGGATAATAGCCCTCAATCTACCCACATGTATGTAGTGTGCATGGTAATTTAAAAAACAAGTGAGAAAATTTGTATTGTTTTTACCAAATCTACTGGTACTGTTCTGTGTTTTCTGTTACCTATCGCAGCCATGCTTGAACATCAGTATTAGGGTATTACAGAGCCGGCGCCAGAGCAGTCGACTTAGGGGAGCCAAGCGTTTATCAGGGGGGGCCCAAAATTTGAAATTAAGCGTAAAAGCCGTTGTTTTCAAAAAAGTTTGTTAATTGGGGGGGGCAAGCATGTCGATTGAGGGGGCCAGGCCCCCCCTTAGCGCTGGCCCTGAGGTATTACTAGCTTGGTAACTCTTTCTATGGTTTTAGTATGAAATCATTCCTGCAAATTGTTATGCATCAGAGAGTTTCTGTAATAGGCGTTGGGATTACCACAGTTGAGCAGGCTCGTCAAAATTTGTTGCTTGCAGCACTTCTTGTTTTTTTTTTTTTTTGGCCACGAGCCGGCACTAGCATTGACCTCTTGTACGGTATGTAATATTTAAAACCATCTTTATGAACGGTAACCCAGTGGCATTGACCTCCTATATGTAAGATAACCTCTCAATAAAATATTTATTTCTTCTATAAGGTAGCTACTCATATGTAATGTTTCGAACCTCCTATACGTAAGGTAACCTAATGGCAGGGGTGGGCAAAATGCGGCCCGCGAAACCATTTTATGCCGCCCTCGAGCACTTACAGAAATATAAACTCCTATCGTGAATCAAGCCGAAGAATTTTTTTTCTTTTTTATTTAACTCCACGCTAAATGTCAGTGAAAAAAGGACATGTGCGGTTTTTTCCTCTTTACCGATTTTCAGGGCTGAAAATAGAACATCTCATCTGCTTTTCCAATCAGTGCGGCCCTCGGCTTCAAAAATTTTTCAAATGCGGCCCTTTTTGTGATCATTATCGCTCACCCCTGCCCAATAACATTGGTCTCATGTATGTAAAACAAACTCCCATATTATGTTATGTTCCAATCCTCCTATAGGTAAGGTAACCTCCTTATGTAATGTTTCAAACCTCCTATACGTAAAGTAACAAAACGGCACTGACTTCGTATATGTAAGATAATCTACTTGTAATGTGAAGCCTCTTATTTGTAAAGTGACCCTCCCATATGTAATAATCCAGACTTCATGCACGTAAGGTAACCAAATGGTCTTGACCTCCTACATGTAAAGGTAACCTCCCTATGTAATGTTTCAAACCTTCTATAGCATAATATGTAAGTTAACCTCCCATTTGTAATGTTTTAAACCTTCCCCAGGTTAGGTAACCAAATTGCATTGACCAACTAGAAGTAAGATAACCCAATGGCCTTCATTGCGTGGGTGTAAGTGACTTGACTCTTTCACTTTTTCCTGTGTATGTGCTGCGCATGTATGCGAATAAAAGTTGAAGTTGATCTCCTTTATGTATTACCTCCTGCTATGTGCAATGTTTCAAACCACCTGTGTGTAAGGTAGCCGTGGGTTTATAACCTCCTATATGTCAAATAACCTCTTATATGCTAGATGGTTCAAGTAACCTCCAATTCCTGTATGTATGTAAAACGTCCAACTTCCTATTTGTAAGGCAATATCTGCGTACAGTACACTTCCTATATGTCAGGTAACCTCCTATATGTAAAAAGTAAAAGCATTACCCTGTGGCGATTACTTGCTCGTTGGACGTTGCTGGACGTCGTGCAATCTATTTCCCATACGAAATCTGGCTGTTTCTCAACATGCTCTATCGATAGTGCAATTTTTTATCTTTTTCCAATCTTTTCCCACGTTTTGTTATTTTGTTTATCATCTCCTCCTCCGTCCTGGAACGAGCAGGTTTTTTCGAAATAGAAGGTGTGATTTCCAGCAATCCAACGTGGCAATGCTTGTATTTTGTTTTTTTTTTGCATTCATTTAAATTCGCGTGCTTGCTCGAAATAAACATTCACTCTCATCTGGATCTCACATCGCTGTGTTACCTTTGAGATCGAGACACGCTCAACTTAAAACAAACATCGAACTCCGATATTGGTGCCCCGAGTGACATAAAACATCTACGTGAGGAATACGATTTGGTGTCACTTAGACACAGAAGAAAACCATCTACGTGAAGAATAAGAAGACTTAGTGTCACATAGACACCGAAGAATAACAACTACAGGAAGAAAGAAGATACAAAATTCTCAGGAACAATTCCTAAAAATTAAAAACAGTACCGTGATTGTGCTTCATTATTTTTTATTTCCAAATTTTTAACGGACTGGTTGTCGAAGCTAATTTTTTCAGTCAATCCGCTAATCCGCTAGAATAAGAATAGTTGCTACCGCGGTTTTAATAAGGAAAAGCCTTTAAGGGGCCATATTTTCCCATTTTTTGTGCCAGAGAAATATCTACCGGTACTCTTCTAGCTAGGCGCTTGGATCAAGCAATAATAACTCCGTCAGTGACATCATAATGCTGAGCTTGCGCAATCACTTTTTCGACATGTAGGAGCTAAGAGGTTACAGACCGGCAGCTGAGAGGGGTTAGCATAACTTTTTTAGGCTACCAATAACCAAGTACATTGCGACCTACTACGCAGAGATGTCCGGATTTAACATTTTAAAATCCTAATCGGATCCAAATCCTAAATTTAATTCTCACAAAATCTAAATCATAAATATTCCGGTACCGAGATATTAACAATAACTACTATGTAGAATTCTGGTTACTTATTTACGTTCATTAGAGATAACGATAAATCAATATTATTGCAATTTCATTGGCAAGAAGATAGTTGAATTAATGTTTTTGAAGATATTAATTCATGTTTTATTGTAAATGTACTGTAATAATAATGAAAGTATTTAATTAAAGAGACTTAAAAGCGACTACTGGTTTCAACTTTATCTAAACAATATAAATCATTATAACGTCAACCTTATTTTGATTAATCTAAACCATTCTGGCATAATTTATGGCACCAGTGTGTTTTTGATTACGTTACATTTTGAGACTTGGGATGCTTAGCAGCAACACAGAAACAGAATGCAATTTTAACACAGAACGTCATTTTTAATGCGTAAAAGCAGACTTGACCCTTAGTAGGTTGAAAAATTAACAATGCGGCTGATCAAACTATTAAACAGATAAATAACTGCCTTAATGATTTAATTTAAGATACAATTAGACATAGGCAATGGTACCAGATCATAAGCCAACGCACGCTAACAACAAGTGTGGAAAAAATAATAACCAACAAAACGGATTGAGTAATGCAGGGGAAGCCAGCGGGAAACCTACAAATTAACTCACAGAGTAGCAAAATATTAAACAAAAGAGCTGGATTACGCTCTTGCGTTAGTACTACACGATTATCGGTATTTACTCAAAAACCAAAGTCCAAAATATCCGATCCAAATCCGGTCTGTAAAAAACTTCAAAATTCAAATTCGGAAAAATTACTAAAATCCGACCCAAAGAAATCCAAATCCGTGGATATCTTTAAAACCATCGGCGAAAATTGATTGCTGCCGGGTCAGTTTGGATACGTTTGGCCATTATACGAGCCCAAAGACCCCCAAAAAACCGCCAGCATATCTTTTCTAGGCACCACATGAAACCTAGTGAAAACGAAAGCTTACATCGACCAGATCACGAAATAGCATGTGACAAAAATTTTTTCGGCTGCTTTACCCCCGGCGGAAGCCCATGAAGTTTGAATTATGACGTCATAGCGAAAAAAATTTGACTGAGATTCTCATGAAACTTAGTAGAACCGAAAGCTTACATTGCACTGATTACGAATTGGTAGGCTATGTGACATAAATTTCTGTCACAATACCATTTCATGATCTGGTCAATGTAAGCTTTCGTTTTCCCTAGATTTCCTGTGTTACCTAGAAAAGGTATACTAGCGTTTTTTGGGGGGTCTTTGGGCTCCTATTACGGCCAAACGCATCCAATCTGAACCGGCATAAATCAATTTTCGCCGACGGTGTTTGACGTAGTAAGTCGCAATATACTTGGATACTGGTACCTAGAAAAGGTATGCTAATCCCTCTCAACTGCCAGTCTATCAACCCTGCATTTCGCAAAGGCGCGATAGTCAGACAGGGTCAGATTAGTCAGACCGACGCTTATTTTAGTAGACCTACTGTGCTTATTTCCCTGCTCTACTTATTTCGACAATGTGCTCATTTCAGTACTGTGCTAATTTCACTGCCGAGTTTATTTCAATGCTGTAAGTTCTTTCAGCGAATTCTTTTAGCGTGTGCCCAAAACCTTAACAGTGCTATTAAATAAACTTTTGGAAATTGCGTTAATACGATATTGTTTAAATTTGGCTGATCAACTGAAAAACGCGACATTAAAATGATTGCTACAAGTTACAAAGTTGATTTTTCGTTGTTTCTGTTTCAAATTATAATCTTATGATTAATTAGCGGACTAGCGCTAGGCTTCTGCTAAAAAAAAATTCGTGTTATCGGATTAGCGTTAGCGAAGCTAATCTTTTTCATTATCGGACTAGCTTTTAGCGGAGCAAATTTTTGCGTTAGCTGTGTCCACCTATGGACCTACCGCATATGTCATTTTTTGGCCGTGAAACAATAAACGTCGATAACACTTGCCGCAGCGAAGCGAAAGATAAAGAAACAGCGACAAAACAATATGCAGGTTAATCGTTTAAACGGGCGGATAACGCGAACAGCTAAGTTTAAGAATTACCACTGTCGCTGCATTTTAACTGGGTATATAACGATGCAACTCCAATGTGACGTAAGGTCAATGTTTTCAAACCAAAATAAATTCACCAAAACCATTTAGAAAAGTTTAGGTAGCAATTATTGAAAATCATAAAATTTTCAAACTCGTATACTTAAAACACGCCACATAATTATTTAAATCAGTTTTGACTAAACATAAATTTGCGATTTGCTGATATTTATTATTGTTTGGTTCCTTTCGACAACGGCGCTTGGAGTTGCAACCACTGGCGTAACAACGGGGGGCGTGGGAGGTAGCCGCCCCCGGGCGCAGGCCCGGGGGGGCGCCCATGGCTTCTTTTAAATGGATGGATCATATAGGCGCACGCAGGGGGGGCACGGTGCCATGGTCCCACCATTGGCCCTGGCTTTGTTGTGGATACCAATACGTGTTGTTAAAATTTCAGACACCGGTGTGTTCTTTTTTGACAAAAAAACTTCGCTAAAATAAGTGTTTTTCTTGTGAAAACCCTAAAAATCCGTTGGAGGCTGGGGGCTCTGCCCCCAGACCCCCTTAGCCTCCGGCGGCTTTGCCTCCAGACCCTCGCTTGTGATCTCCCTTTGCCAAATCCTGAATGCGTCGCTGATCTCTCAACTCTTCTTCGTTTCTTGCTTTGTTAATCTCTCTCCTTCGTTGTTCTTTTCCGAACCGCGATTTATTAGCAACTCGAATGAAACACCAAATTTCACTGTCATTTTTATAATTTGTGCAAAATTCGGAGTAAAAGCAGGGGCGCAGGGTACCCTAGTTACGCCACTGGTTGCAACATAATCACCCTGTCCACATATCCAATTTATGTAGGCTTCTTGCTCTGAGCTTGATGCCATAAACACTTTTTTACATTTAACTGCGATGCACAAAGCCCACTGCTACAAGCAAGGGCGTGCCCAGAAATTTGAAAAAAAGGGGGGGCGCATTTTAAAGCCAAGCCAGCAGAGCCGGATATAGTAATGGAAAAAAGGGTCAAAAATTTAATTGCGATGCAGAAAACCCACAGCTACAAGCAGGGGTGTGCCCAGAAATCTGGAAAGGGGGGGGGGCGCATTTTGAAGCCAAGTTATCACAGCCGGATATAGTGATGGGAAAAAAAGGTCATCACGCCCGCAGATTGTCCTTTTTACGAATATCACCTTTACTTAGTGCATTTGCCTGCGATGGGGGGGTGGGTGGGGCGCGCGGAACCAGCGCCCCCTCCCTAGGTGCGCCCCTGACGAGCTCACATATATTGGACATGTGGACAAGGTAAAGGTGATGTTAGTACAACGTGTAGGATAAACAATTTCATTCGAATTTACCTTTCCTTTTTACTGGCTTTTTAATCTTTTCTGCTTTTGTCGTAGTTCGAATTGAGTGAGTCGATTTCGATTTTCTGAAAAAAATCGGCAAATATTTTTTAAACACTGTTGGCTAATAATACAGTAACAAGCACCCAGTCCACTAGTCCAAATTTAGTTGGTATTAGGCCCGCGGTTTTTGCTGAGTCATAATGCTTAATTTCTGCATTATAATCAATTTTTGATGTCACAGTTTGAAAAAGTAATTATGATATCATCAAATTGACTATGATGCAGAAAATTAAGAATGGTATGTCTCCGCACGAACCGTGGACCTAAAGCACACTAAACTTGGACAAGTGGACAGGAAATGTCTAGCGGCGGATATAAAAAGTCGGACAATGAACAAAGAACGTGTGTGTAGCTGTGCTTCAATCCGCTTTTAGGTATGGAGGCCTAGCTTTGCTACAGTAGCTGGGTCTATTGCAATTTTGCTATTAATTTGCATTGATGCAGCTTCATCGTAAACCAAGTAGTGACAATTATTTTTAATAAGCACTAAATTGTAAAATCAGCAGACTCTCTTTTGACTATCATGAGAAAATATCGATGTCAAAGGGAAAAATCGCTATCAGTTAGGCCTGCTAGTAATTAAAAATTGGAGGTAAAGAAGACTCAAAGCGTATTTTGTCCTCTAACTTGGTGTTTCCCAAGCTACGAACTGCCAAGGTGTTACGGTGTTTTACTAAATTTAGGATTTCTTAATAATTGATCAGAAGCAGTTTCCTTGGAATAAGCCCAGCAAGGTACGTCACCCCAATCCAAAGTATCTATGTTTAATGTGCATCCAAAGATCTAAATATAGCCTGTTACTTCTCTGCTATTATTCTGAAACTCCCCCTTTCTATTTTGGTGTCAAGTTTTCCTCTCTCCCCATAGCTCCAAGAGCTTGCATCACTTTATTGTTGCAAAAACAGTAAGTTGATCATTGTTCCAGGAACGCATACGTTAGCACAATTTTACTTTCACATTGAACCTAAGCAGGACCAACGCAAATATAGACTCCGTCATTGTGGCTGCTAGCAACCAAAGTCCGTATAACTTCGTATAAGTTGCGCGGACAGGAATGGAGCAGAGACAATGGGGCAGAAAATGTGTCCAAAAAGACAATCGCCTGTCTATCTTTTACAATGTAAAAGCGTTTGAAAGTGTTACGAAAAAGGTCATAACTTTAATTACACTCGTTCGATTTTAAAAATTTCAACTGCATCGTAAAGCTCTTGATTTTAGCTATCGTTTAAAACAAATTTCAAGAAAATTGATGGTGTTTTAAGCACTCTACATGGTTAATAATTTGGACATACTTGGTAATTTTTCAAGCAATTTTTACGCTAGCAGCATTTCTTGCTGTTTTAAAAGCATAAATATAGCGCAGATTTGCAAAAAGTAAAAGTTATTGTTTGATTTAAATTAAATAGGTTCAATTACAAAAATTTGAACTTCAATATGAAAGTAGCCTAGCTATTGATCGTAGTTTTCCAAGCCTTCAAAGATTTGTTGCAAGAAAATAATTTCGTAAATTGTTTTAAACCTCATGTAAAAGTAGGCTTCACTATTCGTGTATAGAACTAGGTTTTTGCAACCATGGTAGATTTACTAGATTGGAGTGAGGTTGTTAACTTCTGTCATGTTTCACCCTTGGACCATGAGTGAAACTAGCCTCTCGTTAATTTTATTCTGGCCCACAATATTTGATTTTAAAAGCCCAGGGTTTGAAATTCAAGAAGCTGCGGCCGTGAAACGACGTAGACCTATGCTAATGGATATGAAACAGTAAAATCGAAGAGTAAAATAGATACCGGTATATTTTTCCCGCTTGAATTTTGCTTATTGAATTTTTCGTTTAACAAATGGTCCAAAGCCCGAGGGTAAAGCACAACAGACGTTAACGACCACACTACCAATCTAACATGGTTGTAAAAATTTAGTTCTATATAGTGAAGCCTTCTTTTACATGAGGTTTAAAACACTTTACGCAGTTTATTTCTAGCGAAAAAGTTTTAAGGGTTTGAAAAACCACGACCAATAGCTAGGCTAATTTCATAATGAAGTTTAAATTTTTGTGATTGAACCTATTTAATTTGAATCAAATTAACTCTTTGCAAATCTGCCCTATATTTATGCTTTTAAAATGACAAGAAATGCTACTAGGTAAAAAACCGCTACAAAAATTTATGTCTCTGTCCAAATTATTTACAGTGTAGAGTGCCTAAAACACAACCAATTTTTTTGAAATTTGTTTCAAACCATAGCGTAAGTCAAGAGCTTCATGATGCAGTTAAAATTTTTAAAATTCAACAAGCATAACCGAAGTTATGACTTTTTTTGTAACACTTTCAAGCGTTTCTACATTACGAAAGATAAGCAGGCGATTGTGTTTTAGGACACATTTTTGCTCCATTGTCGTTTAACAATGTAACGAATGATTCGCTCAACTTATACGTGAGTTATACGGACTTTGCTAGCAACTACGCCGCTGCTGCTGCTACAGCTAGTCTCTACTTCCTTGGATAGTTGAGCGCCCTCAGAAGCATTCCTTTCGACCTACGCGTGAGCATCAATCTTACCAAGCCTTGGATTGTGCAAGAGTATGTAATAATCGGTGCTTTGGCACCCCCGTTCCTAAGCTTTGCGTGATTGTTAACAGTTGTGAATCGAACTCCTAACTTTGTTGAGTTTACCATTTTCTTTCTTTTTTGACACCTCCACTCTTATTTCTAAAATGTGGCTTCCGGATGCACATTTGTGAGGAGGTATGTTACGTTGTTAAGTCGAAATTTGAGTTATTGGCTAATATGTTGCTACGAATCGAACTGTATTTCACTTATTTATATCAAATGCGATTGGTTTATTATTTAGAGACAGTAATTTGCCTGGATAAAGAGTGAAATTTTTTTTTGTTTCGTGATTGTGAAAGAGGTTCTAAGTTGTTTCGAAAATTCAATTCATTATATGTGTGAAAATCAAACTTGTGTGTACAGTATTAACAATGAACAACAGGATTTTAGTTTATGAGACTAGAGATTTTAGGAGAACCTTCTAATCAAACGTCACCATAGGAAATAAAGGGAAACAAACAAGTGGGAAAAAACAAAATTTGGAAAAAATGCCAAATATGGTAAAATGTAAAAAATGAGAATTACTGCGAAAATGGTAGTGATGTGAACTGAAATATCAATCCACGACAGGTTTCGCCCTATTTGGGGCTCATCATGAGGATGTAGATAAGAAAAAGATTTGAAAGAAAAAAATCTTTTTTAGCCTACCATAGAACTGGCAGTAACAGATATGGAAAACCTTTCAATTGGACAGCACTAACAGACTAAAGAAACTTCCTTTCATTCATTATTCCGTAAGATAACGTCACTCTTCATATCTTGTGTGGCATTCAAAGCACGACATCAAACATGAGGCCAATTCAAGCACAGCGAGTTCACCAAAAAGGCAAGTTAGAGATCACTCCTCCATGTCAGTCAAGGAATGGATGTGAAAAATTAGTAAGGGATCTCCAATTTTTCTGGGATCTCCTATACTTATCAACAAAATCATGAACAATGAACAATAGGATTCTAGTTTATGAGACTAGAGATTTTAAGAGAATCTTGACTTGACTGACATGGGGGGTGATCTCTAACTTGCCTTTTTGGTGAACTCGCTGTGCTTGAATCGGCCTCATATTTGATGTTGTGCTTTGAATGCCACACAAGATATGAAGAGTGACGTTATCTTACGGAATAATGAATGAAAGGAAGTTTCTTTAGTCTGTTAGTGCTGTCCAATTAAAAGGTTTTCTATATCTGTTACTGACAGTTCTATGGTAGGCTAAAAAAGATTTTTTTTCCTTTTAATCTTTTTCTTATCTACATCCACCTGATAAGCGTCAAATAGGGCGAAACCGGTCGTGGATTGATATTTTAGTTCACATCACTACCATTTTTGTAGTAATTCTCATAAACTAGAATCCTATAGTTCATTGTTTATGATTTTGTTGATAAGTATAGGAGATTCCAGAAAAATTGGAGATCCCTTACCAATTCTTCACATCCATTCCTTGTACAGTATTGTTTGAATTAATTGAAATCGCTTCTTTATGTTATTCTCTCATTTTGGTTTATCTTGCAAAGGAAATAATGTGTGTAGTTTATTTATTTTTTACATCTAATGCAACAGGTCAATGTTCTAAACAAGTTTGTGACGTCATCTGCATTATTACGTCGTAGCGAATGCTTAAAGCAATATGTCAGCGACTACTGCTAAAAAAAACAAGGTAGAAGCTTGTTACGGCGGATACCACTTCTAGAAAACGTGCTAGTGTCATTGTTCATGCAAACATTCCGAACTTAACCAAAAAAATGTTGCACAAATCTCCTGAAATGAGTAGAGCAACCGTTTGCTGGGTTATCAAGCAATTCAATGTAACAGGACCCGTAACCCCCAAAGAAAAGGAAAATGTGGCAGAAAAAAGTTTCCCTTCTCTAGGAATGAATCTTGAATTTTGAGGGAAAGCAAAAGAAGTTTTTCTAGGGAAAGGAACCCTTTTTCTGAACCCTAGGAAAGGGAATTTTTTTTTCCATATTTTTTTTGGGGGGGAGGTTACAGGTCTTGTTGCATTGAATTGCTTAATAACCCAGCAAACGATAGCCCTACTCATTTCAAGAGATTTGTGCAACATTTTTTTGGTTAAGTTCGGAAGGTTTGCATAAACAATGACAGTAGCACGTTTTCTAGGAGTAGTATCCGTCATGACTAATTTCTACCTTGTTTTTTTAGCAGTAGCCGCTGACATTCTGCTTCAAGCACTCGTTATGACGTAATAATGCAGTATATGACGTCACAAACTTGTTCAGAATATTGACCTGTTGCATTAGACGTAAACAATAAATAAACTATACACTAGGGTGGAGCGAAAAACAAAGTTTTTTTTGTTTGCTTCGTAATATTGAAAAAATTGCGTGACTATGCTATACAAACTTACAAAAAAATTTTGAACAAAAAACATTAACGTCTTGCTTCGCCCAAAACAACTTGAAAACTGCCGTCTTTAGTATTATATTTTTCAGCTACTGCTTATTCACGTTGCGGAGTTTGTCTTTGCGTAAATGTCTTTTCATTGTTTTAAAACAATATTATAGCCTACCTCGTCAATAGCATTCAGTTCATTAAAATGTTTGTTGATGATGCATACTGAATGGGAAAAATGGCACTGTTGCTACGACTACCGTGAACTTCTCAACTTCACTCTAATAAACTTTGGTTTTAAATCTACACGGTTGCAAACTGCTAGGTTCATTAATAGGCACAGTGGCTGCTGCAACTCTGCGTGACGTTGGTATCGTGACTCGACAGAATTCCGTCCAAGTAATTGACCGGAGTAAAATAAGACGTGCTCGATCACAACTATGAAAATCATTTCAAGTACATCGTCAAGATGATGCTAGTTCGGGACTATACTTCCATGGCAGAAAAACAAGACGATGGAAAACGTATTCAAAAATGACGCCACGTGCCATGCGAGAATATTGACGGAGGAACATAATTTCTGTAGTCAGTGAACCGACATGTGAATGCTTCTGCCATTTAAAACTGATTCTGGCTCAAGACAGATATTGTTTCTTCATTGATAGATGCAATGGAGAATCGAAATGTTGATTTATCCAAACTCACTGTTATGGGATGCGATGGAACAGCTGTCAATACTGGTCATGACAGGGATTATGAAAATCTTCTAATCTCAATGATTATTGATGATCAAAAGCGTACATATAAACGTGGAATTCGCCGTATTTTAAAAGTACGCCATTACCCCCCATCCTTTTCAATTGGACGAGCTGTAAGGTAGTTTCAACTACCGAGAATCAATTTTACCTGTGAAGATTACACAGAAATGACCGATTGGGCTATTGAAAATGTAACTAAGCCACCTTGGACATTTGATCTTTTGAATTGATTTTCGATGGAATATGTTCACAAGATTAGTACTCCAATCATTGAGTTGGAAAATTACCCATGTCACGCCTCTATCAGCATTTCCTGCAGTCACCTGGGGGCCTTGATTCGGATAGGGCTGCTACAGCCCTACTCACAAGGCTCGACGGGAAGCGGAGAAATCGCTGGTCAGAGACGGTCCGCAACATTGACTTTTCGCACTCCAGCCGGCTGGCATGGAATACTATAAACAACTTGACTGGTACTGTAGGTCACGACAATCCCCTCGTCAATGTCCCGTTTCAGCTGATGCTATTGCTTCTCAGCTGGTTAAAAACGGGAAATACGAAGGTGTGAATCGACACTCATCTCGGCTCGTTTTACAGGAAGTGTCTGACCTTTGGAGGGCTGAGCCATTACATCCTGCGAATGTCTCCGGGAGTTTCTCCCATTGGGAGTTCGCTGCTGCCCTCCAACATTTAAAACCAGGTAAAGCTCCTGGACCAGATTCCATTTGTCCGGAGCTAATAATCCATGCTGGAGCCGGCTTAAAATATTGGCTACGTGGCTTCCTATCTTCCTGCCTGCACCACCTCAAAATTCCTAAGATCTGGAGAAAAGCGTTAGTAGTAGCGGTCCCAAAGCCTTCGAAACCGGTAGAGGACCCAAAGAGCTATCGTCCGATCTCCTTGCTCTGTGTTCTCTACAAGATTCTCGAGCGACTTATCTACGCCCGCGTCGAACTTCTTATTGACCCTCTGCTCCCATAGGAACAGGCGGGTTTTCGACGCGGAAGATCCGCCGTGGATCAAGTCACTTTGCTCACGCAAAGCATTGAGAATGCATTCGAAGCGAAAAAGAAGGCCGGTGCCGTCTTTATCGACCTGACAGCTGCCTATGACACTGTCTGGCACCGTGGCCTCACCTGCAAGCTGTTGCGGCTTCTGCCGGACAAGCACATGGTTCGTATGATTATGGAGCTGATCCGCAACAGAAGCTTCACCCTTACAACTGGCGACAGCAAGTCTAGCAGGTTACGACGCCTGAGAAATGGCGTCCCCCAGGGATCGGTCCTGGCCCCCCTCCTTTTCAACATCTATACATATGATATCCCCTCCATAACCTCCAAGAACTTCGCCTATGCCGACGACCTGGCGATACTTCATACATCTGGAGAATGGAAGGAGTTGGAAAGGACTCTAAGCCAGGACATGACTACACTCTCGGAATATCTCCAGACCTGGCGATTGAAGCTTAGCCACACTAAAACAGTGACGGCGGCCTTTCACCTCCACAATCGAGAGGCTAAGCGTGAGCTTAAGGTCTGTAACATCGGTAAGACCTTACCTTTCTGTCCAGTTCCCACTTATCTTGGGGTCAAACTGGATAGATCGCTCACATATCGTCCTCACCTTGAAGCATTGCGCAAGAAGCTATGTGCTCGCGTCTCACTGTTGAGGCGACTTGCTGGAACAGGTTGGGGTGCTAGCGCTAAGACATTACGCACAGCTGCCCTGTCTCTGGTCTAATCGACTGCCGAGTACTGCGCACCAGTCTGGTGCCGCAGCGTGCACATACGGCTTATCGACAGTGTAATAAATGACGCCATGCGCATTGTCACTGGGTGCCTGCGTCCCACTCCATTGGTCTACCTTCCGGTTCTTTCAGGCATCCAGCCAGCTGAGCTTCGCCGCCAAGGAGCGACACTCTCCCTAGCCAACCGCAGCTCCCTGGACCCTGACCACATCTTACATGGCCAGTTTCTTGAGTCACAGGACGTATGTAGGGAGAGCTTGAAATCTAGACGCTCATTTGTACCTGCTGCTCGGAAATTACTAGACAGTCTTTCTGAGATGGACGTCCGTGCAGCCGAGTGGACGAACACGAAATGGGACATGGAGTACTCTGCCAACGCATTGTCACTCCACGCTTTCATTCCCAAGGCTAGCTCCAGACCCTTGGGTATGGGTCTGCCCAGGGCAGCCTGGGTCAAGCTCAACCGTCTGCGTTCTGGTGTTGGACGTTTCTGTTCGTCCATGCACAAATGGGGTCTCGCTCCTCTAGCGAATTGTGAGTGTGGTGCCAGTGAACAAACCGCAGATCACGTCATCTCACAGTGTCCCATACATCGAGCACCCCGAGGTATGTTTGGTCTAATGGTTTTGGATGACGAAACAAGATGCTGGCTGAAGTCTCTTACAGTCAGCATCTGACCCAAGCAGTTTGGTGGCCAGGGTGGTAAAAGGATAAACCCTCGGCCTTGGTCCTTCCATCTGTCTTGGAAGAGATGCCCCGCCAAACGACGACGACGACGACGCGCAGGCCGTCGAGAGATGCATAAAGTTGGTAAATGAGGCATCTGAAATAGTTTGTGGACTAACAAAACGCGACGGATTCATCCGTGCCTTGTTGAGTTCCATAAGAAGCATACCAAACTTTGAAACAAAAGGTCAATACATTCAGCAAGATTACAGAGTGCAAGAACACTGAACAGCCTACTTGTATAAATTGTTGTTAGTTGTTGCTTTAAAAGCTGAGACTATGTTTCTCAGACATTTATTTCGTGGTGTGGTATTAATTGGTATAGGTGTATCCTAGAGAGTTGTTATCATATCTAACCTGTCATTTTTTCGAAAACTTTTGCAGATAGAAACATTTTTAAAAACTGTTAAATCGAAAGATTTTGGTGTCATAAACACATGCTTGTACTTTCACAGAAAAAAATAATAGGTATATTTTGTGAGATAACTAGATTATGATAGTGCACAACATACTGTAGTTTTGTCGGTCATTGATAAGTTATGAGTTTCTCTGCATTCGTTTTCTAAACATCTGAAAGTTATCAAAGGTACAAAAGCATTGATGTTAAATTTTAACTTTGTATTCGAATTTTAACTGTTTACAGCAATCACTTCTGAGCGTTAATTTCAGATATATTTAAATATTTTTCTAAAATTAACAAAAATCGTGAAAATATAACGGCTTTGGGGCGACGCATAACATCAAAAATTTTAAATGAAGGTTTGGAATGTTCGAATTGCCATGTATTTACGTCTTTTTCCTGCTATTACAAAACAAATTTGCCGAAAAAACATTTTTATGCCAAATTCACTTCACCCTACTATACACTCCTCTGCAAGATAAACCAAGGTGAGAGAATGAAAAAAAGAGTCGATTTTAATTACAGTGGATGCCGCTTAATGTAATCACGGAATATGTTATCAATCGGTTAATTTTATCGGAATTCCTGATCCCCGCCCGATCGTACAATATGCATTACAAGTATGCCGCTTATTGTAATCACAAGGGCCCGCTAAAGTCAATAAAGGCAAAATTATTTCAGGACCATGTTACATGATCAAATGTGTACTAACGTTCGTTTTAGGTGTTCAGGAATCTGTTTTGGTAGATTTTATAAGTCCAAATAATATCAAAATTTTGCATAAAGTCAAAATTGTCTTCATCAAAAATTTCCTTACAGAAACGAACAAATTTATATTTTTTAAATATTTTTTTGAATTTTTGAGCTGCATGCTATTAAACTTTTATGCGCACTTTTATTTGATTTTAAACTTTTGAAATAGTTGCAATATTTGCACTATCGTCACAATAATGCGTGCGGTAATTGAGAAAGAAATAGCACTTATTATGCATGAAACGTCTTTGTTGATGCATAAATACATAATTGTTTGACAATTAATCTAATCCTATAAAAGCCTTGCGCTCTTTACGCGTGGTCTTTTAAGTTGTAGAGCTTGCAAAGCAAAGAATGCCTAAACAAGCCAAATCTTGTAGAGCGAAAGCTTGGCAAACTTGCCAGGAATATTCGGATGAGTTTTCGGCAACTCCTGACGGCGACTTGCGATGCAACCTTTGCGACGTGTTAGTCAAATGCGACGAAAAGTTTTTTGTGGAAATCCACTGAAAAAGGAAGCAACACCAAGGAAAATTGGAGACGAAGAGCAAATCCCAAAGTAAGCAAACGTTTTTACATTTCGATCAAGTAAACTTTACGGAACAGGTTGTTTCTTCATTCTTAGCTGCAGATATCCCACTTCATACACTGAACCATCCTTCTTTAAAGTCTCTGTTTGCTAGAATGGGAAAAGTATTGCCCTCGGAGACTGCAGCCCGGGCATGTGTTGCTAAATTGGCATCCCAAAAAGAGGAACAAATTCAAGAATTACTTCGTGACAAAAAAATTTTTTTCATTGTGGATGAAGCAGAGGTTGCTAAACAAAAGTATATTAGTGTGCTTGTGGGCAGCTTACAGTAGATGCTCCAAATCAGACATTCCTCGTTAATTGCCATTCAGTTGACAGCGGTCGCAATGTTAATTGCAGTATCATTCTGCACACTGTGGACGACATATTGCGACAAATTAAAATAAAACGCGAGAATTTTTCATTGCTCTTGACTGATGCTGCTCGGTACATGTCTTCGGCTGGAAAGAATTAGAGGAATTATACCCTTCTTTGATGCATGTCACCTGCGTTGCGCACTTACTACATAACTGCGCTATGCGTGTGCGTGCTCATTTTAAAAATATTGATGAAGTAATAGCAACGATCAAGGCAGCAACAATCAAAAACAAAGATCGCAAGAAAGATTTTCATGATGCTGGTCTGCCATCTCCCCTGACCCTGTAATTACAAGATGGGCAACTTGGCTTCGAGCTGCCTTATATTATCGTGAGAACCTTTCAGCTGTTCGTACCATTGTCAACAATTAGACAAGTGCAGGCCTCTTAGTCAGCAGAGCAAAAGACGCTATCAGTGTGGAAGGTTTGGTGTCGGACTTGGTTAAAATAAATCAATACCGGACTCTAGCAGCCAACGTAGAGTTCTTAAAAGGAAGTGCCTGCACAATAACCAAAGCATACGGACTGCTGAAGAATACGCAATTCGATGATGATCCTTGCGCATTTAAGGACTACATTAACAAACGACTATCCAACTCTGATTTAGAAACAATAATAAACTGTACCAACTTGATAATTGACCCAACAAGCTACGCACTATTGCAAAAAGCCCAGCCAACCTCTGCTGCTGTTGAGAGGTCGTTTTTTATGCTCAATAAATTACTGAGAAGAGACAGAAATTTTGATGTGAAGAACGTAAAAAAATATATGATGCTGTATTACAATAAAACGTCCTTGTAATTATACTGCGTGGCTTTCGTTAAAAAAATCATAGACATACTGTTAGTGTACGGTACAGTTGCGATAGCAACGCAATTTTTGTATTACACACTAATTGATACCGGTACACACAATGGCTCGTTATCCTAGGTTTTAACGTCATGCGTCGCTTTGTTGCATCTGCTTCAACACTGAGTAATTGAGAAAATGTTCGAAGTACAGTAGGCTACCTTTTTTTTTAAAAACATGTGTAAATTGCAGATTATAAAACATATTTAATTAATAAAGTGCAACAGGACATAAATAATACGCGGAAACGGTTAAGTCAAAATAAAGTCAAAATTTTACCAAAATAAAGTCGAAAATATATTTTTTTAGGTCAAAAAAATGGCCCTAGTAATCACTACATCGGTTATTGTTATCACTTTTTTTCCAACCGTAGAGACTAATTTTGTTAACTTCCAACATAAATGCCAAGCTTTAAAGATTAGCGGCCTGAAAAACGTGTAAACATCGAATCTGGAATTGTAGGGACGATGGAAGAGCAAATGAATTGGTGATAATTTCACGGCAAGCTTCTAGTGAGTTTGGAAAAAGGAGATTAAAGCTTACCGCGAAAAGCTGACTTAATTTTGGTTGGTCTTGTTCGGGCAGTAAAGGGCATTGTTTATTTAATGCTCTTCTTCGTGTACTGCTTTTTACAACTGTCAGCTGAATTACTGTACTCAGTTACTGTACAAGACGATCAGTTGTGACAAGCGATCTGGTGCGAAGACAATATATGGGCTGTGTGGCAGTGAGTTTTTCTCAGTGACGATTTTTTAAATAAATAATGTACAGTATTTACTGTGTCCGTTGTACGTTTTACTGTTCATTAAATATTTCGTTTAAAGTTGTACTGCATTTAAATTTATTTTTGAGACACCTATTGAACTATAAAATGGCAATTTTCATTTTTTCGGTTAATGTTATCAATCGGTTATTGTTATCATTTCTGATGTGAACAAATGTGATCACATTAAGCGGCGTCCACTGTAATTCGAACAATACTGTATATCGGTGTTAGATGTGAAATGTCGAATATTTCAGTTTAGATGCTTGTTTCAAAAATTGATTTAAACCGGCGTTGGCACAGCAATTAGAATTTGTATTTGAACAGAAGTTGGTGCAAACCAGCAGTTGAAGTTATTACGCAGTTATTATTGCGAACAGCAATACAGATTAAACTACTGTATTTTTCAAGCCAGTCCGTGTTTTTCAAATGTTAGTGTCGCGCTTCAACCGGCAGTGCTTTGAGATGTAACATAGCCTAAATAGAGCAAATCTTGGAGCAGCCTTTTAAAAGATTGCGCCTGCCCTCAAACGCCTCTGTAAGAAATCACAACCGAGGTCGAATTATTTACTCAGACTCCTTGCTAAAGGCATATTTAGCTTTTGGGATGCACAAATTGCACATAGACATTTTAGCTAGCGGTAATGTATCCTGCTGGATGCGTTTCAAAAAATGTATCTGGTCAAGTGCTAAGGGGTGCAATGACTTGTTTGTTTCAGAAAATAACTTTTTCGTATCATGACACGTGAGACTTGCTTTAGTGACTGAAGCAATCTGTTTTAATTCAATGTATTTCTTGAAAATGAAGTCATAGCAGAGAGTGTTGTAATTGCAAATATCTTCAACCACAGTGTGACAATTAACGTGACTGTTAGTTACTTTTTGGCTGTTGTCAGTTACATTTAGAATTGCCGTTTCTATTCGCACATAACGCGTTCTCGTGAATGACGTGCACCCTTCATTTTGGATTGAAAACTGATACAAACTTGTTTTTTTTTTTTTTTAGCACAGACCAAGTGTAGTAAGGAACAACTACTGTGGAAAACATGCGGCTGTGGCGAAAAAAATATTGACAACATGATTGCGGTACAGTGCTGATGCTAACTGTCGGTGTGAGCACAATTGCCAAACCCAATTTACAATTTTATACCCTTCAAAATCGTAAAATTCTTCAAATTTTTTTCGAGTTGTCATTGTCCCAGTAGGCAGGAACATCCGTTTCTTCATCTTTTTCTAAGCCTAATTCTAAGTCCAACAACAGGTTGTCTTTCGCATTCTTACTCGTGCATAACGCACACCTTTAATTTTGGATTGAAAATCAGTACAGAATTTAGTGCTTTATCATTTAATACTCGAACAAATACAGCTATACTTTATTACTTGCATCAATGAATACAATTGATATGCTATTGTGCGATTGAGATATTGAATACTATTAATGTATATAATAATTCGGCCCAGCAAGGACTTTATTTTTCCACTTCTGGCCCGCCGACAAGAGAAGTTGCCCACCCCTTTTAGATCTCACTCTTAATGTCTGGGTTAAATTTAACCTAAATGTCATTGTGATTCATGTACTAGTAATTAAATGTTTGGCTAAAGCCTAGGCCATGGGTGGGCAAACTTTTTGTGCAGAGGGCCGCATTTAAAAGAATGTTGAGGCCGCGGGCCGCACACTCTCATTACAAAAAGGAAGCTTACTCGGTGTGGAATAAACACACATTCATATTAAACACTATTTTGTATTTTACTCTCAGCAGTTACGTTTAATGCTATTTTGATATCTAGCTGTTTCCAATTACCGTATTTTTTGAACCATGGGGTGTACCTGACTATAAGATGCAGTATCATTAACTCTGTTCTTGCGTGTTTATTTTCATAAATAAGGCTCTGATCCGGACTACATGGTGTAAAAACTTAACGCATTTTCCTCGGGTCGTGTATGATCAAACAGTGCGTGAGAAGCGTGCGTTGCAATTTATGCGCGACGCATTGAACGTGAAGAGACAAACATACTCGTAAAGAGCAACGAACAGGAGTAAATAGGCAGTTGAAAACATGAGGCACACTTTCCTTTTTTTGCGACTGATGCGTTAACCTCAAGAATGAGTAGAAGTGGGTGCTAATGCGTTGGTCATACTTATTGCAGTAAAAAAATTGTTGAAAACTCGGTAATGAAGCGCAACGTAATCCACACATTCTGCAAGTGACTGCAACGGCGGGCCGCATAAATTAGTCTTGCGGGCGGTAGTTTGCCTAGCCCTGGGCTACCAATAGAGTGTAGTTCTTCACAGTGCGGCTAGCAATTGCGGTCGAAAGTGTGTTAATCAACAGTACAGTGTGGCTTTTGCTCAATAGCAATGGAAGAGCGCCTACTGAGTTTTAACTTCACAGAGTTTGCTATAATTATGACAGACATTAGGATTAGATCCTACTATGTGTTTGTATTTTATTAATTCAAATTTATTGACTTGCAGAAGCTGATTTGAATAATTGATTGGTGGTACAGAATTTCAAAATAGCTTTGAAAAAAGCTGTTTTCACTTTCGGCTAGAGGAAATACTCTATCATAACTCTTTTGAGTTATAGGTTGCTTTGAAAAAAGCTGTTTATCCCATAGGCTTTTCATGACGCACTCATCAGTGGGTAATCGCGTCAAAGTGCGAACTCTAGAGCAAGCTGTGGTATTTGTCTGCAATTTCGAACGTCCGCGAAGCGATAGAGCGCTGGCCAATCAAATACGTGATTGTTACGCGACTTTGATTGGACAAGTCGCGAACGCCTGAAGTCTACTTGAACAAATTGAGAGTGTAAACAAACTCTTTTTGTTTGCATAAATTAGATCGCCGTACTCTGATGTAGCTGGCTTCGAGCAATCAATTTATCGTCCATCGCCTTGAAAGATCCAATGTGCGGCACAGTTCTGAGATGAAACGAGCGTTTTTGTACGACGAAGTTGATAAACTTACCGCACAATCTAGAAAGCTCCGAACAGCTTACCAAAAGCACCGGCGTTCTGTTGCCAGTTTTCTGTCTTTCTTTGATTGGATTCGCTTCTGTAAATATTTGTCGATCTTGGATGAACAATCAAATAGAAAGACCAGCGATCAACATCTACGTCATCTGGCGTCACTCAGGAGCAAACGTTTCGGCAACGCATTGAGTGATACTCAGAAGCATATTTTGAACTTTTCTCAATATGAACTGTCGGACTTGGAACAGTTTGTGCTCTCGCATGAACTAAACTTTGGCTAACCGCCTAAGTCAGTATGCAAAGAACAAACCTTTGCTGAATTCGAGTCACTTTGGGCCCAGCTGAAACACCACACAGCTGCCAGCAAAGAACAGCGTGACTCACTGAAGGCACATCGTGCCGATCTTGCATACATTCATTGCGACAGCAAAATTGATGCCAAGACTTTGTGATGAAAAAAGAGTGTTTCTCCGCTATCAACAAATTACGAAGAAATGACGACATTATTATCACCAAACCGGATAAAAGCTCAGGAGTGGTCACTTTGAACAAAAGCGGCTACATCAAGAAGATGGATAACATTCTACTAGATGAGACGAAATTTAAACGCATTGGACCAACTTCAACTTGTGACACTTTACGTCCAATTTTATCCATGACCGGCTCAGCTCACCATAAATTAACCAAATAGTTAGCCAGCTTGCTCCAACCGGTATTGGACCGTTACACAGCACAATGCATCCCTGACTCATTTACATTTGCCGATTATATTTGGAAACTAAATGGGCAGACTGACAGTTTCATGTGCTCATTCGATGTAAGCAGCCTTTTTACGAATGTCTCTCTGGATGAAACCATCAAGATATGCGCCGATGCACTCTACGACAACCTCGAGTCTCAACCGCAAAGCAGTACAAGATGTAAATTTTTATCAAAAAAAGGCACAAAATGGAAGAAAGTTAACTGTTGCAAAATGAACTTCAAAGCATCGCATGCTTAACTAAAATTATTAAACAAAACATAAAGCTAAAAGAAATCAAATAAAATGGCTTCAAAAAAAGAAATTTAAGTTAGTCAATAAATTATTATGAGCGAATTATGAAATGCAATTTACCGTACACTAACATATATATAAGCTCGCCTTTTGTTCGTTTCTCATTTAGTATACGTAAGAATGCGCAATGTTTTGAAAGATGTCAAAAGTTAAAATACATGAAGGAAAACTAAACAACTTGAAACCAACAAGATTTATTCACAGTTTTCTGCTGAAAAACAAAAAAACAATTCTTCCCCCTAGCAAAGCGTGATTGCCGCATTAGGCACGTACTGTAAATTTAACAGGATAAGCAATCAACCTAAACGCACATCATCCGACCTGGGGTAGCTCAGTGGCTAAAAACCTAATCCCCTTTTTAGAAAATGGAGATTATGTGCTGCTTAAATTGTCGGCACCCATGCACTTCAGCACGTCCGACCAAGCAGTCTGGTCACTTATAGATTTAACGATTGTTTCTTCGCAGATTGCACATAATTGCACAACTAACATTACCCATGATTTTTTGGGTAGTGATCACAGTATCATCCTGACCTGCATAAACAACTTTGATATAACAACCAAACTTCACCTTCCAAAATGGAATTTTAAAAGAGCTGATTGGACTGCTTTTTCAAATGAGTGCTTGCATCAAATCATTGATACATTAGTATCAAAGAACATTGACAAATTTTCTGAGCAAGAAACAGAATCTCTTTTGGGTGTGGCAACAGCCACCATTCCACAAACAAAAACTGGTGGGAAAAAGAATTTCGCACCATGGTGGAACAAACAGTGTGCGGTTGCTATTCGAAATAAAAAAAAAACATGCTTTCAACCGTATGAAACAAACTAGACTTCCATCTGATATTATTATTTTCAAGCGTTTAAGAGCAAAATCAAGAAAAGATATTTTGCTGGCTGAACAAGCCAGCTGGCAACATTTCTGTAATTCGATAAATAATAATACCACGCTGGCTATAGTTTGGAAAGCACTCAAAAAGTTTTCTGGCTGCAACTACAGTTTTCACATGCCCGCTTTAAAACATAATGGCAACACAGCAGAAACTGAACATGAAAAAGCAAACATGTTGGCCGAACAGTTTCGATCAGTAAGCGCCTTGTCAAATTACTCATCTAACTTTTTATCTAACAGGTTTAATCTCAACAGAGCCTTGCAACAACAACTTCGATATCATTCAATTGCTAATTGTTGTAAAGACAACCAAACAAATTTGCCTATAACTAAAACTGAATTTATAAATTGCAATATAGCTTCAAAAACAACTTCACCCGGAGGAGACAGGCTATGTTATGAAATGTTTAAACACTTACCAGACTCTTCGATTAACGTTTTTTTGCAGCTTTTTAATGCGATTTGGATTTCTGGTTACATTCAATGGTGATACCAATTCACAAAACCAATAAACCAGCTAATCTATCTTTATCGTATCGTCCCATTTCTTTGACAAGCAACCTATGCAAATTATTAGAAAAAATAGTTGCTACAAGGCTAAGATGGTTTTTGGAAAAAAATAAACTTTCACGTAGTTTGCAGTCTGGTTTCAGATCTCGATGACGTACAACGGACCATTTCCTGCGGTTGCATGATGCTACATACAAAGCCTTAGCTAGTAAACATTCTGTTCTTACTGTGTTTTATGATATCGAGAAGGCGTACGATATGGTCTGCCGAGAAGCTTTGCTGCTGAAACTCCTGCAACTTGGCATCTCCGGAGAAATGTTCAATTTCATAAAAGCTTTTTTAACCAATCGTACTTTTCAGGTTAGAATAGATTCGTCATACTTACAGAGAAAAGATTTGGAAAATGGTTTGCCACAAGGAAGCATTTTAAGCCCAATATTGTTTTCCATAATGATTAATGACTTACCGAGCGTATTCACCTACCCTGTTGCATTGTACGCAGACAATTGTTGCTTTTGGCAAGTTGGCACAGACATCTCCCAACTAAGCGACATATGGTTCAAGAAAATCTGAACAGGGTATTTGCATGGTGCAGCAAATGGGGTTTTAGAGTCTCTGAGTCGAAATCAGCAGCTGCGCTGTTTACAAGAAAACGTAATGTGCCAGACATAAGTCTGAAGTTTGATAATAAGGTAATACCCATGAAGTCAAAATTCAAATATCTAGGTTTATTTTTTCAGACAAACGGCACTTACACTAAACATACAGTTACGTGATTGATAAATGCCAAAAACGTCTGAATCTTTTAAGAGCTGCGAAAGGGTCTTCATAGGGAGCAGGTAAAGCACCGATGCTTACTCTTTAGAGGTCGTTAATCCATTCGGTGACAGAGTATGGAATGGAAATTTACTTCAACTCCCAACACTAAAAACAACTAAGAGATTGAAAAAATTCAAAATGAGACAGTACTTATGTGTACCGGTGCTTTAAAAAGCACACCAGTATGCATCTCACAGCATGCATGCAATGAATTGCCTCCACGCGTACGTCACTGGCAACTTCTTTTATTTTACAGGGCGCATCTGCTAACTTTTAATGATCAATCAACCCTTTCAGTAATAGAAGATAGTTCGTTTGATTGGTTTCCTGACTTTCCAAATCACTGTTCTTTCAATTTGCTAACAAAAGATTTTTTTCAGAAAGCGTTAGTGTTCACAAATTCAACACACCATGCAATCCTCTTTGGAGAGCCTCACCATGCGACATCGATCTTACGTTATGTCAGGCATGCACTGAAAACCCTGCAGCAGCTGTGCAAAGTTTTTTGCAGATTATTCGTACTAATTATAATGATTATTTACATTTATATATATACAGATGGCTCAAAGTCGGAATGCGGCACCAGGAGCTCTTTATGTCTACAGGTTTGATTTTAAGCATGTCATAAAACTGAATGATAATGCATCTGTATTTACTGCAAAGCTGTATGCCAACGTGTCAGCTTTGTAATGGATATCTCAAAACCGGTATGCTAAAAATTTAATAATATCGGATAGTTTAAGTTCAATTAAAGCCATTCATAACCACCAAAATACCTACAAACACTTCTTAATGGACAAAATTAAATTATTACATTATTTTTTAGATTCAGTTGTAGTTAAAGTTGGATATTTGTGGGTACCATTACATAATCAGATACCAGGAAACGAAATTGCAGATGCACTCGCCAGAAGCGCAATGGATAGACGTTCCTGCCGCGGAGTGACAACCACAAACCTGCAACTTTCAATACGTGAAGTCAATCAATCATTAAGAATCATTGTCTTTCAATTTGGAAAAACGCTTATATTTCCCAAACAACTGGTTACGTCTACAAAAAAATCTTTCCTTCAATCCATAATCGAAATTACTCTAGCCTTCCACAGATATTTCGCCTCCAAACTGGCCATTGCAGACTAAAAAAACACTTGCATAGCATTGGCTTACATGATACTGGTTTATGCTCTTGTTGCAACGCCCCCGAAGATGTGGATCATTATCTATTTGGCTGCCCAAAATACTTCCAATCAAGATCAATTTTACAAAATGAATGGATAAAGTTGAAAATCGATTTTACAATACAGATCTTGTCTGATCCAAAAGCAACACGGTGTCTATCCAATTTTTTAACAACATCTGGTGCTTTACTTTAACGCGGACTTAACTACATTGGCTACACTTCTATTCTTTTTTTCTTGAATTTTTGTTTTCCCGCAACAATGTAACCATTTCTATTCTTTCTTGAAAACCCTTTTCTATTTTAATGGTTTAACGTAGGATATGAATATATATTGCGTGTAATAATTCTGTTTGAATTTTGTGCTTATTTTCAATATTTTTTTGCTGAGGGTGGGCATGAATTATTTATTTGTCTCTGTTTTTATTTATTTATTTTTTGGTGAAGGCCTTCACCAAACATACTATCCTTTTTTTTAATTGATTTTTTTTTTAGGTTTATGGCATTATTTCACTTACATTTGCGTTGTGCAGTGTAGGCCTAATTCGTGTTTGATATTTTTGAACATCAAAATTGAGTTTATGGCATTATTTCACTCACATTTGCGTTGTGTATATTGTGCAGTGTAGGCTTACTTCGTGCTTGGTATATGAATATGTTACAAGGTGCACTACATCAGTCCTGGCGCTAAAATACTTAACAGTTGTAAAATGCCCTAAAACCCCCTAAACCCCCTAATAATAATAATAATAAAAGCAAAAATAAATTCTGTTGCTTAAAAGTATTTAGCAAAGTTTGCAGCAGTTTGCTTCGCTGCTTTTAAGAGATGGTTACCCCCAATTCCTTCACGAAAATGGTAATTTAATGCGGAATCACAAAAACAGACGGTTCTCTTTATGACTCAAAAAAGTTAATTTGTCTTTAGCTTCTTTTCTCAACATCTGCTCTTTAGACCGTACAGGAGACTAATTTCGAGTTCCTTGTTTAAGAGACTAATTTCGAGCTCTTTATTCCAGAGACTAATTTCGAGCGCTAAAGCTAAGTTCGAGCTACCTTCCAGTTTATCTTCGTGCATCCTTAGCTACTGTAAGTCTAAAGCACTTCTGAAATTAAACGCTTAAACTTCTCAAAACGTGACTATTCAAGGTACTCGTTATAACTTACCGGTGCTGAATCCCCTTTTTCAGGCAGTAGTAGGTGAACGATAGCAATAGAAGAATTACCAGCAAAATCGTACTTATCACAATGTTTAGCATACATTCGTCTAAACAAAAATATCAATAAAATGAAATGTCACTTTGAAAATGGACTAAAATCAGGAGTGAATTACTAAGGTAATTTTGACAGGTAGGAAGATGCCCTGAAAAATCTAATTTAAATACTATGGTAATCAGATGCGTCGTGCAACCAAAAATTTTGGAGGGGCCCGAGTAACATCTTACACAGATACTGATCATAACCTTAGTAGAAACCGTATATTTAGAAATGATTAACATCACGAAAAAGAAGAAGTTTAGAAAAGACATCAACATAATATAATTGTGTCGTGATAACCCAAATTTTGAATAAGAAGTCGAAACTTAATCTAATGACTCCGACCGCTTTTTAATTGGGGACATATTTTATGCGCAACGCACATTTCAATGGCAACAGCTTTCAAAATTTTTGTAAGCTCAGATTTTTTTTAACTTAAGAGGTTAAGCCAAAAAAAAATAAATCCATTGATCGCGCAGCGTGTTTTTCTGTTTAAACACGTCATTCTCCTTGTGGCAAAATTCAACCAGAATCTATTTTTTTACCACTTTTCCTGAAAGCACTTCATTTTGCCACCTATTTCAGTTTTGGGGTATTGGTGAACTTAGTCACGAATTGATCTTTTTTTCATGCATTGATGACGCCTGTCTCTTTCTTTTTGAATTTCATTTATTTCTGCATGAATGGAACTGTTTATCATGCTGCTACACATCCTGCTTTGACATTAATTTTCTTCCATATTCATTGAATAAATAGTCACGAACTCATATTATGTACCACCGATATATACGTAAACATGATTTTAATATCGATGTACTAACGCTGCAAAATTTTTGATTTAATATAGGCATCTTGCAAGCAAAGACGGAAACCTAAACCGAAACCTGAAAACCCGGTTTTAAAGAAAGTTTTTGAAAACCCAAACTGAAACTGACACCTCTGCCGTTTTTTCTCAAAGATAATACTGCAACTACAAATTTTTCAAAAATGCTTTCTTTACAGTTTTCGACTCAAAAATTGATGTTTCATCATCTGTGTAAAAATCAAACTCATACCTTGTTTACTCTCGTAATCATTAAGGGGTAATAACTACGCGCAAAAATTTTTTCGCTAATTTTTTTGCTGGTAATTTTTTTGCTGGTAATTTTTTTTGCTGCTTGCTGGTTGCTGGCTTGCTGGTAATGTACTATTGTATTTGTCATGTTTTTTTATGATATCATAAAATCACAAAAGAGATTTCTCATGGTTTCTTATAACGTCAAAAAAAAATTGACAAACAGGATTTTGCGCAATTGTGAAAGACACAAAACCTCGATTAGGCCCTATCTCAAAAACATAACAATAGTAGTTGTTAGCTTTCGAGAAAAAACGGTAGACCTGTTGAGCCAAACTTTTTGAAAACCTGAGCTTGAACCAAAACCGTTTTCTCTTGAAACGTCAAAACCGAAACTGGAACTAAAACCTGTTCATTATTTTTTAAGGTTATGGGATTTAAAAATCGTCACCACCATTATTAACATTTAATGCTGAGCGTCAAGTAGAGAAGCTGCGAATACTAATTTTTCAAGTCTTTCATTTCAACTTCTCAGTTGTTAAGCGCCCGCTATCGGCGCGGGAGGTCTGGGGTTCGTTTCTCGGGCCGTTTAAATTGCGACAGTTTCGCCAACGGCTCGACACCGCAGCGACGTTTCTTTTGTAGCTGTGTTACACAAACGCTAAGCCGCGGGTATGCATTGGCCCCGCCACTCGTTACACGCTTCGGCATGATAGCGCGAGTAAACTGATTTGATGTAGGTTTTACCGGACTCGAAATTAAACCCAAGTCGACAACTTTTGAAGCAACTGCTCTGCCCACTAGGCCATCTGAGCTGCGGCTTATTGTAATAAAATAAAAACGCGAAAAAGTGGAGCTCTTAAATAATCCGCATTCAAAATAAAACAGCTTTCTTGGATGAAACTTACAACCGAAATTGAAACCAAAAAACCGAAGTCATATGTAGGCACAACTGAAATCAAAACTGAAACCTATTCCGTGAAACTAAACCAAAACTGAAACCTGGCATGGTCTTTTCCGCACACCGAAACTAAAACCGACACCCTAACACCAAATAGCCAGGTTTCTACCGTTGCTTGAAAGAAATGCAAGAGTTCATTATTTGTTTGTTTAGTTTAAGAAAACGAGGAATGAACAAAAAAATTGATCGACCTCTAAGATAGATCGTTTAGTCAGCTTCATCTATTCATCTGCATTCTACAGGATTCCATTATATTTTATTTATTTCTGAGTCATCTAAAAAGAACTTCTATTCCCTCAATTTTGTATTATTTTTTTTAAGCATCTGCAGCTTTGTGATTACCTTGCTAATAAATATAATTGGTCGACCACAATGCTACACTGTTCGATAATTTGCAATGTACTGTAATAGCAGTCGACAAGCGTAGCATACTTTTAAACAGTTTATATTTTGTCGAAACAGCTTCGCCTGCACTATTTTGCTAATGGTTCGAAATAAAAAATTATCAAATATGGAAATTGCGTTTGTTAACCACACAACAAACGACTAAGCTGTTTTTCTGCTTTTCTTTTGGTTTCGAACTCGTAGAACAACACGAGACAGCCGTGACATTGAACACGAGACAGCCGTGACATTGAACACGAGACAGCCGTGACATTGATAACTCATGATGAAACCATGAATTTTCGAGTGATTGTGAATTAATAGACCAAACTTATAGGGATTAGATAGGCATGAAGTGGCAACGTTTTTGTAATTTACCAAAATTGATTCAAACTTTGTCCCCCCCTTCCACCCCTGATAAACGCTTGACGCTCCTAAATAGGCTGCTGTAGCGCGTGCTCTGGATTGATTGAAACATAGATAAAATAAAAGGAACTTGCAGTCAGTGGCGTAGCCAGCCAAACTTTTTTCGGGGGGAGGGAACAAAACTTTAAAGGCTTGTACCAGCGGTGGAGGTCTGGAGGCAAAGCTCCCAACCGCTGACAAATATTTGTGGTTTTTCAGCAAAAAACATGTAATTTTTCGCACTTGCAAAATATATCTTTATTTAATGCAAAAATACCTTCAACATGTCACAGAAACTTGGGATCTTGATTAACTGGTTAATTCATAAAAGTACGACTCAGGCTTGTTCTATGATGATAAATGCTTTAGCAACGACAAGCAGTTGACTAGTAGTCCACAACGGTCCATCGTCAGTCGGACACAACTTAGACCGCATTCATGGGCGTCCGCAGAAATTTTTTCAGGGGGAGGGCAAAAGTTTTTTGATAAAATCAGTGCTAAGTAGCGTTTTTGCAGCACCAGCCTGACTTTTTTAACTTTGTTTAAAATAATGCAATAAATTTATCCACTTGAAAACTGGCGCAATTTACAGTATGATCACCACATTTACATGAAAACAGTTGCTCTTTGAAAAAAAACAAGAACAGAAAGCGTGAACAAAATTCCTATTTGCAAGAGACAAATTAATGTTTCGACTATAACAAAAGTCTCGTCAACCTTGCTACGCACATCCAATCCAGGCTAAACCCATTCCAGACTGTAAAGACTCTTAGGCACCGAGTAAACCGAAATGGCATCTCATCAGCCACCATTCGACTCTTAAGGAAAAAACTACAGCGTTTTTTACGCATTTGCTGAACCGACAAAGCAAGCACGATTGATGAATGATTCCTAGTGGTTAAGAGCGTTCGCCTTGGAAGCTGTAAGGCTGGATTCTATTCTCAGTCGGGTCAAACCAAAGACTTTAAAACTGGTATCTGCTGTTACACTTACTAAACGCTCTGCAGTTAAGTGTAGCGCGGAGGATGAAATAAACAGTGAATAAAAATACGTCAGTGAATTCTTGACAAAATTTAGTCCTAGCGCTAAAGGACCTTTGTAGCTATAAAGCGCCATAAAACCACACAACATTTCATACTGTATTTCATTTCATCTACGTCTGAAAAATACCAGGAAGCAAGCTTTGTTGTTTCTCAAGTAATTGCACAACGCAAGCAACCCAATACTGTTGCAGAGAATTTACCACAGTTGTACTGAGATCGTGCTTGTCAGACAATCAACCCCGTATCAAAACAATATGTGCACGTGCCACCTATGCAGTTGCATCTTTCTGGTTAAAACAGCGCAGCTGGTGTGCAATAAATATTGATTTTATTTGAGTACCAGTAGTGAACTTTTGCAAAATGGGTGGAAGTGCCGAGGCCTTATCCAGAATATGCAAGTGTGCCATAACACCAAAAAGTTTGAAAAGCCCTGCTCTAACCACTCGGCCATCAGATTGGTTCTTTACTGGCCTTGTTGTAAAATGAAAGTTAATGCGCCCGATCTCTAAATTATGGCCGAGTGAGTAAGAGCGTTCGCCTCTGGAGCTGTAGACTCGGGTTTGATTTCGAGTCGGGTCAAGTGATTGGTATTCACAACTTCCCTGCTTGACATACAGCGTTAAAGGGACGGTGTGGAAAACAAGCCAGCAAGTTTACTTGCTATGCCGTTGGGAAAAGCACTTAGCGGGATTTCCCCATCTTGGTGTGGTAGACAGGGGGCTGGCAACTCCCGAACGAGCTTGTATAGCACTATGATCGCTTTCTCGTGATAGGAAGATAAATATGCTACTAAATACAAAAAATACTAACTATGATGCTGTCATAAGAGCATCGGCCAACGAAAAAGTGCGCTTAAGGCCGGATTTACCAATAGACCAGGCAGACTGAAGCCTAGGGCCTCGGAAAAAGTGAAAGGTTTATCACGAACAACGAAAACCCCCTTTTTTGGAAATCGGTCATCTAGACCAGGCAAGTGCAAAAATGGGCGTTTAAGGACGTGCATACCTTTTCTTTGCTCTTCCAATTAGTGTGATTAAATTTCTAGACGTTTTAAATGGTAATGGATAAATGGGCGTAACAAACTTGTCTTAAAATTACACCTTTTATTTTTGCACAGTGACAAAGCGTATGTTTTACAGCAGTAGGCCTATTCGCATTGTGGTGAGACACTGAGCTGTTACCCCAGGAAAAACCTAAAACAATTAATATCGAAAGCTTAGCATAGGGGCCCTTGAAAAAATTTTTTTGGGGGGCCAAGGTTAAATTGCGGCAGCACTAGTTTTGCATCAACTCCGCGATAGCAGTCGAGTTTCTTAGCAATCATTACTGCAATCTCTAGCTGTCATCGTTGCACTGTTACCAAGGTAATTATGCTCTCTGAGGTGTTCGTGATTGAGAAACTTGGACCGCACTTTTAATTGCGCAAATTTCAAATAAAAACCGCACAAATTGGGCAGTTTCTGTGCATATAAAACCCAGGGCAAAAAGTAGCCAAGACTATTCGAAAAATGCATAGTTGGCCACACTGCGCAGATTCGGCCTAGTGGTTAAGAGCGTTCGCCCTGGAAGCTGGTAGGCTTGGTTCTATTCTCAGTCGGGTCAAACCAAAGACTTTAAAACTGGTACCTGCTGTTACACTTACTAAACGCTCTGCAGTTAAGTGTAGCGCGGAGAATGAAATAAACAGAGAATAAAAATATATCCGTAAATTCTTGACAAAATTTAGTCCTGGCGCTAAAGGACCTTTGTAGTTATAAAGCGCCGTAAACCACATAGCATTTCATTTCATTTTGCGCAGATTCATGAGCTGAGGTTGTCTGTTTTTTTGGACAAAAATTGAAATAGCACAGAAGGTAATGCAAAACTCAAAATAGTAGAATAGCACAGATTTTATCAGAAAAACAATAATATAAAAATCCTGCCTACATCCACAAAAAGCAGAAAGCATATCGCCGAGCAACTTGCGGGGTGCGAGGGCAATGTGGCTAGCTATGTTTATCAACGTACTTCTTCTTGAGCACGTTTTTTTAGCATCAACTAATCGCTTGGACGATGATACCCTGAAGGCTAAGGTATTTTTGAACCAGTTAAAAAGCATATAATACTAAAAAAGTTAATCCTCTCAGCATCACAAGTGGGTCATACCTGCATAATTTTCAATGTTTGAACTAGTGGATGAAGTAGCAGCTATAATGATATTTGAACTAGTGGATGTAGACGGATTAATTGTAGCGGTTGTTAAACTGGTGGATGCAGAAGTAGTAACTGTATTGGTGGATCTAGTCATAATAGTCGTAAGGTTTGTTTCATTGGCGATTGCACTGGGGGCGTTAGAAGTAATAGTTATATCAATTGTTGCAGTGATGGTATTTGTATCAGTGAAAGTGATCGTCGTAGTCGTAGCTGCAAAACATTCATAAAAATACTGTCATTGCAACAGCGTAGAAGCTTGTAGCCTATGCCTAAATGCGAGTACTGCACTCCATTTCCACTCTTCAAATCTCATGAGTGTAGTTTGCTGACTGGCATATTCGTCTACGAGTGGTTCCAATACTGGATTAACGTTATGGCAGAAATGTTGTGCGTGAAAACGATTCACTGCTGATCAGCGGTCATAATAAATTTGTTGATGTATAATTATATCGTTCGGTTGGTGGCGTGGATAAACACATTGCTTTTGATACGAGAGGACTTAAGTTCGATCACCGAGTGGTGAAATCTGGCACAGTGTCGCGTATGGCTCGCCACCGTTGTGATATTTTTGTGGAGTTGTGTCCAGGCGTTAAACCGCGGAGACTAGGCCCCGCCTTTCGCTGCAAGCTTCGGCGCAGTACGTGAGTACGATAAAGATTTGATTATTTGGTGCTTTGGCCTTTGGCACTCTGCTACTTCCGTATATTTTCTGAGCCTATGCTGATGTGAAAGCAAAAATTTATTTACTCATGAAGTAAATAAATGAACGACATAACTTGAAAAAAGAATATAAGTCTACGCACTAGCGTAGCCAGGATTTAGCAATGGGGGGGAGGGTTGAGAATGACGTCACATTTGACCATACGTTGCATGCAGGAGCGGATCCAGAAAGTTTTGGTGAGGGTGATGCAATTTTGAATTAGGTTGAATGTTAACTAAATGCAAAGACGTTTAGACCCGGAAACGATTGTAAATAAGCATTTTGAAAATGTTTCATGTCAGGGGCGTATTCAGAATTTTTTTAAGGGGAGGGACCCTATTTTTCATCACTTTTTCAAGCGTATTTTTTTCGGTAGATATAATTCTAAGCAACTTTTAAGTACCAAAAACGACTCTAGGGGCATCCTCCCACGCAAAATTTAAGAAAATTTGCATACTACAATGGCCATTTTGTACTTTTTAAACAATTTTTAAGGAAAGTTTGTCAAATTTTTGTCCCCTAACTTTGAGTGCTTCACCAACTATGATGCATTTTGTTCGCACAGTTTCGATTATGCGTGCTTAAGGCAACTAAAGCATATTGTTATGAAGAGGTTCAAAATTACGGAAAAATTTTGTTTATATAAAACATAGTTGAAAATGGCTGATGGGGGGATGCAAACGCAGAATACCCCCCCCCCCCTGGTTGTATGATAACTATAGATGGCCTCAAATTTAAAAGAGATGTTTTAAACTAAAAATACCAAAGGTAGTTAAGGCACGATAGTTGTTGCGAAGTCAAAGAAATGCTTTCTGATGAAACTGGTAAAACGATGTTCAAATGTTCGCGATTTAGTTCTTTTTTGAGCTACAGTACGTAGATCAATTTTGCTTGAAATTGTTTAACCTTTTTTCTACGGAAGGTCTGAGGGGCCGAGGGCAGTTGCATGTACAGGAGCGGCACTGCCCTGCTAATGAAATTGCGTCATTGCTTCATTAAGCATAACGGCAAAGGAACAAGATGATGATGATGATTTCTTCATTTTTATTCTCCTGTCACGAGAAAGCGACGGAGGCGCTATGCATAGGACAAATCCAGACTCGCTTAGGAGTTGGCCTTGTTTCCGATCCAGGAAACAACGCTACGTAATTCTTGTTATTATGACAATTCCAAAACCAAATTATCAATGACAAAGCATCGAGCACTTTGAAATAATTATGAGAAAAATATATAAGTATGACGTCATTTGAGGCTCAATAGGAGCTTGTAACCCCCAAACCCTCGCCCCCCCCACCCCAGTGGCTACGCAACTGAGTCTACATGAAAAAGAAAGCATTCCACGCTAGAACATTTAAAAAAACAACAATTTGGTGATGGCCTGCCTACACCGATTTACAGTATCTTTATCTATAAAATAAATGAATCATCTAGGTAACCCGCAGGAACATTTGAAAAAGATTTAACAAACACAAATCTAAACATTTACACAAAACACACAAATAAATAATCTGTGTTAAATGCAGGGAGTCGAACCGAACCTGAACCGTGAACTGGTAAAAACCTTTTTTTTTTTCGGTGAACCCGAACCGAACCTGAACCGTTTAAATTTGAAATCATTAAACCTGAACTGAACCCGAACCTTTAATATTTCAAATCTGTGAACCTGAACCGAACCCGAACCTTTAAAATTTTATGCAAGTAAACCCGAACCCAAAATATTTTGTGGACATAAATCTGAACAGAAATCGTTTAGTAACAATGTTTGAACCTGAGCTGATCCTTAAAAAGTATTAATAAAAATCTCTAGACATGTGTTGCGATGCGTAACATTCTTTCTGCTTTTCAAAATTTAATGAGTCTGAAACAAGTCAGGACAGTTCACGCCAACTTGGTAGGCTATAAATTACAGCCGAACCCGAACCTGAACCGCGAAGCGGTAAAAACCGCTTTTTTTTTGGTGAACCCGAACTGAACCTGAACCGTTTAAATTTAAGATCCTTGAATCTGAACCGAAACCGAACCTTTAATATTTCAAATCTGTGAACCTGAACCGAACCCGAACCTTTACATTTTGGTGCGACTGAACCCGAACCGAACCTGAAGCCAAGTTTTTGAAAAGTCTTGAACCTGAACCGCAACTGAACCGTTAAAAATTAAATTTCCTGAACCTGAAACCGGAGCGATATTTTAAACGGTTCGAATCCCTGGTTAAATGAACTCGTCAAGAAGATAGGAGAATCATCATATCACATCAATTAACATTAGGCATATGCAACGAGTTTGGTGCAAAAAGCAAAACTTGTGCAAAGAGAGAGAACAAAGAAGCTTGCCAAATTAAATTAATACAACTGAGGTTATTTTCAAATTATATTGAACTGAAAATTCTACAGTAATTGAGGGAGACTGCGAAATGAGCTTGCGCTCTTCGAGTCAGCAGCCACCAGTTATACATGTCAATTGCGATCGGCTTTAGCCGCAAATCGAACCCGTCACGTAGGATCTGTCACCTGCGCGCGGTGCCGCTCGGCCGTGTCGCTGACTGAACTAGACGTTTTGGTAAAATTGCCCCAGACGTTTTGGTAAAATTGCGAAGATTTAGTGTCGCTCGGGGATCGGACAAAATGTAGATAATGAATTTGATTGACATTTTTTTAATTCACTTTTTAAAAATAATTCAAGGAGATGACATTTTGATTGGGCTTACTACTGTTCTGGCAACTCCTGTTGTATCTTAGCAGTCACTTTGTGCAGGAGCCTGCGCTAAGTACCAATGATCACCAGTAAATCGTTTTAGCAGATAACATTTTTTGCGATGATACTCGTGGTGTTGGTACCACGAGTAGAAAATGTTACTTTTGGAGGGATCAAAAGCTACTGATGTTGTCAGTTTACTGTTTTGATGAGTATAGCAGCAGCTTAGAGTTAAAACAAGGTCCCAAATAAAAATAATTCCAGCATTATAATTGATTGTCGTACCGGTATTTGTAGCATATATAGTTGCAGTCATAACTGTAATAGTAATGGTAACGCTAGCAGATGTAGTAGTAGCTTTAATGATGTTTGAACCAGTGGATGTAGACGGATTAGTTGTAGCGGTAGTTAAACTGGAGGATGCAGAAGTAGTAGATGCATTGGTGGATGTAGTCATAGTAGTCGTAGTCATAATAGTCATAGTAGTCGTAGTCATAATAGTCATAGTCATAGTAGTCGTAGTCATAATAGTCGTAGTCATAGTAGTCGTAGTCACAGTAGTCGTAGTCATAGTAGTCGTAATAGTAGTCGTAGTAGCCGTAATGCTGGCAAATGTAGAAGTGGTAATCGCAAAGGTAGCTGTGCTGGTGGATGTAGCACTAGTAGTCGTAATAATAAAAGTTGTGGTCTCATTCGTTGTTATATCTGAAAAATATTTATAAAAAACACTGTTTATTGCAACAGCTTAACAGCATATACTTAACTGCAAGTAGAGTAGCCTACACTCCTTATTTTCAACTCTTCAAGTCTCCTAAATGCATGTTGTTGACTGATATTATGTTAAAAAAAAAGTCACTACAAAAATGTTCTTTACGGAAACGATCTCTGCTAATCAGTGTTCAACCGTCCATGCATGATTTATGGATGGATGTGACTGACTGTAACTGTTCCTACAAATTCCTTTTGTATCTTACCAGTCCGCCACGTGCAAGGAGCCTTCGATACACACGTATAGGCCTAATCATTAGTAAATTGTTTCAGCAGAAAACATTTTGTACCGTGATCTTCTTAATATTGGTACCCCAATATAAAACGTTTTTCTGATCATAGAAGGCTAATAATGTACACATCAGCTAACCGCATTGATAAATTAAGCAGCAGTTTTTAAAATCTGCAATGTATTCAGTTTAGAATAACAGAAATAATATAATAATATAACTAAGGTTATTTTCAAATTATATTGAACTGAAAATTCAACAGTAATTGAGGGAGACTGCGAAGTGAGCTTGCGCTCTTTGAGTCAGCAGCCACCCGTTATGTATGTCAAATGCGATCGGCTCCAGCCGTGAATCAAACCCGTCACGCAGGATCTGTCACCTGCGCGCGGTACCGCTAGGCTATGTCGCTGACAAACATCACAGCTGGTTGCCGTACACGTCCTGGTACTTAAAAAGTCATTACTCGAGGCACCTCTATGAAAGTAACACTGTGCATCAGGGCTGCGAGCTCAAAGAATTCCACTTTTGTTGCTGAGCTCGAGCTTAAACTCAAAAATAAATCCCTGGGCTTTAATTAGATTTCTAAGAAAAAAAGATTTAGCTTTGTACACGGCACTAACTGCTTAAATTCGGATATTTGCAATGAAAAACTCAAATTCGGGCTTAAAACTTTACTCAATTGAGAATGCTTAGAGTTCGCAGGCCTGCTGTAAATCTGAGAGTCATCGGTCGTATTCATAGTTTGAGGGGTAATAGAGTTGGTGGGCCTAAAAGTAGTTCTTGTGATAATCGATGGAATCATACTATTCTTAGTATTAGCTGCAAATCTTAGTGTAAACATATGTCATCATCAGCAATGTATGCTAGGCAGTACAAAACTGTAAGAACTAGAATTTACAATTCTAACTAGATTCTAGCATAACCCAGGCGGCAGGTTAAAATAAGTAGTGTACAGTAATTAAAACGTCATAACTAAAAACTAATAAAAGACTAACGAAATTAAATTAACAATTAAATAGAAAAATAAAAGGGAGCAGATTTTAGTCAACGTTAAGAGCTGGCTCATATTTTTGAACAAAAAGTGATTCAAGAATTAATAAGCTTGCAGAATCACCAGCACTGCTGAGAATGTTCGGTGTAACAAAGTCCACTTTATGGTTAAGATTATCCGTTAAGTGTCGGCATACCTCGGGTTTATCCGAATGGGAATGCTACTTAATGACCGCTGAATCTGTAATGTCGAAAGGTCCAGTTTTGAGATTTACTGTGGTTTTACTTTTACTCCTTAAGCTATTTTTGTCCCACGTTTATTGTATTCTTAATAGAAGCACCGTTTGAGGTGGCAGTTTGGCAGCAATTTTGAGGTCAATTAGAAATAACAGTGTCGGCGGTGGAGGACGTATTTGCATTTCAAGAAGTTCTAGATGCAGTAATATTCGATATATTGTTGAAGGGAAGTGCGTGCAAATGTAGTGGTTGTCGTTATAGGAGTTTTTGTGGTTGTGTGTAGTTTTTGTGGAGTTTTGTCAGTGGAACAAAGCGCAGTTCTGTGTTTGTTTTTTCGCTGTAAAATTTTGCACAAATGTCCAAATTTGCTTTAAAAATTTCGGACATTTAAAAAAATTTTTTAGCAAGATTTATAAACGAACGGTTACACCAGTTTACTAAATCAAATTTTAATAATTACTGCATTTCACAAAACCCGAGGCTAGTTTTGAAAACGAAACTTTAATCACGCCCAAAGCAACAAATTGTTTCAAGTTGTCACTAAAGTATCGAGGGAGTTCAAATCACGAAGCTGGTGTGCGATATCGCAGTAGCCACAATCGTTCCAAACGTCTGGACACATTTCCCAAACATGGTAAAACGCAAAAACGATTTCTTCTTGCTGACAAACGAAACTGTTTCAATAAGTAAGCATGTTGCAAAAAACTTGTCACATGTTGCAGTAGCAACGGGCTATAGTTGCAAAAAGAAACTCGCAAAATTTTGGTAAAGGTAATGAGCACGTAGCCGCCACAACCGTAATGTTGCGCTAAAAGTTAAGCAAAATTTTTTCGGACACATTGTCTGAAATGGCTCGAAATATTTCGCACATTGCGAAAAATTTGAAAAATATCCGAAAGAAAAAACACACACACACAAGCGCAGTTTGCAGATGTTTCGTGACAAATATTCGATTCCAAGCCGTAGCCGATGGAAGTTGACATTTATAGTCGGCGAGAGTGGGTGTAAACGTTTGAAGAATTCTAGACTAGTGGGGTATTTACTGTACATTAGGTGGAGTAAATTTGGCATAAAAACAAATTTGGGGGGAGTTTGTGTTATAATAGCAAAAAATGGACGTGGTTACATGGCAATAGTAACATACCAAACTTTCATTAAAAAATTTTGATGTTATGCGTCGCCCCAAAACCGTTATATTTTCACAATTTTCGTTCATTTTAGAAAAACATTTAACTATGTATGAAATTAACGCTCAGAAGTGATTTCTGTAAATATCAACTGCGCCAGCAAAAAATACAAAGTTAAAATTTAATATCAATGCTGTCATACCTTTGAGAAGCTTTAGATGTTTAGAAAACGAATGCAGAGAAACTCATAACTTAATCAATGACCGACAAAACTACAGTATGTTGTGCACTATCATAATCTAGTTGTCTCACAAAGTATACCAACTATTTTTTCCATGAAAGCACAAGCATGTGTTTATGACTCAAAAATCTTTCAATTTAACAGTTTTTAAAAATGTTTTCATCTGCAAAAGTTTTCAAAAATAATGACAGGTCAGATAAGATAAAAACTCACTAAGATACACCTATACCACACCACACCACAAAATAAATGTCTAAAAAATATAGTTTCAGCTTCCAAAGCAACAACTAACAACAATTTATACAAGTAGGCTGTTCAGTGTTCAAGCACTCAGTAATCTTGCTAGATGTATTGACATTTTGTTTCAAAGTTGGCAATGGCATGCTTCTTCTGGAACTCAACCTGGCGCGGATGATTCCGTCGCGTTTTGTTAGTCCACAAACTCTTTCAGATGTCTCATTTACCAACTTTATGCATCTCTCGACGGCCTGCGCGTGACATGGGTAATTTTCCAACTCAATGATTGGAGTACTAATCTCGTTAACATATTCCATCGAAAATCAATTCAAAAGATCAAATGTCCAAGGTGGCACAGTTACATTTTCAATAGCCCAATCGATTATTTCTATAATCTTCACAAGAAAAATTGATTCTGTGAAGTTGAAACTGCCTAACAGCTCGTCCAGTTAAAAGAATTGGGGATGATGGCGTAGTTTTAAAATTCGGCGAATTTTAAGTTCGCGTATATGCTTTTGATCATCAGTAATCATTGCGATCAGAAGATTTTCACGATGGGCAAAAATGAATTGCGCTGAATCCCGGATCCACGACATTGTTTAGGTCTTCAGTTAAATATCTTGATTTGCTGATCAACTGGAAAACATGCCTTGCTCCATCTTTGCTTGAAGGTTTATTTTTGATACACTGCCACATATAATCGAAGAATCCGATTAGCAGTGGTTAACCAGCGAGAGCAGCTTTTAAGTCTAAGATTGCGAATGGATAGATCGGTTGGGCATTTACTTGTATTGATTGCTTGGCTCATTTCGTATAGAAAGCACTGATCTGTGCTCAATTCTTTTTTTGTTTAATGATGGAAGGCTGCAATCAAACATTTGGTAGGCATCTTTTCGCAAGCGGTTAAAGCTTTTCCAATTGTTCTAAAAAAACCAGAAGGACCACTAACTGCTCCATCTAAATGATTAAACAAATGACGTTATGGTAGTTTATTTGCATGGAGCAGGCAAACACACCACTGCAAAGGCTTGGACAAATGCAACTCCATTGAAGGAACAACACCCCCGACATGACCAGTATTGATGGCTGTTCCATCGCATCCCATAACAGTGAGTTTGGATAAATCAATGATTTGATTTTCCATTTTTTCTATCAATGAAGAAACAATATCTCTGCTTAAGCCGGAATTGGTCTTAAATGGCAGAAGTATTCACATGCCGATTCACCGACTACAGAAATAATGTTCCTCCGTCACTATTCTCCGGTGGAAGCCTACTTGCCGTCTTCTTCGAATACAGTTTTCATCGTCTTGTTTTTTCTGCAATCGAAGTATAGCATAGCTCCAAAATATTATCATCTTGACGGTGTGCTTGAAAAGATTCTTTTAGTAGCTTAGTTGTGATCGAGCATTTCTTATTTTACTCCTGTCAATTACTTGGAAGGAATCCAGTGGAGTCACGATACCAACGTCCGACAGAGTTGCAATAGCTATTCAATTAATGAACCTATAGCAGTTTGCAACCATTTACATATGAAATCAAATAAGTGTGGATTGCCACCTAAACGTGGTGGGTAAGTTTGAGTTTTCAATGATCCTTAGAGCAACGCCGTCGGTAGTGTTTAATCACTTCCATCAGGGTCACCCATGGCGGTAAGGTCGAAGGAGAGAAACAGAGCAAGTAGCAATCCAATGTTGTAGCTAAATGGAAAGTTGTAATAACAATACTCATGCTGCATCGGACGGCGCGCAGGATAAAAAAATCCGCGTTCGAGTTTTAGGCAGAGGGACTCGTTCGAAAAGCAAGCTAATGTCTCCCCCACAAGCTGACCGTCACCGGAAACCCACCAACGCAGTCGCTAAGCGTTTGGGGAGGCAAATGGGGGCAGCGCACAGAAAACGTACTCGAGTTGGACCAAACTGCCGGGATCTAGCTATCGGGAACTGGAACGTTTCGTCACTGACAGGAAAAGAGCAGGAGCTTCTTTGCGAAGCCCAACAGCATCGCCTTGATGTTGTGGAAGTTTCATCAACAAAGCGCCGGGGTTCTGGAACTGTCGAGTTGAACGGTGGGTGGAAAATTTTCTACTCAGGTGTTGATGCAGCAATGTCTGCTCAAGCTGGTGTTGGCTTACTTGTGAGCCCCAACATAGCTGAATGTGTCGTTGACTGGGTACCACTGGGAGGAAGGGTTTGTCTTCTAAAGCTAAGGCTGCAGGAGCGATCTCTGTGTATCTTGCAGGTGTACGCACCTAACATAGAATCATAGTACGAAGCCTTTCTGGAGGAAGTTGAGGTTGCATTATGAAAAACAACTTCATCAGAATCCCTTGTCCTTTTGGGCGATTTCAATGCACATGTGGGCATCGACAATACTTGAACAAATGTTTTTAATGCACTGAATGTTATGGATGAAGACTGAATGCTATTGAAGTAGGCTATTCGTTTAAAAACAGTGAAAAGGCATTAATGCAAAAACAAACTCCGCAACGTGAATAAGCGGTAGCTGAAAAATACAATGCGGTACCAAAAACGGCATTTTTCAAGTTGTTTGGGCCGACGCAAGATGTTAATATTTTTTTGTTCAAATTTTTTGGAAATTTGTATAACATAGTCACGTATTTTTTTTCTCTATTACGAAGCAAATAAGAAAACTTTGTTTCTTCGCTCCACCCTACTGTTTAGTGGGATTCATGTCATCAGCCTTCTCGTGGCGAATCTCGGAAACAGAAACTACGTAGTTCCTGGCGAATAATGGCTACAACCGGAAACTTCCGTAGTTGTAAAAGGATAAACCCTCGGCCCCAGAGGCAAATGCGAAGTGGCAAACTTGCAGAGGCTAGCTGCGAGCAACCCTTGCCCAATACACTGCAGCTGAACATCGAGGGCCTTACTCAGAGCAAGATCTGGGTGATCAGTCAGTTGGCCACCAGGCATTGGGCTCTTGTCATTCGCCTACAAGAGACTCACTGCACCACGCCGGATTAGCTAGCGATACCAAACTTCAATCTAGCTGGGTGAACAGTGAGTAGGAAGCATGACTATGCTACGTTTGTCCATGGGGGCTCGGCTGAACCTTGCTGATCAATCTCCGGACGGATCAGTTGTTGAATAGCTGTGTGTGGATGTTAATGACGTGAAAATCTTCAACGTCTATAAGCCATCAACATCGCGAATGACATCATCAGCCGTTCCAGTGTTCCCACACCACTGTCTCTACGCTTGTGATTTTAACCCTAGAACGCATAACAAGGGTCAAAATGACCCGAACGATGCTGCGCGCAGTGATATCTCAAAACTTACAGTAAATAAACTTCTGAAATTTCATGACTTTGTTTGCAATTTATACCCAAAATGATGGCAGGTTGTTTTTTGGCCAATTACCTTTTTTTCAGAATAAAATTGAATTTTTGTATAAATACCCCAAGAATGCATAACAAGGGGCTTTTTGACCCGGCACAAATTAACATTAAAAATACGTTGTATTCCGCAGGTAAGTGTGCCACAAGCTCCAAATTTATGTAGAATAGGCCTATTTGTTTATTGGCAGGTTTGTTGCGCTTGAATGGCATAGTGGCTAAAGCTTAAACTAATCGTGATATGAACGTTGAAAATACTGCACAGCAAAGATAAGACCCGTTGGAGGAAGACGACAAAGAAATGTATGAGTAAAGTGAGAAGAGCGACTTTGATTCTTTAGATGGTGTTGATGATCCAACCTATTAGCCTTTTAATCTGAACTCTCATTATTTCGATACCGAAGCACGGATTCAGTCTTAATATTTGACAGACTCTGGTTCAGAAAGTGAGAAGAAAATAAGGATCATTTCCAAGTTGCACCGGCATCACCCGATGGTTTATCTACTGCAATATACCCTTCCTCAACGTCTTCTGACACAAGCACTCGAACTGTAAAAGACGGAAGTTTCTGGAGTTCATCTTCATCTTCTCAAGGAAGATTTAGATGTCACAATGTCATTTATACACAATTGCACAAGGTTTCATCATCGGAAATTTATGCTCCCAAGGATGCTTTTCAGGTCTTTATCAGTGACATCATCGTTGAAGAAATGTTGCTATCAACTTCATCCTACCACACATGATGATAAGGCAAAAAATCCCTCAACTCCACAAAGTCACAAGAGAAGCTATGGTGAGATGTGGATTATCTTTCCAAAATGCATTGCTCCATCCAGCAAACACGTGGGAGAAGAGGAAGCAACGCTCCTTGTGCCCTCATGCGAAGGATAAGAAGGTTGCAAAATATGCTGCTCAAGATGTTGCAGACCAGTGTGCTCAGAACACAGCGTCGTGACCATCGTATGCAACAAATGCAGTGAATGAATGTCGTACGCATGTCATGTAGTAATCTGCTAAACATTATTTTTTCCTTTTTTTTTACCCAAAGTCTATATTATTCTTTTGTTAGTTGTTTCATTCTTCAAGTTGTTTTTCAATAAAATGCAGCAAATATTGTAGATGTCATGTCATTATACCGGAATGAACCAAAAAATAATAAAAGAAAAGGAATTTGGAAATAAAAAGTGCATGCAATAACAGTAGGGGTCAAAATGTCCCCTGTTATGCTTAGGTGTAAATTTTTTGGTGTATGCGTTCTAGGGTTAACTGCCAGCAAGTAGACTGGGTTAAAGCAACTCAGTCCAGATGGAAAATCTTTGGTTGATTGGGCGACCAAGAGCAATCTTGCTTTGTTGCTTATACCCAAAGACGCGCCCAGCTTTTTTTCTGGACTCTGGAACACCGGTACTAACCCAGATCTGGCCTTCGCAAGCAAAGGTCACATCTGCTGGCAACTTGACAGACGAATCCTGAAAAAGTTCCCTAGGTCTCAGCATCGACCATTGCTCATTAAAAGCTCCAAAATGGTTGCTTCACTTCCAAGTGAGCCCTACAAGCGATGGAAATTTTGGAAAGCCAGATGGAAAATGTACATCCGTTTCACCAACAGGCTTGCTCGGGACCTTACATCTCCGGACACTATCTGTGTTGATGATGCCTACCAAGAATTTTGCAACAGCTTCATCCATTTAGCGGAAAAGTCAATTCCACGCGGTTGTAGGATAAACTACAGACCATGATGGGATGCGGAGTGTGAATACCTCTACCAGGCGTTTCTTCGGGCACTGCAGGGTGTACGCTCTAACACAGCTGCCTCTGTCTTGCTTGGCAGACTTGATAAAAAGCGAAGGAAACGCTGGCCAGAGGCAGTCAATGACATCGACTTTACGCACTCCAGCCGGCTGGCATGGAATGCTATAAACAATCTGACTGGCAGGACTAGACAATCCTATCGTCCTTGTCCCATTTCTGCCAACTCAATTGCTTCACTGGTTAAGAATGGTATGTATAAGAATAATGATCGTGAGTTTACCAGACTCGTTCTCAACGAAGTGTCTGAGCTTTTGTAGCTCAGATGGCCGAGCGGTGTGGAGCGTCCGTTACTTGAGCTGTCGACTCGGGTTTAATTCCGAGTCGGGTCAAACCAATGACTTCAAAATTGGTATTCACAGCTTCCCTTGCTTGACGCTCGGAATTGAAGGGACAGTGTGGAGAACAAGCCGGCAAGTTTACTTGTTGTGCCGTTGGGAAAGGCACTTAGCGGGATTTCTCCATCTCGGTGTGGTAGACAGATGGCTGGCAACTCCTAAGCGAGCTCGTATAGCGCATTAACCGCTTTCTCGTGATAGGAGGATAACTATATAACTAAATATAAAAAAAACTGAATAAGCTTTGGAGGATACCTGCTGACAAATGTATCTCCGGTGACTTCTCCCCGGAAGAATTTGCCAGGTCCATTTAAATGCTAAAGCCAGGCAAAGCTCCAGGCCCAGATTCCATGTGCTCGGAGCTGATAATTCATGCCGGTACTGCCCTGAAATCTTGGTTAAACAATTTCCTTTCTTCCTGCATGCGCCAACTAAAAATTCCAAGCATCTGGAGAAGAGCGTTAGTGGTTGCCATCCCAAAGCCGATGAAGTGACCAGAGGAGGTAAAAAGTTATAGATCTATCTCTTTGCTATGTTTGAGATCATGGAAAGACTCATGCACGCCCGTATAGAACCAATCGTCGATCCCTTGTTTCCTCAAGAGCAAGCTGGATTTCAACGTGGTTGGTCAAATATAAACCAAGTTACTCTCTTGACTCAAGAAATTGAGGACAGCTTCTCGGGAAAATAGAAAGCTAGTGCTGTATTCGTGGACCTTACAGCTGCCTATGACACTGTATGGTACCGTAACCTTAACTAACTGCAAGCTCTTGCGCACACTGCCGGACTGGCACAAATTGTTTCCTTTATAATGGAGCTTGTCCGTAACCGCAGTTCACCCGGACCAGTGGTAGTGGTGCGCAAAGCAGGTTACGACACCTGAAAAACGGTGTCCCCCAAGGATCAGTCCCTAGCTCCTCTCCTTTTTAGCATCTACACCCATGACCTGCCTGTCACAGTTGCCAGGAAGTTTGTTTACGCTGACAACCAGACCATCATGCACTCTGCGGAAGACTGGCAGTCGTTGGAAGGAACTCTCACACAGGACATAGCAACCCTATCATCGTACTTACGGAAATGGAAGCTGAATCTCAGTACCACTAACACGGTCACCGCTGCTTCCCACCTGTACAACAAGGAGGCAACTCGTGAGCTTAAGGTTGCTGCAAAAGGTCCCATCCTGCCCTTCTCTGCTGATCCAACTTATCTGATATTTAAGCTGGACAGATCGCTCACATAGTGCCGACACCTGGAGTCACTGCGCAAAAAATTAACAACACTCGTTGGTCTTTTGAGACGCCTAGCAGGATCAAGCTGGGCGGCTGGTGCCAGAACGTTGCGCATAGCTACCTTGGCCTTGATCCACTCTGCTGCTGAGTACTGTGCTCCTGTTTGGAGTCGAAGTGCTCTCACGCGCCTCATTGACAAGTCCATCAACGACGCTTTGTGCCTGGTGACTGGATGCCTGCGTTTCTCACCAACGGACTACCTATTTGTTCTATCAGGCATCACACCGACTGAGCTTCGTCAAAAGAGAGCTACGCTGTTTTTGACTTGTCGTGCCCAGGGGCCTGGTCATCTTTTCCATGATCGGTTCACGTCCCACCCTTATAAAGAGCATCAACAGCTTAAGACAAGACACTCCTTTGTGCCTGCTGCTCTGAAACTGCTCAGAGATGCAAGCGAACGGGGCACCAGTGCAGCAAGATAGGCGGAACACAGGTGGAGCATTAGGTGGCGGGAGGGCATTTCTCGTCTGCATTCATTTTTTGATGATGGGGACGCCCTTCCACCTGGAATGGGGCTTCCCAGACCCACCTTGGTCCGGCTGAACCGTCTCCGGACTGGAGTTGGCTTCTTTCAGTCGTTAATGCATAAATGGGGCATGGCTTTCACGGCGTCCTCTGAATGTGGTGCAGAGAAACAAACCGCAGACAATATTATAACGCCCTGTCCCATATACCGCCATTCAAATGGAATTCGGGGTCTGCTCACTCTGAACGAGAGCTTGGCAAAGTGATGGCTGTCTGATGCGTGCCCAGCAATTTAGAGTGACACTACTTCCCGATGCAACATCGCACCCACACGAAGATAAAATGCTGTTCAGTAAACAGGATTTTAAAAGTGAGCGGTGCCACTACTGTACTTTCTCGAATATTGGTATCGGTCTCGAGTCTATATCAAAATAAATATGTAGTGTCGGTTTTAATACTAAAGTGTTTTAATTTCAAAATGTACATCTCGGGACTCACGTTTGACATGCAATCAAAATGTGAATCCAAAATGTAAATCTCGGTAATATGTAAATATATAATGTGTAAAACTCGGTAATATGTAAATATGTAACATGTAAAACTCGGTAATATGTAAATATGTAATGTGTAAAGCTCGGTAATATGTAAATCTCGGTAAAAAATAAATCCAAAATGTAAATCAAAATGCAAATGCATTTAAAAAAATCTAAATTCAAAATATAAATCTCGGGACACACTTTTGACACACATATGACATGCAAATTTGGGTTTATGCTTGGTAAGGGCACGACTCACGCATTGTTTATTCTTAGGAGAATGCAAGAGGAGTTTCGTGGAAGAGAGAAAAAGCTGTACCGGTTTTTTGTGGACTTAGAAAAGGCATTTGATAGGGTACCAAGAAAAGTGATGAAATGGGCATTAAAAATGAAAAGATTGGCAGAAGTGTTGGTGCAAGCAGTGATGAGCTTGTACGAGGATTCAAGGATAAAAGTTAGAGTTGGATCAGGAACATCGGAAGAATTTGGGATACGGGTCGGTGTTCATCAAGGGTCTGTGCTATCACCACTGATATTTTCTACTGTGGTTGATGTTGTGACAGAACATGCAAGAGAAGGATTATTGAATGAAGTTTTGTACGCGGATGATCTGGTGCTGATGAGAGAAGTTTTGGAGGATTTAAAAGAGAGGTTTCAAGAATGGAGAAGTGCATGGAAGACAAGAAATTGAAAGTGAATGTTGGAAAAACTAAGATGATGGTGAGCGGAACGGAAGGAGAAATTGTTTTGATAAAATAGATCCTTGTGGAATACGTGGGAAAAGAGTTGTGTCTAACTCTGTGTGTTGCACACAGAAAACGAATTGGTTACATGGGAGATACACAAAAATGAAAAGGGTAAGCTACGGTTCTGCATGACATTTTGTTTGTAGAAAATGCGCAGATGTTGGAGATGGCACGGAAGAACCAGTAGATGTATTATGCGATGAAGTGGAGACTGTGAAGGGATTCTGTTATTTACGAGACAGGCTGAATGCTTGTCGTGAATGTGCAACTGCAATGACCTCAAGAGTTATGATCGGATTGATGAAATTTAGAGAATACGAAGAGTTGGTCCATGAGAGCAGGATTTCTTTGAGAATGAAAGGGATGGTTTATCGCAGTTGCGTAAGATCAGCAATGTTATGTGGAAGTGAGACATGGTGTTTGAGGGAGAGTGCAATGACAATTTTAAGAAAAACGAAAAGAGGTATGGTGATTGGTTAGGTCAATATGTGGAGTGAAATTTGTGGATAGAAAGAATATGAAGGAGCTGAAGGAGATGTTGGGTTTGGAGGAAACTATAGATAGAATGGCAAAAGCGAATGGAGTAAGATGGCATGGACATGTGATTAGAAGAGATGATGATAATATGCTGAAGAACGCAATGATGCTGGAAGTGATTGGGAAGCGAAAGCGAGGACGGCCAAAAATGACATGAAAGATGCAGGTGAAAGAGAGGTTGAAGGAAGTCGGGTTGAAAATCGAGGAAGCTACAGATTGAACGAGAGAGAGGGAAGGTGTAAAAGCGATTGCGAAGGGGATGAGGTGTATCCGGCCTCCTTTGGTGACAAGCAAAAAAACGGATTGAAACTGGATGGATAAAATCTCGGGACTCACCGATTGTTCAACTGTACAGTAACATTACTTATTACATTTCTGGTGATGTAACATAGTGATAAGCCTACGCTGTGCGGTACGCATAAGTTTATTGCCATGAAGCCCACTCATTGGCTTTCCCACAAGGCAAATAACTAGCATTTTGCTTATCATGAAATCAATGGGAAACATGATAATACATTATTTACCCTGTCATGTTCACTTTAAGCGACCAAAAACCCACTAGCTTTCTGCATCGCAATATTATATTTATCATGTAATAATCATTTTTTTCCATCATGAATGAGAAGTTTGATTGCAATGCAGAAAGCTCGTGAGCTTTTGGACAACTTAAACGGGACATGTGGGACAGGACAATTGTGTAGCAACGTCAATGCTTCTCTGAACTCAAACTCCCTCTAATAAAGAATGCATTGTTGTAGCTATATCAATCGACCCCGATTTAGAATAAGTAATTTGTAAACACTAATCGAAGAACTGACTTAACTTTCGGCATTAGCACTAATACTTCAACATGATTCAGAGGTATTGCGTTTTGTGATGCACCAATAACGGCAGGGCTTAAAATGAATCTTTGCCAGATAAAGCAAACGCCTCTTACATCTGTGAACTTACGATTGCAAAAGAGCTCATCGTGACAGCAATCAACGTTGTGATGATGAAAAACAAACAGTCAAAAAAATAATAAATGATGAAGTAAAGATCAAAGCATGTAAGTAAGATCATCATATATTTTACCATTTTTAAAAGATTTGAGAAATACATGAATTTTGAACACTGGTCTTGCATACTCATGTTACTTATGCTTTTGATATCAAGTGCCGCGGTTCCTCAAAAAGAATGTAGGCTACTTGCTGAATCGTTTCAGATTGCGGTGTTATTTCCACAAAAAATTTACGTTCTTCCTTCACTCTACGCCACTGATTGGAAAATTAGTTTAAATTGACATAGGTATAGATGTTTGGCACTTTCGCACCATGCTTTATGTTCATCTCAAAAAAATACAGCAACGTAAGCTAGCAAATAAATATTGATCAGGTAACAATGACGTGCAGTGGGGCGTGGTTGGTGAGGCACTGTATATTTTAGCATCATGTTAGCAGCAATTTTTACTCATAGTATTTAATAAAAAATAAAAGTAGCGCGTAGTCAAAATACAACTTCATGGAACGTTTTACATTTATTTGTTATTTACAAAATCCATATGTCCATCTTTTTGCACCATGATATCTATCTATCACTTTTTTGTAGACATCTCTTTATTTTTCCGTACCGGTAGCTCGTGAAGTCTTTCCATTTCGATGAAGATTGTTCCCGCCTATGAAAGATGCTCTTTTTCGAAGCGATCTCCGTACGGTGTGAACAACGTGTTACATTGTTGAAATTAAGCCAAACACCCAAACAGAAAAAGTCGTAATATTGAAAACGATATTTCTTGTTATAGTATTAGCGCACTTTTTACAAATTTTACTTGCATTGTTTGTTTCCCCACGCGAAAAATGAATAAACTTTCTTGATTTGTTACATTTCGGAACTGTGAGGGCTCATGTTAATTCTCAACTTTTCATTTTAAGCGAAATCAGGTTTTAAATGTAAAATTTAGCGATTTGGCTTTGAATGTGAGCGGTCGATTTCTTATACTCTTTATACATTCTTAACTTCAAAAAATCATGTTTTAGTCTAAACATACTATTTGCTAAAAACTGTAGAGACAAGGATAACAGAAAGACGTTTTTTTAAATCACAACCTCACAGCCAGTCTGTGCTTTTGTACCAATCCACTGAAAAGGAGTAAAGTTATTTTGTCTTCCCTTGAGTTCTGGCGTAAAGACTGTAGGTGAGCCATTTTTTGTTTATAACTTAAGATTTAAATTGATAATTCAGTATAAAAAGTCTATCGAATTCAATACTAATTCTTCATTCAATTTGTATTAAGTTATTAACTTAACTTCAAACCATAAGCCTTATATCGCTTACATCGTTGAGCAATGCGCGCAGTGGCGTACATTTGTGGAAATTATTGAAGGTGATGAATCATGGCAGTACCAACTAAAACGTCAAGATCGTGTCAACTGATGGGGGGCTCCGCCCACCAGACCCCCTACCGCTATTCTTCTTTGCACGTTACCTCATTTTAAAAAGCTTGAGACTATGAACATGAACTTCTTCAACTATTATAAACTGAACAATATTTTTATAATAACATGTCGGTACACAAAATAAGCTGAACGTTTTCAGACGAATCGACAGCCTTTTATTACAGCATGATCAGAAACAAAAAGTTAACGCATAGTAAACTAACTAATACACGAGTCGTACACTTGCTATTTTGCTTTTCACTTGAATTAGTTTGTCCTGGGCGCGTTAGCTTTCTATTTTCGACCATGTTCTGATGAAGAACGGCAGCGAGGCCGAGTAGTTTGGAGCTTCGTTTTTACGACGGTCATGATCGCAAGGTCGATGGTTCAACTCCCAATCAAACCTGGTTGTTGCGTGCTTGGATAAGATGCTTCTATGGCAATTATCTCTGCTTGGAGGAATTTAACAAGCAGCAAATTGAAGAAGTCAGAAGCAAAATTCAAGCCGAAAAATCGGAAACAAGGGCAACTCCTAAGCGAGTCTGAATTGGTGCTATGCTTAGCGCCTCCGTCGCTTTCTCGGGACAAAAGAATAAAAATGAAGAAATCATCATCATCAAGGACTGTCGAGTTGTTCGAAAACGCTCAGCATATTTTCTGCATGTTATTTTCTAATTAAAAACGTTCTATGTTCTGAACTTATTATCAGTTGCTGCAATGTGGATAAAAAGATTTCTTCTCTCCCAAAGCTATATTAGACTACGAGCTGATTGCAAAGATAAAGCTAATATGCTGATAGCTGCTACAAAGTGATGAATCAAATAATATTGATTAATTTTTTTTTACACTTATTCTCGTACTGAAAATAACTGAGGTTATTTTCAAATTATATTGAACTGAAAATTCAACAGTAATTGAGGGAGACTGCGAAAGGAGCTTGCGCTCTTCGAGTCAGCAGCCACCCGTTAAATATGTCAAATGCGATCGGCTCCAGCCGCGAATCGAACCCGTCACGTAGGATCTGTCACCTGCGCGCGGTACCGCTAGGCCATGTCGCTGACAAATAATTAAAATGGTCACATTAATTAAAATTTAGAGGCACAAAAATGTGGAGCACCATATATCCCACAATTAAGAGCATGCCCTGGGTTTCCTTCAAAAAGAAATTGAAATTACTAGATAACCATAATTGTTAACTGTTTTCTGACTTGATCTGATAACCACACACCGACCTAGCAACCCAAATGTCTTTCGCTTTGCCTTTTCCCCCTGAACTCTTTTTGGTTTTTGTATTTTTTTGTCTTTTTCATTATCGTTTGTTGTTATTGCGTATTTCATATTATCATTTAATTCAAAGCCTCTATGCCCTACATCGTATCATGTAAATCTTCATGTTTATGGTGCTGCGCATGTTAGGAAGCATCTGACTGGAAAACCTAACGGTTGCTCGATGCTTCCTAGCCTTCGCACAAGGTTTTAAATGTTTTTTTCTGTATTGAATGTTGTGCTCTATTTTCGTTGTCACCTGTGCAGGCAAAAATAAAGAATACTACTACTACTACTACTACTCACTAATTGTGACGAAGTTTTTACCTCAAAAAAAGCAATTAAATGGAAATGTAATAATTTAATTTTTTCTACATAGTAAAATAGTCGGACGTCATTATTCATGTACTGTGTAGTGCCCATCAACAAAATCGTAGATCACAATATCTCATCGGCTTAATGGTACCAGTGCACTTACTGCGATTGCTCGCTGATCACTCCCTCCTCTGCTAACAATTTTTTTTTAATATTGGAAGTGATAAATGCATTATCATTCCCGCTCGAAAAATATCGGGGAGATGCATCCCCCTATCTCCCCCGTAATGTACGGCGTACGCCCTTGAATGCGCGTAACTTCCAGCTTGGCGCAAAAATGTTTTTATCTCAGTGACGTCACAATTTTTAGAGACTAGCCGCAAATCGTGTTGAATTTAGCATTGGAACGTAAAGACTCGAGACGAAAAAAGATAAAGGCGTGCACTAACAAGTTTATTATTTATTATGTAAATTTTGCTCTAGAAGTGATGCAGATCTCGTCCTGTCTTACGCTGCGTCACGCCTGTATTTGAGCAAAGAAAGCTCCGTGAATTTTCTGTGCGAATAACGTCATAGAAACCAATGAAGCAACGACGGGGTGAAGGAAAATGAATGAAAGTAAAATAGGTAGCGTCAACAGATATTTCAAAAGACAAGACATAACCATTTAAAACAAAATGATTTGGTTTTTACACATAAATTATTTATTCAGGGATAAAATTATTGTTGCTTCGCCAAGTTTTTTAGAAAGGTGAGACAGTGCTTTACCTGCCTTTCCTGACCGCACGTCCCTGTTACTCCCATTTACAATATGCTATCATTAGTTGGGGTAACTGTTCTATTACTTTAATTAAGGAAACGGCTACAAATTAAACAGAACACAACCATTCGTGTTATCAACAAATGCAGAATTTACCTTACTAAATTAAAACCGCTATTTGAAAAAATGAATCTTCTTAATATAAGCGCAATTTACGAACTTGAAGTCGGCAAATTCATGGCTAAATTACAGAACAAACAGCTTCCTGATTACTTCTCCAGCTTATTTTCTATGTCATCTTCTTGTCACTCTTTCTTCACTCGTAGTGTGGCAATCTCAAATTTTTTTCGTATTAGAAGTAAATTGAATAAAACTGATAGATCAATAAAAATTGCAGGTCCTAAAATTTGAAACAATCTTCCTAAAACGATTAAAGAAAACTTTTAAAAAGGTAAGCCTTTTAAAAATGCGTTAAAATGCTCCTTTTGCATTCACAAGAATTGTGACTATCGTAGAATTTATTAACTATTTTTTGAGAAAAATGTGCCTGTAATCCATTGTTACAATTGCCGTATACTGTAAATGTGTAATAATGTGTTACGATTCGTTTGTTGGTTTTTCGTCCTTTTCGTTTTTTTTGTTTTTGTTTGGTGTTTCATTTTATGTAAGCTTTTCGTTCATTACTTATTTTTCGTACGTTTGATGTGCTTCAATTAGTGAGGAGATGTAGACTCGACGACCCTTCAGCTTAATTAGCTGTCATGGTCTTTCGCATCTCCTCGCGGGACCTATTGATGCTTGTGTGTTATATTATATATAACTTTTTTGAAATTTGGTATATTTTCCGAAAATAAATTATGATTAAATGAATTTCTTAGACATGTTAGGTAAGGTTTATCCGCTGAAGTATGGTTCTATTGATTTTTTAAAAGAGACTCTTATCAGCACATTGTTAGGATATGCTATACTATACTGAGTCGTTCAGCAACAATAAGAACAATTTTGTAAACTTACTGTGACACTGATTATAAGAGAGAACATTTCCAGATAAATCCTTGTTTGTAACATTGCATTCCCCACAAAAACTAGATTCACATATGGTGTTGGGGTAGTAGGCTGGACAGCCAGTTGTGCCACAAACAGGAGGGTCGCACGAAAGTCTGTTCAGACCATTAGGACACGGTGCATCTGCAATGAAAATATTACTTGGATGAAGTTGTAAAGAAAGGTTTTTGCTACGAAACAGGAAAGTATTCTGAAGTTTTTAATGCAATAAAATAGCTTTCAAAAAAAAATATTTAAAGCCCAATTTTTTTCTGATGAGTATAGCTGCGTAAAACTGAGCGCTTTAGCGACCAACATCATTATCATTAATGTACGTCAGGGGAACTACACTTTGCAAAACTTAAAATCAAAATGTGTTTATTGTTTTGCCTAATTTGCCTCTAAAATCGAAGTAATAATGCAAAAACAGAAAACTGACTTATTGGGACCATAGGTAATTCTATGGTTAACCAACCACTTACTTTTCTAGTACAATTTTGAGGACTTTATATGGGGCGCCGTTTGTTAATTCAAATTTGTGAAACGATTTTCTGTTTATGTAAATAACTACCGGCTGGTCATTTTAAGTAAATGTTCAAAGATAAATAAACAAAATGCCTCTTTATCAAAGTCATTTTAATAAAACGTTCAAAAATAAATAAACAAAAATTAGTTTACAAAACAGATATGTCACAAAATTTTGTTGATTTAATAAATAGTCCATACAACGATTCACAAAATTTTATTTATTTAAAAAATAATCTCATACGATATTCCATCTATTGCATATTTAATAAATACTCATTTTAAAATAAACACTTAAAAACAAATAGACAAAAAATAAGTAGTCAAAATTACATTAAAATTTTGACTATTTGTTTCACGTCCCTAAAATCAATTATGGTGAATGCTGATTCGCGAAAAGAATTGCCCATAGTTATTTTCTCCAATCAGCAATCAACATGATGGATTTTACGTGCGTGGAATAAATAGCCAAAAATGAATAGTCAAAATTTATTGTGCATTTTTTGAGTGCTTTTTTTACTGTGAGTATTTGTTAAACAGTTTGTAGATCACTGCATGGACTATTCACTAAATAAACCATTTTTTTGTTAATTTGTTTTTACGAAAAGCTTTTTGGTGGTACAGAATTTCAAAACAGATTTAAAAAGCGCCGAAAACATCTTTTAAATTTAGGTAGTCTTGAAAAAGACTGTTTTTGAACCAAACATTTTCGTCTCGCTCTCTTCAGGGTTCAATGCGAGAGTTAATTGAGAAGGAAAAAAGTGGTCTATATATTATCATCAGCTTCATCGAAAAATCTGCAACAAAAAAGGGAAAAAAGGAAAAAGGGCTGTGATTGGTTGTTAAAAGACAGACGGATTGTGATTGGTCGAATATGGATGAATTTTTGAATCTAGCCCAACTATCGGAGAATTTGCAGTGAGTAGACAAATTCCTTTTGACGGCACAGAATAGGTTTCAGCGTTTTGATGAAAGTTGCCTCCAGCGCCCCCAAGTGGAAATTTGTTCTCGCTTTGGCTAAAACCGAAAACTGGTCAATATGATAGTGAGAGGCACAATCAGGATGTTGGATTAAGTGTAGACCAATAGCTGAATCACAGTCTAGTTGATTGAGTGGAGTAGTAATTTTGCAGTTACGTTTGGGAAGAACTTTGGTTGGATTTTCTTGATTGGCAACATTTCTCGTAAATTCGAAAAACAGGTAAAATCTAACGTTCAAACTTGTTTTAGAGCCGTCGATCCTCGTGTCATTTTCCAAACCAGAAAGATTCTGCCTTCAATCTATAAGGATGCTGTGCCCATCACTCATCAAAGTATGGTCGTATACCAATACGTGTGCCGCTGTGATTGCCGGTACGTGGGTCGCACATCCCTACGACTGCAAGATAGAATCAATCAACACATTCCAAAATCAATTCGAAATAAAGAAAATCCAACCAAAGTTTTTCCCAAACGTAACTGCAAAATTACTACTCCACTCAATCAACTAGACTGTGATTCAGCTATTGGTCTACACTTAATCCAACATCCTGATTGTGCCTCTCACTATCATATTGACCAGTTTTCGGTTTTAGCCAAAGCGAGAACAAATTTCCACTTGGGGGCGCTGGAGGCAACTTTCATCAAAACGCTGAAACCTATTCTGTGCCGTCAAAAGGAATTTGTCTACTCACTGCAAATTCTCCGATATTTGTACTAGATTCAAAAATTCATCCATATTCGACCAATCACAATCCGTCTGTCTTTTAACAACCAATCACAGCCCTTTTTCCTTTTTTCCCTTTTTTGTTGCAGATTTTTCGATGAAGCTGATGATAATATATAGACCACTTTTTTCCTTCTCAATTAACTCTCGCGTTGAACCCTGAAGAGAGCGAGACGAAAATGTTTGGTTCAAAAACAGTCTTTTTCAAGACTACCTAAATTTAAAAGATGTTTTCGGCGCTTTTTAAATCTAATTTGTTTTTGTTTATTTTTGTTCAAACATTTGTTTAAAATGACTATTACATAAAGAAACAAGAAAGTTTGTATATTTATTTTTGTTTATTTAGTTTGAACATTTATTTAAAATGACTATTTATTCAAACAACCAGAAAATTGTTTCACAAATTTGAGTTAACAAACGGCGCCCCATAAGCCTATTTAATTTGTTATTCAAGTGAATTTTTGACCTTTTTCGTGTAAAACAACGCGCATTATCAAGAGAATGTCTTTTTCGAAGGATTTAATGAAACGATAATTTTTAGGGTAAATGGCGTAACCTGCAGAAAGAATTTCACTACGCTAATAAACATCAGGCTTTAATTCAGAAATGTTCAGCCAAGTGACACACTAACATATCCTGTGCTCACGTGTGCTATATATTTTTGCTTTCAACCACTAAACACCAAATGCAGATGACGTTAAGATTTTTTGCAATGTAAAAACAAGATCCGCGAGCATTTATTTACTGAACAAGCGAGTAAAAGCAATTACAACTTGCAGTGGCTTAGAACAAAGGAAAGCTTAGTAAGTTTATAAACTAGTTGGCGAACATTTTTTTTTTGCAACAGCTCCAGTACGGAACGCATCAAAACAACAATACAAGAAAAATAATGCTGGGTTCGAGTACGAAGTGTGCTTACAACAAATTTTGCGACAGTAAAGAGTTCCATAATTTCATCAAGCGATTTTTTATTCGGCGTTAACGTATGGTGTAACGTAATTGCAGCCCTCCGATTGCGTTCAAGCATTAACCGACTTGATAAGTTACTGCTCGGGACTTACCGCGCTTTTTTTTAACCCTTTAACTCCCAAAAGGGTCAACTGACCCTTTTTGCTTCGTTTTCCTTAAAATTAACAAAACATACATATCATAGCAGGTTGAGATTTTTTGACTTTTACTTATTGTGGTTATCACACACTCCAATTGAGCGAAGAAAAAATTCAAGAAAAACATTATGCACTTTTGTCCAGTTTTACGCTAAAATTACCAAAAGGGTCAATTGACATCTATGACTACTTGCTTGCAGAAAATATCCCAAAAAAATAGTTCTATTCCAAATTGATGCATTCTTTGCGCATGGATGTGGAGCATATGCCACAAATATAACGAGAGCAGTTCCCTCACTTCGTGCGAGTTTTATTGGAATTGCAACTTCTGCACTTAATTCGTTTATTCGGTGGTAAATCTTCATTACTTCCATCGCTTCAATCGTTTCAATCGCAGCAAATGGGGCACTTTATGTAGGCAACTCCGTTTCGATGCGCAGAGCTTTTCTATCAGTTTGATTGAACATCGACCTCGATTTTGGCTGGACAAAGAAATATCCTCACATATAATACACGAATTCAGTGACACATTATCCAGCAGTTTGAAGAATGCTGCCAAAGACCATCTTCGACATAAAGCTTTGGTAGAGTAGGACCGAAGAATTTCATCTGCAGTGTCAACTTCATCTTTGTTGTTGTTATGATCCAGAATTACTTTTGGCTTTTTCTTCTTCCCCTCATGAACTTCTGTTGTTTTATGATCAGAGGAAAGCAAGAACACCACCTTATTTTACTTTGCTTTGTAGCTGAGTAGCAATGTGAAGAAAAATTTCGATGAATAAGGTGCAGCATGCTTTTCAGAGTGTTCTTTGAGACAACCCCAAATGCTGTCCTTCCTGTCTTATCTTAGAATTAATTGACACAACCAGCGACCGATAAATAACTATGAAGGCTTTCTAACTTTTACATCATCGTAACTTTTTAAGTTAATGCTGTATACGGCCCCTTCAAACCTCCTTTCAATAACTGCTTTCAATAACTTAAGGAGGAAAAATAAAGCCGCTGTAAATCTCAAAACTGGACGTTTCGACAACATAAATTCAGCTGTCATCATCAGCAGTGTATGCAAGGCAGTACAAAACTGTAAGAACTAGAATTTACAATTCTAACTACAAGTAATAGCATAACCCAGGCAACGGGTCAAAATAAGTATTATAATTATAACGTCATAAAATTATGTTGTCGAAACGTCCAGTTTTGTGATTTACAGCGGCTTTATTTTTCCTCCTTAAACTATTTTCGTCCCATATTTATTGCTTTCAATAAGATGTCACGCAGTACTTCTGTGTTAAGTAATAGTTATATATCATCTGGTTTTGTATGACGTAATTGAATTCCTTTTTAGTCAATTGATTTCAGATGCAAATAAATTAGGATTATTTGAAGAGCAAAGTGCCCAGGAAATTGCTTTCAAACAATATTTTGAGCGAGGGTCAATTGACCCTTTTGGTAGTTCTTGAAGAAAAAATCCGGTATTTCTAGGGTTAAATTGCTTTCACACCTTGTGGAAAAGTTTTCTGCGCATGCCTTGAGAGCCTACTCCAGTCAAATTTACAAACAACTCCGCTTAAAGTAAAAAAAATGCTCAATCATTACGGAACAAGCGCCCAAGGTTTTTTGACCGGAAAGGTCTCAGCAAATAATTCCTTTTTACATGGATAGCGATAACACCAAAAGCGAAATGTTTTCATTTGAATTTTTGTTTATAGCATTGAATAAACTTATTCTTACCATCTCCTTCGCATATTGCGCAGCAACGTTCGGCGTCACAACGTGTTGAGTAGACCAATATTTTTTGGAGAGTTGCATTATATTGCACATAGGCACAATAATTTTCACTCAATATTGGATGGTTATCTGCCCACGTAAAATTCGGACTTGGTTCAAAAACTGATAATTCATCCTTCCACTTAAAGACCCAGTGCCTTGTATCCTTATCCCAGAAGGTTCTTAAAGCCACCCAATGTTCATCAAAATCCCCTGAAAAAACGCAAAAACTCCATTGCATTAGTGATGATGCTTTAAAAATTTCAAAAAAAATGCGAACAGAGTTATACCAATTCGTTATGGACGCCATTTAAATTTTCAGCGGTTTTTTTATATTTTTATTTTCACGTAGGAAAATTCGGAGAATTCTTTTCCAATTTTTTTTAGTTTAATATTTCAGTAAATTGCGTGATATTTTGATAAAATTGTTTGTATTTGGTCCATGATCAACCGGCTTTGTAGCGAATTAGTTTGTTTCTGTTGACGAACCGAAAATAATTTTCCATAATTAAGAAATTCTTCCTCGACTGTTTATTGGGCAATCATTGAACGTACATACGTTAATCAAACTCTGGTGTACTGTATATGAACAAATATGATGATTGACGAGACATGATGAGTCGAAACAACGGAGCTTAATTGCTCTTGCAACTAACAGCTACATACTTGGTTTTGCGTGCAAAATGACCTGCAGTAAAAAACGAGAAATGCGTCCCTAATAAGTTGGAATTCAAATAAAAGGGATGTGGATAAAAACGAGTCCCGAATTTTGGACATGTTTTAATTGATAGGAGGTAATGGGATTCCATACAAGTTTATCATAGAAAAAATGAGTTCAAGATCACCTAGTAATGAGTCATCAGCAATCGAATCCTAATTAAAGTGCTGATGCGTTGAAATTTTTGTATTATGGTATTAGCGTAGTTCACACTTGCATGTTGCTTGCTACGAATTAAATTTGAAATTTTGTTTTAATTTTTTTGATGTCTTCCGACTGCAGTAAAGCAACAAAGCATAAAAAGTTTAATCTTTTATTTGCTAACTTATGTTTTTTTTTTTAGTTGGACACGCTAGTGATTGCACGAGTTTTTTTTATGATTTTCATGAAGTGATAGCATGATACATGGTGACACATGGTAGATCATGATTACAGCTGATATGGAGTTTATGAATGAGAAGGTTGTCGAAAAAAGTTTTGCATATATGCATCGTTAAATAAGCGATCCGTGACTTTTTATTTTTAGTGTCGTTTTTTCATACTGAAGGATTTCATTAGACAGAACAAGAAGATTTCAGCAAATTAAAATACATATCACACAAAAAAATGTAAAATATAAATCGTGTCATCTCAAATTTTGCGATGAGATTACAACTTGAAAGTGACTATTTTATAACGCTATATAGCAAGGGCGGGGAACCGGCAAAACGCAACGGGCCAAATTGGTTGCATGATGTTATTAGCGGGCTACATTTACTTTAAATTTGTAAATGTTGCCTTAAAGATACACAATTTTACGTCGCAAATTTACGAAGCATTCATGCTGAGTTGTTTTTTCCCCTAAAATCAGAGACTTTTGCGCAGTTTTTATGTCACAAATACAGCGTGTATTTAAATGTAAAGCAGTTTTAAGAAAGATTATTGTTTGCTCTGTTCTACCAGTGTGTTGAACACTTAACAGAGTTCTGACGCGAGCCACATTCAAAACTTATGCGGGCCGCATGTTCCCCGCGGGCTTCCCACCTCTGCTATATAGCATTAATAGGCAAATGTTCATAGCTTATAAATATAGTAAGAATAAGTAATTCCAGTTACAAATCAAAACCATTTTTCACTTTGTATAATCTGAAATGGCGATGTTAATTATCCCCCCAAATGAAACAGGGTTAGGCCTAATTTTCAGTTTAAGTGCGGATAAGTTAAGTCGGTATGGACAAGTTAGTATTTTAATCGACTGAGTCAAATTAAAAATTACGACGATATTGCTTATTCATTTTTTGTAGTTTTGGAAGAAAGATAGTGGGCCCAGCATGACGCAAAAAGCAACCGTTTTGAAACTTCATTGATGGAATTACTTACACTTTTTATTGCTGTGCCAGGCAAGCTCGCTGACTAGCTCCAGGACAAACTGGACCGCAACCGCTACGATCTTCCATCCTTGCAAGTTCTCCCTGCGATATTCGGTATAGCTGTTTAAAAATAAACAAAATTGCTTGTTTGTTAAAAGCTAGTAGTTATATTTGCGGAAAAAACATATCGTGAGATATTGGATATGGTGACTACTTTTGATAACAGAATTCTAGTTTATGCGACTCGATAAACCAGAATCCTGCTTATAATCTCATGATTTTTGTCGATCTGTAATATAGGTAATCTTAAAACGAATGGTGATCTCTCGCCGAAGGATACACCCATTGTTAATATAACATTTGATTACACTTTTAAGGTTGCATTTTTTCCAATTAACTTTTTTGGTTGGATGGTGTTGTCCTTTGTTAATGTTCGGGCAAAAGACAAGTTGGCTTAAGCTTTAATCACAAGTTAAACAGGCTCCTTAACTCGTTTTGGTCCGTGGACCACGTTGCCTATTCTAATAACTCCGTGGACCCCCAAGAAGATGAAAGGTCTCTATTGCAAAGGACGCAAATGGTGTGTGTAAAACAAAGAGCAAAAATAGAGTTTTCGCTGGAGGAAAACCCACAAATGGGCGTGTAAGGGCAAAAAATTTTTCAGCGCCAGAGAAGTCGTCCGTAAATCAAATTCAAATAACCAGGGCTGGGCACTCAATTCTTTAAATAGTAAAAACGATATCAACTTTTGCTAAAAACGCATCGTCGATACCAATGACGACACATTTGTCAAAAAGTAAGGACGATAACGGTACTCGGTGTTGATTTTCGGTGCTTTCAAACAAAAAAGATTTAACTTTTTTTTTTTCTGCAAAATGATGCCTTGTGTAGCCTTTTATATCAATCACATCAAATTCAATTTTATTTCAGCGCTCTTATGCATAATATAGTAGTTGTGCAGATTGACAAGATTAAATAACTGCGATGTAGGATGCAACGAAAGAGCAAAAACGCTCACCTGGTCTGTTGCACCCTCACGTTGATGAGAAAAAAGAATATTTACAATAACACAAACGAAACAAAAGCTTGAGCAAAGAAAGGTTATCCTTGTCTATTTACAATATTTACACAGTCACATCTGTGACATAAAAGCATCGATCGACTAGGTACACCACAGTGGCCCACATCAACAGGAGAAGCATTGGCCAACATGGTCGGCAACCAAAACATCAACACTAATCATTCTATCGTACGGTTTTTCAAACTATAAATTGCGTAGCCTCCCAATAGTGGATTCATTCTCAAATTTGTTTGAAGGCGCTCTAAATGTTTTTAAATTTATTTTTCAAAAAACGAGTAGCAAAAATGTTGCCTTCTAGTAAGCCCTATGGTTCATTTTTCATGATAGAAAAATTTGCCAGAAATCCTGATGATTTCCATGTCGATTGCGGTAGTTGAAGTGATGTATTGAAAAAATACAGTCTTAGTTGGCCGTTGATGTTTTAGTAAATGTTAGCTTGCGAAGCCAGGACTTCTTCAAGGGAGATGGTCTGATTGGGCCGAAGACAATGCATAAAAATTTGTTTTTTAAGGATCGCTGTTTTGGAGCACTTAGTAATTTTTTTTTCAAATTTTTGGTTGAGGAGGGAGCTATAGTCTTGACTTAGGCATGTTTTTATATATTTTTGGTCGGGGAGGGTTACTACCAGCGCTGTACACCCCCCCCCCCCCACTATCTACCAAATATACGGTAATATCTCACCAAAATCGCGAAATTTAGAAGTTTACGACTCGGCAAAATGTTCTGATTTTCTTTAAGCGCAGCGCCCTTTAATTTCCAATTTGCAGAACATAATAGGTAAGATCACAGCAAAAAGCTTACAATGCTAGAAAATTTTGTAGATGCAGTGCAGGAACAGATTCAGAAATGCAGTTTAAAGGAAGCAATTACATCGAAATTATTTTTGGTCACAATGATATAATCCATTGTAAGGTATCTTCTCAAAGGATAGAATATTCACCACATTAAGCCCTTGGCGCTTGAGTTTGAAAAAATATCTATTCCAGATTGGATTTATATCTTACGCAAAAAGTACTTGCTTAAAAGCGTAATTAAGCCTAGAAACTAACTGTAACCTTATAAAATATACCGTAACAAGTAAATATTTCGAACTGCTTACAATATAGAATTAGTCATAATAAACACTTTGTCGATTTTAGTTTAGAGTTAGGTTAGTGTTAGGGTTAAATTAGGGTTAAACTTGGGGCTATCAAGTCCTTTGTCATACTTTGCGGTGTTTAGTTAGTCCTTTGTCGTTCTTTGTCGCTCCTTTGCGGTGTTTAAAAGGACCAATAATTCCATAATAACGTTAAAATCATTAAAATATTTCAGCCAAACAGTTCTTTTGTTGCTCTTTTTAGCTATTGCCAGAGCCTGACCCGCATTCGCGCAGATTTGGGTAATCTACAATGAATAATGACGTCGCTTCAAATTGTGTGCTTTTCGACAAGCGATGCGCTATCTAGTTTTTCTGTACGATATTTATGGAATTGACCTATCTGCAGACACCAGTAGTAGGAGGCCTAGTAGTAGTGACTTTTATTTCTGCACAGTCAAAATAAATAGAACACAGCAATATAGGAGTTAAACTATAAACGGACCCAGAAAAAGGAAGAAACAACAAAACGATTCACATTGTAACATGCTAGCGAGGATGAAAATTGAAGATGAGGGAATTTGTAGGCATGGTCGCAACACGCGATTAAACTAAAATAGGGAAGATGACGGCGAGATAAAAAAGACATTGGAGAAACCACAGCTCCAACACCGCTATGATATAGTGGATAAAAATGCAATGGTAGGAACCATAACAGTGTGCGGCATTTCGAGGTTACTCATTGTCGTCACAGTGCAAATAGACTAACACGGAGACTCTCCTTGTAACGAATAAGAGCCCTTCTCTCCTTTAACCAGTCAAAACGCTTTCTTTTGTGTTATCAATCAATTCGGTCCACACATTCTTCATTCTGACTATTTCCCCTGAAGAGTGTCAGATGAAACACTTTGAGAAATTGAATCTTTTGCTTAATGCCATCTCAAAAACATATGACTTTTTGAACAGTGGTGCACACTGGGGAGTTAGGGTTGGGCGAACCGCAAGCATGTTATCTTAGCCTTGTTGATGATCTCGTAATATTCCAGTCAACTTTGAGAGACAACTGCTCAGCTATAACTGCATTTGACAAGACCATTGTATAATGTAGTGTCTAAGACAGGCGTTTTTTTCTCGCTCTGTAAAAATCAATTGGTAGTATAGGTTACCGGTATGCAGCTGCGCTTCTCACGCTATATTAATTCTTAGAACTATAAAATACTAAAACCCGGACCCCTGATACAACTTTTCGCGAAAATTTACTTTAGATTTGAGCAATTTTAGAATACGTCGTCGATTGAAATTATATGGATTTTTTGGAGTCTAGATTATGGCATGCAACGGCCATTGTGACACTTGGTATAATTTGTAACTCTATGCATTATAGCCTATGATTAAAATTATTGTCAAAGTAAGGTACGGGTTTACTGTTGTGGAAGCCCATTATAGAGACCTACGTCTAATGCTAAAGATATTGCGTAGTTTCAAACTGTTTATTTTTGAAAAAAGTCCGCATTTTTATTATCCGATTTTTATTATGTGATTTTTTCTGGTGAAGGAAACTATTTTACAACACACAGGGGATCTTGAAACTGCTGAGAATGCCTGCGCCAAGTTAGAGATAAAAGAAGACTACGATTTAACTTTGCTGTCACCGACGTCTTCAACCTGAAAACGAAGGCAAAAGGATGCAAGCTTGCATGCTCGAGTCCTTGAAAAAGAGAATTGAACAGTCTGGCAACATCTTGAAGGACATTGCAAGGACTCATAAACAGCCCAATACATTCAGGACAGCGTTTGCAAACTATGTGAGAGACAGTATATAAATAATGTCCAAGTGCAAGTACAAAAGGGCAAGGTCCAATATTAACCGATTACTGTCTGAGATCATGGAGTTTAGTGATAAAGATGTTTCCACGACCACTGTTCCTGCTGTTTCCACTGCGCCAGAGATGCAACAGCGTCCAAATGTCCCACCACCATTTGACCAGTATCAGCAACCTTTGTGGGGGACTCAATATTTTGGAGCCGAGAGTATACGCAGCCCAAATTACCGATACCAACTGATGCCAGTACCACCACCGCAACTGATTCAACAGCAACAACCGTTAAGCCAGCAACAGCTTAACCTCACCCCAGCGCCTTCAACCTCACCCCAGCACCTTCAGCGATTCTACTTGAATAAGCTACGTTATACGATGATTCTATCTGAATAAGCATAAGCTAAGGGCGATAAGCCGCTGGTTATAATTTGTATAATTAAATTAATTGAGTAGTATATTTTTATTGTGATCTGAATTCTGGTGACATTTGCACTATGCCTGCCTCTGAAGAGGAAGAAAAGATAATTGTTAACACCATTTTGTGGTACATCTATGATAGAATGGACTTTATGCACTTTGAACTGCTGAGCAAACTAGAATACTTTCAAGAGTCATACGTCAAGGAGGCTAAAAAATTTCTTTTTACTGCAGCAGCCTCTAACGATAAAAGAAAGAAAATAAGGCAAGGCGCTCGGTCTTCTGAATTCAACATCAAGGATATCTATGAACTTTTTCAAGACTTATCCAATGCTGGTAATAATAATCTCTTGTTTGCGACAGCCTCTGTAGCAGATTTCCACCATTAGATATTAAAAATATTAATGCAATGACCTTGATGAAAGATTTGAACTGTTTAAATGATGAAATAAGTCAACTCAAGAACGACAGACATGTTGTAGAACAAGATGCTGAGTTGAAGCAACTGGTGTTAGATCTGAAAGAAGAATTCCATCAGCTGAAAAAACACGTAACATCTGCTGAAGATCTTGCAGTACCAAGTCAGAAGCAGGATATCTCTAATGCCACAAGTGCTGCATCTTTTGCTAAAGTATTAACAAAAGCTGTTGACTCCAGGGCACCTGTTGGCGCAACAAGAAAATCATGTAGCACCGGTATTTCTGCTGGCTCTTCTAAAGCCCACATTAGTAAAAGAAAAGAGGGAGGCATGACCACTGCGAAGCATAAAATACAGGGATATACAACTTCTAAGTTGCCAATTGTTGAAGAGGAACACATTCAATCAGATTATGAATGGAGGGTAAACGAAAGTCCCAAGAGACAGAGACGTAAACTCTCCAGAGTTGGTACCTTACCATCCACAAACTTAAAAGCCGTTTCAAGACCGGTTCACATATATGGCGCGCAATTTGATCCCAACACAACAGAAACGCAAATGGCAGAGTTCATCAATAACCAGTTTAAATCTGCAACATCAGTCGATGCTGTAAAGTTGAAGACTCGGTATGACAGCTATGCGTCCTTTAAAATATCGGTCACCGGGGTACTATTCAATGGCTGCTTTAGTTTAGAAAATTGGTTTGTAGGTATATTAGTCAAAAAATTCTACAACCCGCCTTCTCAGAGGTCAACTGAAACACTCAATCAAAAACATGCAGAACAAGCTTAAAGTGGTGACATCTAACTGCCGAGGATTAAATTCTTCCATCGCACACATACATGCCCTATGCAAATCTCATGACATAATTTTACTACAAAAAATATGGCTAGCTAAACAGGATCTACATTTGCTTAACAATATTAGTCATAGTCATATTTCGTATGGGTAAAGCCCAGGTAATTTAGAAGATGGCATACATAAAGGTCGACTGTATGGTGGCACTGCATTTCTGTGGAATAAAACTCTGAATGCCTCACCTGTGCTAAATTGCGAAGAAAATATCTTTGGACTGAATGTCGTATTGTTTGATCAGCGTGTAGTCTTCATTAATGTGTACATGCCCTATTGCTGTAGTTGGAACATTGACGATTACTTGGACTATCTTGGCAACCTTTCAGCCATGATTGAAAACCTTAACTGCATCAATTTGTGTATAATGGGAGATTATAATGCAGATGAGAAGAACTCCTTTGGTAACCTTATGAACTTTTCTTCTTAAAAAAATGAACTGGTTATATCAGACTATGAGTTGTTACCTTCAGATTGATTTACATTTGTGAGTGAAGCGCACGGCACCACCTCCTGGTTGCATCACTGCTTTACTTCAAAATCTATGTTCAATTGTGTGAAAAATATTTCAGTTTCAATGGAGTACATCACTTCAGATCATTTACCTCTCTCAGTTATTTTTTCATATGACCACTTACCGAACCTGACCAAGTTACCTCAGTTAGTTAGTTAATTGCATATTTATCCTCCTATCACGAGAAAGCGATCAAAGCGCTATACGAGCTCGCTTGGAAGTTGCCAGCCACCTGTCTACCTCACCAAAATGGGGGAATCCCGCTAAGTGCTCTTCCCAACGGCACAACAAGTAAACTTGCCGGCTTGTTCTCCTCACTGTCCCTTTAATGCTGAGCGTCAAGCAGGAAAGCTGTGAATACCAATTTTAAAGTCATTGGTTTGACCCGACTCGGAATCAAACCCGAGTCTACAGCTCAAGAGACAGACGCTCTATACCACTCGGCCATCTGAGCTGTTAAATCATATAATAATGCCAAATTACATTGGGAGAAGTTATCGAGAGAAGAGCTTTTCCAGTATCATGAGGCTTCTGCGATAGCCTTAACTGGGATCAAACTGAATGAGGAGATCACAAATTGCAGTGATCAATTTTGTACCAGAACCGCTCGTCGTCGTCGTGTGGTTGGGCATCCTCTTCCGACGGTTTAGATGTTGACGGCATTGATTTTAAGCCAGCGTCGGGTGTCATCATCCAGGACCAGCAGACCTTGTATTCCTTTTGGTGCACGATGCAGGGGGCATGTACAAATGATGTGGTCTGCAGTTTGCTCAGAGGCACCACACTCACAATTCGGTGAAGGAGCAGCACCCCATTTTGATGCCAGAACCGCTCATCTTGATGCAATTCATCAGTTATACCACGATCTGACATCCGCCCTCATTTTCGCATCCAGTGGCCTAGCTGGGAGTCCTCGGATACCCCAGAATCCAGCTATAATACCAGGCTAAAATGATGAAGTCAAGACCTTGCACCGTGTTGCACGCAAATATTTTTTATTATGGGTTGCAAAGGAAAGGCCAAAGTCCAGATTAACCTATGAGGATATGGTATCGTCCAAAAAAGAGTTTAAGTATGCTCGTAGAGCAAGCTCGTAGAGCACATCCAAAGTGAAGAGGAGAAGAGCTGACAAATTAGATTCCGCACTAGAAAAAATTTTGAAGTCTTGCTAGAATGACATCAGCCAAAGCATCTTTTTCGAATAACATTGATGATGCCGTTGGTCCTCAAAACATTACTGAAATGTGGCAACAGTACTTTTAAATTCACATAAAAAGATAACGAACAAAACGAACAGGTGCAGCTTTCACTATGCGATAAAAAATTATATTGTAAACTGGACAGTCTTTTTAAGTAATGCTGATTCTATTCGCAGTCTGCTGTACAAACTTCCTTTAAGGAAGGCAGCCGGGTCTGATGGCCTGAGTGCTGAACATCTTATACATGCAGACCCCGTAGTGTGCAGTGTTATTAATATTTTTATTAACTTGTGCTTGATTCATTGTCACATACCTACAGCTTGCCTTGACCTTGTCTTAACCCCTATTATCAAAAGTCGTAATGGTGATGTTACTAGCAAAAATAACTATCGGCCAGTTGCTATTGCTACAGTGTTGTCTAAGCTCTTTGAAAGTAAAGTGGAGCATCACCTTATCACAAGCTGTAATCAGTTTGGATTCAAATCAGGCCATAGTACAAATATCTGTGTTTTTTGGTTGAAACAGATTGCTTGTCATTACAATGAATGTGGCAGTCCAGTGTATACAATGTATTTAGACGCCTCTAAAGCATTTGACCGGGTTCGTCATTCTACTCATTTGTGAAGCTTATTAATCGTAATATGCCAATGTGTTTTGTAAGGATTCTAGAGAGATGTTACTCTGAACAAACTATATGTATTAAATTGGTTAATTGCTTTTCCAAACGCTTTTCCGTAAGCAACGGGGTGCGGCAAGGTGATATACTAAGTCCGTACTTGTTTGATGTTTATTTGGATGACCTGTCCGTGCTTTTAAACAAGGCTTTACCTGGTTCCTATGATGGTAATCTTCTTGTACACCACCTTATGTATTTAGATGATATCTGCTGTTTTTGTACGAGTGCTAAAGGTTTGCGTTTGCTCTTAGACACATGCTGTAAATATGCAGATGATCATGGCATTGTATTCAATGGTAAGAAAACCAACTGCTTGGTTTTTAAACCCAGGAAGTGGCGATCGCCTGTGCCGGTACTGTGTGTTGATAACACTGAAATTAAGATTGTCAATGAAGTCAAATTTTTGGGCTTTGTATTAGATTCTTACCTTCGCGACGACTGTGATATTAAGCGTCAAACTCGGGCAGTGTATTGCATAGCTAATAAATTGCGTTCGAATTTCTACTTGTGCTCGTGTAAAAAATGTTCGTCTAAAGGTGTGAAAAATGTGATCTATCGATCGTATTGCATGCCTATGTACGGATGTCAATTATGGTGTGATTTTTATTCTTATAATTACTACCGGATTAGAGTAGCATATAACAATGCTTACCGCATCCTACATAACATTTCTAGATCCAGTAGCGTGAGATCTCAGATAGATTTATACCTTGCAATATAAAGTACGTTGAGAGAACAGTAAGCTTGCTGCGATACCGGTAGCTGTTTAACATTAAGTAACATATCGAAAAAAACTTGACCCAGTGAAGATCCCTCTGCACGGATGAGGATGAGTTAGCGTTAACACTTGACAAAAATACAATGACTTGAACCGTTTCATCCCTCATGCAGTGGTGTTTATGATGGTACCGGAAATTAAGTCGTATCGATTTGTGGAAAGATGCCACAACCCTATTCCCTACAATTCTCAAACACAAAAACGTTCCAGGCATAAGCATATTGCATGATGTCTCTCAAAATACTTCTTGAACTACAATTTGATAGCGAACATAAGAAAAATTCGGAAGATAACATATACCGGTAGTTTTCAAGTGAAAACCGTTTTCACGTATATTTTTTTTCGTTTTGATGATTTACCACTTTTGGAAGAGAGGTTAAGTTCATATAACCATAAGGTACCGTTTTCGAATACTGCGTATTGTCGTAGCCCTTAAAAATAAGTAACAGACAAAAGGTAGGAAATTACGTTGCCATCTTTAGTTCACAAGGTAACTGCACCAAGAGGTTAAAGGACTACTGTCAAAAACTTGGGCGAATTCCAGGCATTGATTTCACTGTCTAAATCATTTGGTCTTGCCATGGCACCGCACCAGCTTTTGAATTCATCCAGTGCTTAAGCAGGTTTCTCACTTTTTTCCCTTCCCCATTACGAGATGTGTTACTGCCAGGAACTGTATGAGTGTCTTCTAAGTTCTGGTCATGCCTCCATGCTCCCGGAGTAAATTGTGTGTTGATGTTTTCTGGAACGTCAACCGCATGGTATCGCATTCTCATTAAGTTGTGAAGGACAACGCAAGTTTTCACCTGTGGTGTAAAAAGTATTTTGAAACTGTACTTGAGTAAAAGTATTGTTACTCACGGCAAAACTACTCGAAGTAAAGTAGAAAGTATTGACTAAAAAAAGCACTTAAGTAAAAGTAAAAAAGTAGTCATTTAAAAACTTCTCAAGTAAAAGTATAGCGTTCTTAATCGTTAAAGTTTCAACTGCTCACTTGCTGATGATGACTTGCGTTGAAGGTGGCAAAATCGTAAACCAAAAGAAATTATTACCGCTCACATGGCCGAGTGGATAAAGCGTCTGCTTCTGAAACGATAGACTAGGGCTTCGATTCAGAGTGGGGTTAAACCAATGACTTAAAATTGTATTTACTCGCGTTAGTGGCATATTTATCTTCCTATCACGAGAAAGCGATCAAAGCGCTATAACGAACTCGCTTGGAAGTTGCCGGCCACCTGTCTACCACACCAAGATGGCGGAATCTCGCTAAGTGCTCTTCCCAACGGCACAACAAGTAGACTTGCCGGCTTGTTCTCCACACTGTCCCGTTAATGCTAATCGTCAAACAGGAAAGCTGTGAATACCAATTTTAAAGTCATTGGTTTGACCCGACTCGAAATCAAATCCGTATCTACAGCTCCCGAGGCGGACACTCTTACCACTCGGGCATCGCAGGTGTAAAAGTAGGTATTTGTGGCTTTCCTGCATGACGCTTAGCATCAAAGGCGACAGCGTGAAGAACAAGCCGGCAAGTTCATTTGTTGTGCCGTTCGGAACCACGCTTAGCGAGATTTCCCCATCTCGGAGTGGCAGACAGGTGGCTCGAAACTCCTAAGCGAGCTCGTTATAGCGCCTTTATTGCAAAGAAGGATACACTTATGAATAAATAAGCATTAAATCAGAAGCGGAAACCTGCTTAATTCTGGTATCACTTCAATTTTAGGTTTGCAATTTGCTTTTTTTCATAATTAAGGTTGAAAGAGAAATTCGATAGTCAGTAGTTTTGCTGCTAGACCTGCAGGCTTATGGAATTGGAATGAATATATTTTTAAGAACATATTAAGGATTTTCTGTAACTTGCGGTCATGCGGTTACGGTCTTCCAGTATTTACAAGCAACAGTGACATTGGATGCGACGCAACTTTGCAAAGCAAGATTTTAGGTGCAACGAGAAATTTCAAGTGAGACTATTTAGCCCTACTCAAGGACAACTTTGTACTTTTCTAAAATAAAAACTACTCAAGTAGTGTTACTTCATACTAAAAGTACTTAGGTAAACGTAAAAGAAGCCCAAAAAAAAACTACTCAAAAAAGTACTTGTTACCGAAAAAACTACTCAAGTAATCTACTCAAGTAAAAGTATTTCGTTACTTTACACCACTGGTTTTCACTATGGTCTTGACAGTGGAAGGTTTATTTTGCATGAGGGTCAGTAAAACTCGAAAATGGTTTGACAGAATTCCAAACGCGTTTTCTACTACTCTTCTTGCACGGGAGATTCAGCAGTTGGATATTCTTTCTTCGTTAAGACCCCGTTGGCTGTATTTCTTTATCATTGTCTCTCGAAGAGCAACGGCATCATCGCCTATGAAGTAATAAGGTACATCTTTGTAGTCATGGGGTAAAAATCTGGAAAAGGCAATGCGAGAACTCCATTTTCCGCTAATTCTTTTAGCTCAGAGCTGTAGTATATGTGAGCATCTGATGCTGAACCTGGACTTCCAACGTCTGCCCAGATGAACATGTAATTTGCATCTACGAGAGTCATCAGCACAACCGAGTAGAATCCTTTGTAGTTATAATACTGAGACCCGCTTTTGTCTGGGCACTTGAGGCCAATATGTTTGCCATCTAGTGCACCACATGCATGAGGAAAGTTCCACTTTTTGAAGAATTCGTCTGATTTTTTACGCCATTCCTCAGGAGTAGTAGGGCAGTTCATGACTCCCGGCAAATATTCATCTAATAATGCTTGCACACTTCTCTTACAATGATTGAATGGATACTGATCGGTACTCGCCACCCATATTGCATGGTGGAAAAACTGCTGCCTGAGGCGAGATGGCGCAAAGCCAGTGCAAGCTTTAGGCCAGGCTCCACAGGTGCCCTGAATGAAGTGCGCTATTTTGTTATGTTGGGACCTACTCTTTCCAGCAGCTCATCATGCATATCTGGAACCATACGCAAGAAATTCTTGAATGCTTTTTGATCCTCATTTTTAAGTTTTACCCTTAGCTGATCATATAATCCAAAGTGACGTTTTCTCCCGATCCATTTTCTTATCCAAACTTTACGTTTTCATCTTTTTTGCTTTATTTTCTTTAACGATATGAACTGCCAAATCCATCAAATCTTGCTGATGATGAAACGCAGGCACAGCAACCTCTATCATTTAACCGGATAAAATGAATAAGTTGCTCCCTTCCAAAGAATAATATACCATATTATCCTCTGAAAGTTCTGATACGCAAAGGATACGTTACTCATACGTACTATACGCTTTGCGTTCGCTAGATACACGTTACAAGCACCTTTACAATACGCTAGTCTCACGGACCAACGCCATACTACCGTATGAGAAGCGTACGTGACTTCTGATTAACGCACCTTTAACGTACTTCTAGCACGTATTTGCGTATGCCAAACGCGTAGCCGTAGGAGATGGGGATGCAGGGAATGCAACCGCATCCCCAATTTGTTTCATGTGTCATGCCGCGCCAATTATTTGGGCAAAATTTGGGGCAAAAATGAAAATTTGGTAATTATTTGGGTAAAATTTGACATTAGGAAAATGAATGAAATTTGGCTGTTACCTATGTGGAATTTAGAACTAAACCGGTTAATTGTTTATTGTTTGCCCTAATATAGATTTCAACAAAAATTTGCCCTAAGATTTTGGGGGGTTGAAGAAAGGTTGATGCAATTTTTGCTTCAAAGTTGAGTTTCAGATTACTTACAGCTTTTGTTTTGCACCAAAATATTGAACACTTAGAGTTAAATTCGCACAATAATCACCATTCCAGACGGTTAGCTTAAAAAAACGGAAATGTCTATTTCACCGGAAATTTTCGGTTACCAAACTTGGAAAATCGGGTTTGCGCAACCGTTTTTCGGTTTCTGTAATGCCATTCTCACAGTAGGAAAACCATAGGAGTTGTTAACGGTTACGCAACCACGATTTTCAAAGTTCGATAACCGGAAATTTTCGGTGAAATAGAAGCTTCCTAAAAAAAAATTGGAAGTTTTTGCCCAAAATTTCTCATTTTTCACAAATTTTGCACCTTAGAGGGAACAGTGCATTTATTTTAACAAATTTGTTTTTAAGTACTCTGCCACGCAAGATCGAGAATTGTCATCTCGTAATACAATGTTTATATATATATATATATATATATGCAGGGTGTTCATTTATATGACAAATTGTATCAGGATTTTATGAACACCCTGTATATTAACATGGTTTGAATCAGGGGTGTGCAACCACGGCCCGCGGGCCACAATCCGGCCCTCCAGGCCCGTCAATGTGGCCCTCGACGATGGCAGGACAAACAATTTTTTTTTTTAAAATCGATTTATTTAGCTATTTGTACCGTCTATAATACACGGGTTGTGTTTAGCATTTTATAATTTTATACATATTTGACGGTGACTGGCCCTCGACGTTGTTAAAATTTTCGAAAGTGGCCCCCCAGTGAAAAAGGTTGCACACCCCTGGTTTGAATAAACAGATGGGCTACTACCAGTACCAGACTACCTCCCGGTAGTAGACTAATTGCGTTTGGACACTTCAGAAACAAATGCAATATCCAGCTAAAGTTAACTTCCTTGTCAAAAAATCAATCAATTTGATGTAAGCAGGTGTGGCTCATCCCACAACATCTTGTAATTATTTACTGCCTTATATTTGATTGTTTATTATGTTCTTGACTAAGCCGAAGCAATGTTTTTGCTCGTTGAGCTGTGAGCAGTAAGAAGTTTTGGTAGTTTGTGCTATTTCAATATGATTGAACAGTTAATCTGTAATATTGTTTAGAGGTATTATTCAGATCGCATCCCATATAAAACCTAAATGAGTCTAAAATCTGTTTAGATCGTTCATTGTTACAAGACCTCAATAATTTACATTTGAGCAAATTTCAAAATTTTTGGCCAAAGAATGTAACATTGGCGAATTCCCTGGAAACCTCCACTCACAGCAGGCTATTGCATGTAAAGCTTTGCGTGTTTTTAATTTGCTAAGTGTTTGTAAAAGTGATGGGATTTTGACAAAATTTGGGCAAAACTGTAAATGAGATTTGGGCAAAAATAGCTTGCATCCCCCAAACTTTTCTTTCCCCTACGGCTATACGGCCAAACGTATGAATAACGTGTAATTCATACGTTGGCATACGCTGAAAAGTTACGTGCATGCATGCAACTTTTTTTTGAGCTCTGCGTATGCCAACGTACACCGATGTATACCAGCGTGTTTATAACTTACTTGTAACGCATTCCTAGCGTACCTCAACGTATATCAGCGTCTGCGAATTTTTTTTTCATACGCTGACACACGCTGAAAAATACGCTATAATGTAAAACAGGCTTTAAAGACATTATGCAAATTCAGTGATTTTGCTTATTTACTTAACTTTCATTTCAATTTCGCTATCGGCACGGAAGATCTTGGGTTTTATTTTTGTCTTGGTTAAATCAGGCGCTGTCACCACCGCTGCGACGTTTCTGTGCTGCCAATGCGCTTAGCCGCACAGATGGGTTCCGCCACTCGTTACACTCTTCGACATAATACCACGAGCACAATGAACATTTGTTTTTTCAATTCATTTTAATTAAATATTTGATTTTATGACATTTGTTGCTTTAAACGCAATGACAAGAATATAGAAAACGTTATTACGTTTACGTATTATCGCTGAAGAAACTTCTAAAAAATTACGATAGATTTGCCCAGCGTCCTACATGTTTTAAGATGCTGATCTTTATCTTCGAAAGTTCAAATTAAAATTACAGAAATAAACTGAGAAGTTAAGCAGTGAAACTAAGTTTACAGAGCAATGTAGTAGTAGCGTGTAAGCAAGTAGGCCTATGCCACGACAACAAATTTTTATGTTGTTTGATTTTTAGAACCTCTCCTGTAAAATAAGCTGTGTGTGCCCCTGTTTTGATGTTCCATCTTGTCTAAGTTAATCCTCAGTGAACACTGTTTTGTTGAATTTCGATTTGCAGCTATGTTTGTTCAGTGTATAATTCTAAGAGTTACTCTGACGTTTTCGTTTAGCTTTTACTTAAAACTGATCAGTTTAGGCCCTATTAACTTTTTAGGGGGAACATCCCCTCACCATGGATCCGCCTCTGTTAACATAATGATATTGATAACAAGTAAAAATCATGATATTGCCCTTTTTATAAAAGCTATTCGCCTCAACACTGACAAACTCTTTGTTATCGATGCGGGGTCTCGCGGCAGAATGGTGTTCAACTAATACGTCATAGCCTCTCTTTTACTGAAATGAAAAAAAGAAATAGGAACCAGTTACAGTAGTTATGCAATTTAGAAGAAAAAATCTAAAAAAGTAACAATATAAATTTGCTAAAATGTCGGGGCACATGACTTTAAACGTACTGTATTTAAGTATTTACGGTAATTAACTTCCCGTGAATCGGATTTAAAGCTAACAAATCAACTTTAACTGAGTTACAAAAATCTGGAAGCAAAGTTGTGATTAATCTTTTGTTAATGTTAATATTTTGAAGACAAAGCTTTTTATTAACTTGCCTATCATTGCCGCTGTTATTAATTTTTATTTCGCCAAAACACCAGGGAGCATTAATTATATATTACTGCAGATATTTCAGCAAAACGCAGATAGCCCAAAATCTGTTGGGATACTGCGTGCCCGTATGATCATTTTGAATTTTTTGAATTTTGTAGCTTATTCTGGTATCACGAGAAAACGATCAATACGCAATTTTAAAATACGCAAGCTTATAAAACTATGTACAGTATTCGTGAATTAAACATTTGGTTTGTGAGTGGTTGGCGACCATAAGTTCTTTCGCCTCAGTCCTGAACTGAAAAGGTGCTATATGATCTCTAGCCTGTAAATTTTCATAGTTTGTTTGTGTTTATTTTTTACCCTCGACAAAAATTAATTGATGGCAATAGCTTACTTCGCTTGGATATGGAAATGTGAAAAAAATTGCTGCGCTGTTTAAGTTATTACCAAGTTATAGATATGACCGGCCGTTAGCTCAGTGGCTTAGCGCGCACGCTATCGGTGCGGAAGGTCTTGGGGTTCAAATTTCGGGTCGGTCAAATCGGCACAGTGTCGCCAACGGCTCGCCACCGCTGCGACATTTCTTCGGAGCTGTGTAAGTGTGTAGCCCTGTGTACCTAAGCCGCGGAGATGGACCCCGCCACTCGTTACACGCTTCGGCGTAATACCGCGAAGATAATGAAGATTTGATTTTATTATTTGATGTCTGATTCTCGATATCGGTTTTTGCTGGCTAGTTATGCTGCCTTCTGATATTTCTTTTTGAGAGCTGGTGTCCTGGCCTATTAACAACCGCATAAAATTACTCAATTTCACTTATGGACTCCAGTCACGTTGCCTGCAAATCGGTTTGTCTTGAAATCAAGTTATGGAAAGCCTCATAAAGCGTCAAGAACCCGAGCCAATACAAACGAAGTTAGTGGCATGAAGAATGAGGCTCCAATGCACCCCGGCAGTTACGATCCTGTTTTTTAGCGTTTTCGCGCTTCTATTACGATTTCCTCTATATATGGCAACGCTATGTAGGCTACAAAGAGTCGAAACGTTTAGTTTCACGCAATGAAAAGCCAGTTCTAACTTTATATATTAGTCTGCAGCCAGTCGAGACGTAGAAGAGAGTATGTCGACAGCGCCGTATCGTTTCGACGACGACATCAGAAGGTGGTGGTTCAATTCCTGCCTTGGCTTCGTTGTTAAGTATTAGGGTATGATGTTTTACGATGATCGTTTTTGGCGTATTTTTGTTCTAAAAAACACAGGTTCGCAGTCTTACAACAATTAAAAACAGCCTAACGCTGAATCTAACTTTGCATAAACGGATAAGCTACCTGTTCATGAAGAGCCTTCCATGAAAAAACTAGCAAGGATGCGAGAAAATGCTGCAAACACTCCAAAGGCAATGTGCTGGTGCGGTCCAGTTTATCCAGCAGCTTCGTTTGCGAGTTTGCTTAACACCGTCATTAAAAGCATCAGCAATTCGATCTGTGAAGCTGTTGAATCTGATCAAAATATATGCGAATGAATTTTCTATTACGTAGCCTACGTTTTATCAATAGAATAGTAGGCCCTTAACTTTGTAGGTAAAAGCAAAAATAAAGTCTCCAAAAAACGGCTGTTGCAAATTAACCCTGTTTTTATTCAAGTTTTAAGGGCAAATTTGCCCTTTTTTAGTGATCAATCAGAGTAATAAAAATGCGGATATCTTGATACTTCTGACTTTAAAATGATGATGTAGATAGGCCTCCAGTTATTTAGACAGATTTCGCTTCTGCTCAAAATTTAGTTGCCACTTGTCGATAAGTTGTCTAGACGCAGTTTGTTTGCAGAGAGCACTGTAGTTACCATGAGAGTGAAAATAGTTTTGTTTTTACTCTTAAAAAGAGCGGGGTAAATTGGTTGAGACTAAGAGCATCAGCTTGGTAGGCAAGAGACTGGTGTTTTATTTCCGGTCAGGTCACACCAAAGACTTTAAAAATCGACTTGTATTTGCAGCTACCCCGCTTAGCGCAGTACTCAAGCGAGAAGTGTGTATGAGCAGTTTACTGGCTGTTTGCACATGGAGTTGGCCAAGTGGTAGGTTGGTTGCGCTTTGGAGCTGACTTGGTGGGTTTGATGCTCAATTAGATCATCTTTCATGATGCGCATTCTTCACTATCATAAAAACCAAAGCTGCAATTATGCGGCTTGGAAAAAAAAGTTAACTGGGTGTTTAGTTGGTTTTGTATTTCCACTAACACCGTTCAATTATATTCATCATTGTTACTTAATGAGTAATCCGCCGCCAGTTAGAAGTGGCCTACTTCAGTGTTCATCAGCCTTTTTGACCGACTTTCACTTTCACCTAGATCTTTTTCGTGCGGCACACTGAACGCGTATAAAAAAAAGACAGAATTAACAAGTTTCAGGACCGTGGATCTTCGGAGAGTACACATCAAATTTTAGCGACAAATATTGAGACAGACGCTGCTTTATAGTTATTTTAGAGATGCTTATGAAAGATAAATCGAAGATTTTTTTGGCTGAAAAACAGTTCTTGTTTCTTTAATTTTCTAGATTATCCATCAGTTACTTTTTGTAGCTGTTCTTTCAATAAGCCTTTCACATATGAAGTTGCGAAGCTAAGCACACTTGATTATACTTAAATTTTATGTTTAAGGCCTATTTGAACAAAGAAAAAGAAACAAGACACTTGCAAACCGCAAGTTATCCCACCTCAATTTAAATACATTAATCACGAAGAAAATCAGTCATCTTAAGTAAAGAACTAGACACAAAATTCACAATTGACTGAGTGTTACTATAGTGGTGTTGCAAAGCTGCAACCTATTGTGTAAGCTGCAGCATGAGAAAAGAAATCGTTTGAAATTGGTTTATTTTATTGAGACGAGTAACCTCTCAATAGAAATTTCGATGATCTGAGCGCGTCGCTTACTTAAAATTCCTTCGCAGCCCACCGGCAGAAAAGCGCTGGCCTATGCCAGTGGTTCCCAACCTTTTTACATCAGCGGACCGGATAAAAACTAAACAAAACGTTCACGGACCGGCAGTAAAGTTTCGCAATTATAGTATGGCTAATTTCAGAAGCTAACAACCGTATTTGTTAACCATCAGCTAAATTAATGGGAGAAAATAACTCAATATTTTGGCATTGGCTACATACTTAAACATAAAAATTAAAACAAAACTTCAATCAGTTCAAGCAATAATGTCAATTTATGAACATACAGTCGAACAAAATAAGGCATTCAATAGATTTTTTGCAGTTTTTTTACTGAACCCAAAGGTGATAGAATTGCTTCGCATGAGTTGTGGGAAGAATATGTTTTGGAGACCGGCAAAAACACTAACGCACACCGGCGGTTGGGAACCAGTGGCCGATACAATGTGTGATTGAGTCGTATTTCAACATTTTTATGTTTCAGCACAGAGGATGTAAGCAGAAAAAGTGTGTCGACAACGGACTTCGTTAGTAGTTTAAGTCCCAAAAAATGATTATTTTGGGCAGAAGCGGATCCAGAAAATTTTGGAGGGGTGAGGGATGCAATTTTAAATCACGTTGAATCTTAACCAAATGCAAAGACATTAACACCACTGAAAGTGTAGCGGGTAAGTATTCTGACTCCAGCGACCACGCTATAAATCCTTTATTGCTGATGCTTCAGTCATTAGTCACGTCGAATGAAAATATTCCTCGAATAGTAACAGCGTTGAATAAAATGAATAATGCTCGAACAATATAACTTCGAGATGAAATTGAATGAATCCTTGAATAATAATCATTTCGACTAAAATCATATGAATAAATCTTTCATCACAACTCCCACTTATATATAAAATTTTAGGAGATCTGTATTGTCTTTTGCGGGTAATTTGAATGAATCAGTGGCTATGCTATGGGGCGCCGTGTGTAAAGCTATGCAATATAAAATTTTGCATCATTTTTTTTGGTTAATTTTGGTTAAATTACACGCAATATCATATATTGTTGCAATTTATCAATATTGCTGCAATATGTGTTAAATTGTTGCAACTTATGTATATTGCTGCAATTTGTGTAAATTGTTGCAATTTATCTATATTGCAAAAAAAACTTTAAATCGCCTTTTAATTGCCATGGTGATACGCTAACTAAAACAGTCAGTGTTGCCCTTTCCCTTTTTCCATAAACTCATGCAGTGTACTGGCCTGAGGCGCTGTTGTACTGACTGTGCAGTGTGCGCTTATTGGTTTGGCTGAAACATTTAAGCTACTGGTTAAATGAATCATTTAAGCTACTACTGTTAAGCTACTGGTACCGGTATCCTTTGGAACAACTAGTATCAGCTCCCAGGTCCAGTTGGGTTAGGTTAGGATTAAGTTCAGTTAGGGTTCGTTCAGGTACAAAATATCGGTATCGGTAGACTAGTTTGACATTTTTAATTTTCCAGTTTACCGTATGTAACTGGCTACTGGTGTATCGGTGTGCTGATCTGCTGATGTCAGGATGTAGCCTACCTGCTTTCTGTGGACAGATCACAGAAGTTACTGTAATCTGACATGTTTCAGCCATACAACATAAGCGCACACTGCACAGTCAGTACAACAGCGCCTCAGGCCAGTACACTACATGAGTTCATGGAAAAAGGGAAAGGGCAACACTGACTGTTTAGTTAGCTTATCACCATGGCAATTAAAAGGCGATTTAAAGTTTTTTTTGCAATATAGATAAATTGCAACAATTTACACATATTGCAGCAATATTGATAAATTGCAACAATATATGATATTGCATGTAATTTAACCAAAAAAATGATGCAAAATTTTATATTGCGTAGCTTTACACACGGCGCCCCACACTATGCCCCACTAGCACCAAAATCCAATGTGACTATAAAAATGATTCATAATAAAAAATATAAGAATTAAACCAGAAAAATGCACCGTGACCATACAAGTCTTGTTAACAGCACGCACGCACTAGATCGCAATATGTGTCTGAGTCACCGCCCGTTGTGTCGCGCTCGTCTGTTCATTGTTCAGTCTACGTCACTTGCAAGCTCGCAGACGTTTGCTCTGCAGTTTTCGCACCTGCAATGCCCATTGCCCAAACGCCATAAAAAGGCTAAAATAAGCCCTTTGAAAATGTCTCATGTCAGGGGCGCATTCAAAGTTTTTTCAAGTAAGGGGCACCAAATTTCGACATTTTTCAAGCGCATTTTTTCAGCAGAATTAATTTGAAGCACCTTGGGGAACAAAAAAGTTTTTTTGGAGATCCGCGGCCCGGAAAGTTTTTGAGAATTTACTAATTGTGATGGCCATTTTAGTGTTAAAACAAATTTCGCTTAAATTCTCCCTTTTAATTCTAAATGCTTCACCAGAAAGGCTGTTATGATGCATTATATTTTGTTTGCACAATTTCGATTATGCGTGGTTAAGGCTTATTGTTATCAAAGAGGTTAAAAATTATGGAAAAATAGTATTCATAAAAAAATTTTTGAAAATGGCTGGTGGGGGGATATGATGATGATGATTTATTTGCGAGTACACGTTCACGAACAACGAACACGAAAGAATACATCTAAACAATAGTTTATCTACTCGCAGGGAGACTGCGAATGACCGGTTAAGGTCTTCGAGTCAAGCAGCCACCCATAAGACACTGGGATGTAGCGTCGGAAAGCTGATAAAAAAATAGTCAATTAAGATTGATCAGGGATATTGAGAATAACCTTTTCACTTAGTACTGTTCTCTAAACATTATAAGTATTCATTGAGAAGAACGTTTTTGTAAATAAGTTTAAATTTAGGATACGGTTGATTTTTTAAATCACATGGAATGGAATTCCAAATTTTCACTTCTTTATATCGAATTGAATTTTGGCATCTGTTGGTTGAGAATTTAGTAAGATGAAGATCATTATGCGCTTCTGATCGAGTGTTGCGACGATATATATTTGATATTTTAGCAAAGAGTGAAGAGAGAGAAGAGGGAAGAGTTTGCGTAGAGTGGTGATGCATAATTTTTGCTATTTCATAAGTATACAAATCACAGATTTTCAAAATGCCTAATTCATGAAATTTAGGCGTGATAGGTGTACGTATTTCAGAATTGGTAATTATTTCTACGGCCTTATTTTGAAACTTCTGAAGCTTGTCTAAATACGATGGAAATGCACTACCCCAAACAGTGAGACCGAATAAGAAACGAGAGTGTACTAGGGCAAAATAAAGATCTACTAGGGAAGACGTTGGAAATATGTAACGTAGTTTGTTTAGTTATGCCTACAGATCTTGATATTTTAGAAGTAATTTTTTCGATGTGTGTTTTGAAATTTAGTTTGCTGTCTATAGTAATACCTAAGTATTTATAAGAGATGTAGCACGAAATCAACGAATTATTTAAGACAGATTTATGTGAGGTATAGGGGCATTTAATTTAGGAGGAACGATTATGACAGCCGATTTTTGAGGATTGATTTGTAGCTGGTTCGCTACGCATCAAATGTTTAGATTTTGCAGCTCAGTATTGCAATTTAATTCAAGGTTTAAGAGCGATGAGTCGCTGAGAAACAGGCAAGTGTCATCGCCGAACAGCCGGGGATTGCACTTAGTGCAGGGGTTCTTAACCGGGGGTAAATTTACCCCCTACCTATCGAGGGGGGTAAATTTTATGAGTTAAAGACTAAAGAAAACTTTAATTTTCAGTAATGAAATAGCAGTAGTGGTACAATGGGGGTAAATTACACTTCGTTTTTTTGGCAAGGGGTAAACAAGACAAAAAAGGTTAAGAACCCCTAACTTAGTGGCATTACAAAGATCGTTCACGTAGATAAAGTTTTTGCAGAAGAATTTTGGGTGACGCTGTATCAAAAGCTTTTCGAAAATCCATTAATAATAAAGCCGAATATTTTTTATCTTGGATTGAATCATAGCTAAAGCTAGTGACATCTAGCAGTGCATGCACTACAGAATGATTTTTTCTAAAGCCGTATTGGTGACCATACAAAATTTTTTGCTTGTCGAAGAACTTCAAAAATCGCGTTTTCATGAGTTTTTCGAGAACTTTGGATCAACAAGGAAGGAGAGAGATAGGTCGGTAGTTGTTAAGTAGTTCTTTATTACCAGATTTAAAGACTGGAATAACTTTGGCAGTTTTGAAAATTTGAGGAAAATATCCCAATTCAAAGACGTGAGAGAAAAATTGAGCAAGAATAGGCGCTAATACTTCACTACCTAGTCGCAAGAAAGGGGATGTAATATTATCGTGTCCTTGGGCCTTGTGAGAATTTAGAGAATTAATGATATCATAAACTTCGGTTGTTTGGGAGGAATCTAGAATAATGGTATTAATTACAGAATTTTTTAGATATTTCTTAAAAGTTGTATCGTTGTTTTGTATTGACGGAAGCATTTTTTGCAATGTTTGCGCCTATCTCTGAAAAATAATTATTGAAATGTTCAGATATTTTAGTGGGGTCTTCCATAACTCCATTATCAGTCAGTAGTGTAGTAGGTTGAATTGGGCGTTTTTGGGATGGAATTACTGATTTTATAAGTTTCCACAATTCTCTTGAATTATTTTTCCTTTGTGAAAACGCTTGATTATAATAAAGTTTCTTTGAAAAGGATTTTACTCTTGTTAGCTTGTTGGAATATTTTCTGTAAAAGGTTTTTTGAAAGTTGTTACCATGTAAAAAGCAGGTTTTGAAAAGTTTTTGTTTATTTTTGATTGAAATCAACAAGCCTTTTGTTAACCATGGATTTTGTTCCAGGCGTTATTGTTTATGGACGAGGTGATCACTGGAGCATGGGTATCTATGACTTTAGAGATGTTTTTTACTAGACTATCAAAGTATTCATCTATTTGTTGGTGCGTTAAAATTGAATTCATTATATCAAATAATATGGGGTTGAGAGCAGATTCCAAATCAAACAGCTCAGAAGGCCGAGTGGTATAGAGCGTCTGTCTCTTGAGCTGTAGACTCGGGTTTGATTCTGAGTCGGGTCAAACCAATGACTTCAAAATTGGTATTCACAGCTTCCCTGCTTGTCGCTCAGCATTAAAGGGACAGTGTGAAGAACAAACCGGCAAGTTTACTTGTTGTGCCGTTGGGAAAGGCACTTAGCGGGATTCCCCCATTTTGGTGTGGTAGACAGATGGCTGGCAACTCCTAAGCGAGCTTGTATAGCGCATTGATCGCTTTCTCGTAAAAGGAGGATAAATATGCAATCAACTAACAAATCAGTACGGAAGTTGTCGCCATTTATTGAGTTAATGTTACGATAGAAGTATTTGGCATTAGAGTTAGTTTTGTTGAGGTTAGAATGGGTAATAGATACAAAAATTGGAGAGTGATCAGAAATCTTATATGAAAAAATGCCAGTCATTTGTCAGAATATGATCAATGACGGTTTCTGAGGAAACTGTGACACGAGTTGGATTAGTTATTAATGAGAAATACGCGTGGCTTTGTAACATTCTAATAGTCCGAGGCACTCGAGGATAAGTTATTTAGGTTTAAGTCTAAGTTTATATCTCATAATATACATACCTTGTTAGATTTTTTTTTGTCGAGAATATTTAATATTTCATCCAATGCATTTATGAATTCAGACGTGTTATTGTGTGGGTGACGATAAATTACTGCTAAAGTAAATTTTTGTTTTTGACCTGGGAATTCTACATCAAACCATAAATTTTCACACCCTTCAATATTAAAACCAAAGTTGCCTTTAGGTTTTCTGTTAAGTTTTCTGTGAACCGTTAGGTTTTCTAAAAAATCTGCACCAACACCGCCAGCCCTTGGGTTAGATGGAAGATGAAGAAAGGTATAGCCGGGTACATTAACATTGATAAGAAGTTCAACATTTATTCCAGTTTCAGAAATAAATGTTACAGAAGGCGGACTTGAAAAGCTCAAGAGAAATTCATTGAGTTCATCAAAATGAGATTGCAAAGAACATTAGTTAAGATGAATAATTAGATGAGTAGTAATTTCGTTGTATACAAATTGTTGTTCGTTAAGGTCATATGTTATGCAGGAAGTTACGTTGGTGTGAAGCGACTGATAAAGTAAGTCGGGAAGATTGTTTTCATCTGGAGCTGTTTGTTCTGAAGGAGTGGCTGCGTGACTCAAAGGATCAAAAAAGTCATTAACATCCATCAAGACACGTCAAGCGATATGTACAGCAACAGCAGGCAATCAGGAAACAGAATAAATAGTCTATAACAATAGTGAGAATGAGGTAAACTATAACAGCACAGTAGTATTTAAATTGTACGTTGATTGTACGTTAATTGAAATAGTATCAATATCGAAAGGAATAGCAGTCATGATGAATTACCTTAAATAGATAGATATTCCACGCTTAAATGCGATATAAGAATCATGGATTTTTAAAGCTACTAGTCTATGTAAAGATGAAAACATTATTCACTGCGCACTAGGTAACCATTGCGCAAGCACATCCGTCCCGCATAACAACGCTCAGGTTCAGATTACAAATTACCTTCAAAAACAGAGGCAACCGCGCGACAATTGTCCCGCATTCCTCGTGATATTTGTCTAATACGATTATTGGGGGCGAATCAACAAGCGAGTTCAAAGCTCAGTCAAGCTTAATAAAGTTAAAGTATCTAAAATTTATCTAGTGCAATTCAATTATATCTAGTATGGAAAATTAAAAAAAAAAAAAGAATTTGAGGCATATCCATTATCCAATATGTTTACAAAATCCAAATACTGTATAATACAATATGTATAACAATATAGTTAATTCAGGAAATAAGAAATAAATATCAAGTTACCGTCAATATGAATCGTCTAATCTAAAATATATAAACAAGTTTTATGAAAAAATTTTGTTTGATGACGAAGAGCTTTTATTTTCCAAGTTAAAGCCAAAATACGGAATGTCTACTTTGATATTGTCAATGTACAAACAATAACGGCCATTTTCTGCTCTCCAATTGTTTTTTTGCTTTAAACTTCTTGCTTTTTTAAAGTATGGCATCAACAGTTTCCGCTCTTCTTGAAATAATTTGGGCAGATGTTCTGTTATATACACCGTACCTTGGCTCATCTCCTTTCTATTCTCATTGTAGCTCTTCAGATTTTTTACGTTGTTAAATATTCGTCTTTTGTCAGCTGCGTTCGTTAATTTGAATATAATAGGCCGATTGACTCTGTTTCCATTTTTATACACTGGTGTTTGAGGCAATCGATGATAATCAGCTAGCTGAATAGTCATAGGGTCAGAGATTTTGAGTCCATCCTTCATAAAGTTGTGTATGTGTCCTAAAGTTTGAGTCGGGGCTTCCCACGCGCTTTCTCAAATTTCCGGTATACCATGAATTAAAATGTTCAACCTTTTCTCATACGAGTCTTTCATCAGAGCTGAAGCTTCTGTTTGTCTGTTTGCTTTCTCACGTACAATTACTCTATTTCTCAATTCTTCTATTTCGCTTCTGTCAGCTTTCAAATTTAGGCGAGCATCAATATCTTCTAGTTTGTCGTTATACTTTTTTTCTAAATCATCCAGTCGTGATCCAATATTTATCACATTTTTTTCAAGGTTATCGACTCTGATTGTAAGCGTTGCAATGCCCCTAATACTTTATCCAACTATTTACTTAATTTTTCAGTCATAGTTTCAGATTAGTTTTTAGCTCACAAGTTGTATCTCACTTAGTCTCAGAAATCAGTTTTGTGTTCTGTTTGCTGAAACACGCTGTCGCAGCTCAATCACATCCGCTCACAACCATTGATATGCATCTGAAGGGAATACGCTATGAATAGTTTTCAGCACTATCCATATATTGTGCAGTACAAATACTGAGGCACTAAAGGATAGTGGCATTCTCAAGAGAAGAGGGATGCTGGGGGCGAGTGTTCCCCACTTGAGCATGAGCATTATCATCGCTAAGCATTTTTTCTTGATAGTTTTTAACTGGTACCAACTACACGTTTTGCCCTTCAAAAACCAGCGCTCCGGCGATCTAGCGGGATCAGAGGTAAAAGCTATGAAGCCTCACATTTTAGTTGATAAATTGGTTGATTTTAATGATGTGATTTGTTGGCTCATACAAACAATTGTGCTCAACAGGTTTAGTCGGATAATGCCCAAAATTTCATATTAGTTTCTTTTTTTTTTTGTCAAAAGCTGAATTATTTTGCTGTTTTAGTCTTTCCATTATCATCTGAAATAGCCTACTTTTGAGTTTACTTAGAAAAAGCAACCGATTTCATACTACAAGTCTTCACACACACTTATACACCGTTAAAATATTTTTTTGCAAAATGAGTATACAGTAGGCTGGCTCCTGTGATCCTGCGTTTTTATTAAGTGGAAACTACACAATTTGTGGTGTTTTTTGCTGATTGAGTGTCGTCGTTATTTGAATTTTGTGCATTCAAGACAAGCTGCTCAATCACGAACTGCGGCAGGGCACACAATGTTTATTTTATACCAGTGCAAAAAGTGCATCATGAACTTGCTACCGTATTTTTTTCTAACTCGTTACTCCCAAAACTCTGAGGAGTAACGAGTTAGTTACTCCTTACTCCCAAAACTGCGAGGTTGAGTAGCAGCTCGTCTACTCAAACGTGTTGATAAAAAATCTGGGTAAAAAACTTTGAAAACGTTTCTTTCAAAGTTTTTCAAAAGGCGCTAAAACGAAAATTGTGGAATCCAATTTCTCAAAAAATTTCCGGGAAGCATGTTCTTGAAAAACAGTGTTTCTTCACTTTGTTTTTATTCTACAGCGGGAATTAATGGCGTTTGTAATTTTTTCTCAAAATTTACCCCCTTACTTGAGAAAGTTTCCGGATAAGCTCCTGCTAAGGAGGCGTTTTGTTTTACTTCCTCCAAACAACCTTATTGAACGGGGTAGATTTTCTTTAATTCAAATTCTCAGCGAGTTCGAAGACTTAGATGGTAAAACTGTAGCCTGTGAGATCTGACATCTTTTTCGAAAAATTATAAAATAGTCTGAGACTAAGCTAGCCAACTAATGACAAAAAATGTTCACTTACAGTTACCAAATACTATAGCTTCCAACCCCAGCAATTCTACAATCCTATTTTGAACGTCATCCAGTTTTGTTACGGCTAATTTTGACGGAGGATTGAGTCGGCCAGTCTTGTACAAAAGCGAGCAGAAGTCCACAGCACGGTCAAAAGTGATAAAAGGTAGCAAAAAACCATCGCCTTTATATTTTACAAGTTCTTGGCAAAGATAAATTTTATTAAAAGTCACAGCTAACAGCAAAAAAAAGTTTACATTCTTATATCTCATGTTATCGCTTCTTAATATATCAACTCGTAAAAAGAAATCCAAGTGAGTTTTTTGCTAATACTAAACACTTCTATGACGGCATAATAATAAAACAATGAAAATGAAGTTTATGGTCGTAGATTGTACACAGCAAAGTCCGTATAACTCACGTATAAGTTGAGCGAATCATTCGTTACATTGTTAAGCGACAATGGAGCAAAAATGTGTCCAAAAACACAATCGCCTGCCTATCTTTCGTAATCTAAAAACGTTTGAAAGTGTTACAAAAAAGGTCATAACTTCGGTTATGCTTGTTGAATTTTAAAAATTTTAACTGCATCATGAAGCTCTTGACTTACGCTATCGTTTACAACAAATTTCAAGAAAATTGGTTGTGTTTTAAGCACTCTACATTGTAAATAATTTAAACAGAGATAAAAATTTTTGTAGCGGTTTTTTGACTAGTAGCATTTCTTGTCATTTTAAAACATAAATATAGGGCAGATTTGCAAAGAGTTAATCTGATTCAAATTAAATAGGTTCAATCACAAAAATTTAAACTTCACTATGAAATTAGCCTAGCTATTGGTCGTGGTTTTTCAAACCCTTAAAACTTTTTCGCTAGAAAATGATTGCATAAATTGTTTTAAACCTCATGTAAAATAAGGCTTCACTATATAGAATTAAATTTTTACAACCGTGTTAGGTTGGTAGTGTGGTAGTTAACTTCTGTCGTGCTTCACCCTCGGGCTTTGGACCATTTGTTACACGAAAAATTCAATAAGCAAAATTTAGGCGGGAAAAATATACCGGTATCTATTTTACTTTTCGATTTTACTGTTTCATATCCAATAACATAAGTCTACGTCGTTTCACGGCCGCAGCTTCTTGAATTTCAAACCTCGGGCTTTTAAAATCAAATATTGTGGGCCAGAATAAAATTAACGAGAGGCTCGTTTTACACATGGTCCAAGGGTGAATCATGATAGAAGTTAACAACCTCACTCCAATCTGGTGAATCTACCATGGTTGCAAAACCTAGTTCTACGCACGAATAGTGAAACCTACTTTTACATGAGGTTTAAAACAATTTACGCAATCATTTTCTTGCAACAAATCTTTGAAGGCTTGGAAAACTACGATCAATAGCTAGGCGACTTTCATGCTGAAGTTCAAATTTTTGTAATTGAACCTAGTTAACTTAAATCAAACAATTACTTTTACTTTTTGCAAATCTGTGCTATATTTATGCATTTAAAACAGCAAGAAATGCTGCTAGCGTAAAAATTGCTTCAAAAATTACTAAGTATGTCCAAATTATTAATCATGTGGAGTGCTTAAAACACCATCAATTTTCTTGAAATTTGTTTTAAACGATAGCTAAAATCAGGAGCTTTACGATGCAGTTGAAATTTTTAAAATTGAACGAACGTAACTGAAGTTATGACCTTTTTTGTAACACTTTCAAACGTTTTTACATTATAAACGATAGGCAGGCGATTGTCTTTTTGGACACATTTTTTGCCCCATTGTCTCTGCTCCATTCCTGTCCGCGCAACTTATACGAAGTTATACGGACTTTGGTACACAGGAGGTTGGAACCGGATCTGGAGCGGAGTCGGATTTTATATTTTTACGCAGGAGTAATTGCCTACTTAAAAAAAATAGGAGTTTGAGTGAAGCCAGAGTCTGACTTTTGAAACAGGTTTTAAGCCAGGCATGAGCAATAGGGTGTTGTAAACGCCCTCATGTGGCCAAAAAAATTACTTTTGATATGTGGTGACCAGTCCAGAAAAAACTCCAGATATGAAGTTTTAAAAAATTGAACATTGTTTAGGTTTTCCGCTTTTCATTTTCATGACGACAGGCTGATCGATGCAGTGAATTTTTTTATCTCTTTAACCACTTGTGCTAGAAAGTTGGTTAATGGCTCAAATGACCCAGAAACATCAAGTTTTTATCTAACTTACAGAGGAACTATATGGCTATTGTGCTTAGTTTTTAAGTTAATTCGTTAACTATGTTTCAAAGTCAGGTTTTGTGGGGATGCAATGTTATTACTTCATTCATTGAAGCTACCTCATGATGATACAGAGCGAAATCATTTACCAAAATTGCTTTGGTTACACATGACAATATAATACCACTATTCTAGCTCATGAATGGAGTAGAAGTCTCTTGGTTTTTTTAAATTTTTTGTGTTTAGTTTGCATATAGATTACAAGCTAGCGTGTGCATATTGATAAGTCAAAAGTTAAAATATCATCATAGTGCTATTTGGTGAAGAAATTATCCGCAATAATAGGATGACTAAACGCTATAGAGATCCTCATTTGTTTCTGCTGGGATCTGTTCCAACTCAAAACGACATCCACATTGTTTCAAGCAAACTACCAACCAAGAAGCAAGAATTACTAGCATTCATTGCTAAAGAAGATTTCGACCAAACCAAAAACAAAATCCTTTTCATCACAATCATAAGTTGATCGTCAGAACTATTGGAAAGCATTGTAACTGTTGCTTCTTCATTTCTTTTTCATTTCTTCTGCTTGTTCAAATCTGACCAAAGCTTCTTTTCTGTGTCTCTTTTCCAATTTGTGCGTTATAATATCTTTTCCAGCTGTTGATGCATTGCGATCATTCTGCTCTGCATTGATGAAAGGAATGCTTTGTCTTCTGAGTTGGATAACCTGCTCCATATATCTTTCGGCCAGCAGGCCATGTTTTAGGCAAACGTTTCTTGAGTGCTTCAACCCTTGCTTTGGCTCGATCCCTATTTCTCTTTTTTACTTCACATTAAATTTTGCATACTCCTATAATGTTGCACTATATCTTGAGCAATCTTGTTTGCTTGTTATGTCGGAATTCTTGCTCTGGCATAAATTAGCGAAATCTGTTTAGTTGTGATTGACATGCTGGCAGCTTTGAACATTGGCTTTTTGTTTTTGGTTTGGTCGAAATCTTCTTTAGCAATGAATGCTGGTAATCCTTGCTTCTTGGTTGGTAGTTTGCTTGTAACAATGTGGATGTCGTTTTGAGTTGGAACAGATCCCAGCAGAAACAAATGAGGATCTCTATGGCGTTCAGTCATCCTATTATTGCGGATAATTTCTTCACCAAATACCACTATGATGATTTTTTAACTTTTAACTTATCAATATCCACACGCTAGCTTGTAATCTATATGCAAACCACACACAAAAAATTTAAAAAAACCAAGAGACTTCTACTCCATTCATGAGCTAGAATAGTGGTATTATATTGTCATGTGTAACCAAAGCAATTTTGGTAAATGATTTCGCTCTGTATCATCATGAGGTAGCTTCAATGAATGAAGTAATAACATTGCATCCCCACAAAACCTGACTTTGAAACATAGTTAACGCAATAACTCAAAAACTAAGCACAATAACCATATAGTTCCTCTGTAAGTTAGATAAAAACTTGATGTTTCTGGGTCATTTGAGCCATTAACCAACTTTCTAGCACAAGTGGTTAAAGAGATAAAAAAATTCACTGCATCGATCAGCCTGTCGTCATGAAAATGAAAAGCGGAAAACCTAAACAATGTTCAATTTTTTAAAATTTCATATCTGGAGTTTTTTCTGGACTGGTCATCACATATCAAAAGTAATCTGTCATCAGCACAGTTTTTAATTTTTGAGGGGCGTTTGCAACACCCTGAGCAACATACGGTTCGCGGGCCAGATACGGCCCGCGAGACCATTTTATGCAGCCAGACAGCACTTGCAGAAATATAAACTCCTACCATGAATCAAGCCGGGGACCTTTTTTTGCTTTTCCAATCAGTGCGGCCCTAATATTGGCAGTTGTTTAAGATATTGAATACGATTCGTCTAATTATCCGGCCGGCCAAGGACTTCATTTTTCCACATATGGCCCGCCAGCTAGAAAAGTTGGCCACCCCTGTTTTAAGCCGTAATGATGGTTGGTAGTACGAGAGGAAACTCATTTCAGACCTAAACTGTTTTCAGTAATATTGCAACATTTTATTCTGAACATGCTTCTATTTCGGAGTTTTGTTTGATTGTAGGCAGCTCCAGGCTTTCGGAGCTGCATGGATTGTAATAGCAAGTCTATTTATTTTCTCACATTTTCTCCAAATACACAGAACACATAGAAGCATGTAGTGATGAGGAAATGCAAAGGACCTTATTTACAACCAAAGGATTGCGCGGTCGCCGAGTCCGCATCTCCTCGATAAAGTGAAAGACACACAATACGAAGTAAAAAAGAAAAAAAAAGAAACACACAGCACGACGGAACGAACAGTAGCACGGTTTGCGTAAATGCAGTTAATGAAAATTTAACGGTAGTGAAATTGTGTTTTAAATGAGGAAGGTCTGAATTGAAGAATTAAACGATTGTTAACAACATATTATTTAAGTTACAACATGGCCTATAAGTCCAGTAAAAAAAAAAGTTTTAATCATTCTGTAAATGTAAAGGAAAAAAAGTACATATTGCGAATGCACTGTAAAATTTAAGCATATCAAAAGTGAATAACACATAACAAGTACTGTAGATACACTATAACAATTAAAAAATAGACTTTTGAACAATAAGGTACCCAGCCCGAATAAGGCCCATCATTTTGATTATTTAAATAACTCGCATAAAAATTCAAACGAGTTAAGATTTTTGAATTAGTTACAATTTTAGAGCATTTTGGCACAATTTAAAACCAGTTTTATTAGCGTAATGATCGTAGATTTGGAGTGTTAAACCGATTAGAGAAAGGACTGCGGCGGGCCTTAAAAAGGCAACACGATCTTAATATGGCCCACCCTATAAAACTCGATTTTTGAAGCCACAGAAAAAAGAAAAGGACAGGTAAGACTAACAAACAAACGGTTGCCAACTAACAAACAAACAGGTAACAAACAAACAAATTGCTCCATTAAAAGTGCCGTATAAGTTGATATTTGATTAAAATTGTGAGCGGATTGGCCAATTTAGAAGTGAATCCACTTCAAAAACCCCTAACATATTTCATTGTGCTATTTTACTAATAACTTATTAATACATTATTACCTTAGTTTAGTCTTTAGCTTGCAGTAAGTAAAGACATGTCAAATGCGTAATAAGACCCACACCTAAAGATAAAGGGCCTTGTTAGGGCAACCTTGTCTAACCAACTGAAACAAAATCCGCCGACGAAATACAAGCAAGAACAACTAAACCCTCAGTGGACACAGAAAGTTGAAGTAGATGCTACATCATAAAATTCCAAAAACCTTTTTAGCCGCTATAACTTACCAGTTATCCAGACTGATCTCGCGCTTAATGAAAACTTTCAACAGCAAAATTGGAGATTCGCAATTAAGATCCCACTGCATCGTAACTAAGCAACTAAAAGCGAGACAAACTACATACGAGTTGCACGTGATTGTGCTAGGCGACGACATAACAGAATTTGTTCCGCACTGCTTGCTACGGTTTTTGAAATACTTACGATGGGCCTTATTAGGGCACGGGCTTTATTTGGGTTGGGTACCTTATAATAAATGCGCAGCAGAAAAAGAGGCAGGCATTACAATGATGTCAAGATATATTCAGTAAGTATACTGTACATAGCGTATAAATATATCGTATACGATTCAGTAGCAATTTTACTAGCTTTTATGTTAGGTATTAAAAAAATGCTGTTTTAAAATTTCAGCTAAACTTACAATATTTGAATCAGGAGTCGCCCTCTGTTTGATTGACTCAGGCAAGTTATTCCAAAATATGAACTCCAGAGATTTTCACCGAATGTTGCGTTTTGGCTAAATTAGTTCGTTGCACATACCATTTTTCAGACGAGGCGCAGCTCTAGTGGGATATGAGTGAACCGAGGATACTTTAGTAAATTTAAATCCTTCATCACCCATATCGGAAAGTTTGTTTGAGTGGGCTTTGAACATAAATTTTGCTAGTTCTAAGAGTAATTTGTTTTTTTTGCCAAAGCGTTTACACATTATTCTAACAATGCGATTTTGCGTAACTTGCAGTTTAGGGATAATGAATGTGGATGAATTTCCCCAGTTAATTATTGCATATTGCAAGTGGGAATGCATTATGCTATAATATATGGGCATTAGTGCGCGGAGGGGAAGGTATTTACTGAAATTAAATAAAACACCAGCAGCTGCAGATAGTTTTGTTTTTATACTCTCAATATGTCTTTGCCAGTTAAGTTTGTCGTCCATATTACACTCCTAGATATTTGGCACAGTCGTTGCGTTGTATGTTACTGCCATTTATCATTATCGACAAGGAGGTGTTATCTTTGGAGAAAAACAAAAATTTGGTTGTTGCTATATTCCAGGAGAGGTGGTTAAATTTTAACCAGTCACTAACTTTGCGTAGCACTTGGTTAAGTTTTGCTTTTGCAGTGTATTATTTTTGTAAGATAAAGTCAAGACAATGTCATCGGGATATAAAGTTGTTTTAAAGTTTGAACAATAAGCTAAGTCGTTAATGTACTGGGTGTTCATAAAGTCCTGATACAATTTGTCATATAAATATATGACAAACATATAAATATATGGGACCGAGTACACGGCCCTGCGGAACTCCTATAGGTTAATGTCCAGTAGTGAGGACGAAAAACCATAGCAACAAACCTTTTGTTTACGGTATGTAAAATATGACTTGATTAATGTTTTAGCTACACTTCTGATACCACAATTTTCTAGTTTGTAAAAGAATTTTGTGATTTACCGTATCAAAAGCTTTGGCTGAATCCATGAAGATGGAGCAAACACTTAAATTGTTGTCCAAGTTATCGATAATGTGTTGGTGATGATGTGTCATTGCTAGGTTTGTGGAATAGTTTTCCCTAAACCTAAATTGAGTTGATGCACAAACATTATATTTATTCCAAAAATTCATCAGCCTTCTATTTATTATAGTTTCGAGGATTTTGTTAAGTGCTGGCAGTATAGATATGAGACGATATTTTTTTGGTTCTGATTTTGAACCCCCTTTGTGCGAAGGAGTTACCCTTGCAACTTTCGAAACATCGGGGTACTGACCTTTATCTAGGCCAGACATGGGCAAACTACGGCCCGCGGGCCAGTAAACAAATGGTTTGTTGCTATGGTCCGCCGGTCCTTTTATTCTGGCCCGCCGGCACTTACACAAACTTAAATTCTCACCGTAAATTTAGCGGAAGACCCTTTTTTTCTTTGAGATCATGTATGGCAGTGATTCTCAAAAAATAAGGCTCAACGGTGCAGAATTGAAATAATATCGAGGTAAAAACCTCTTATTTTGGAGATCACATTCGTACGTGGATCGTGACCTCCAAAAAAAGGTCTTCACCTTGTTTTCCAATCAGTTCAACAGTTTTTCCAAATCTGGGCCTTAGTGTGAAAAAATTGCCCACCCCTGATCTAGGCAGTGGTTAAATATTTTTGTCAAATAAGCTATTGATGAATATTTCGCAGCTTCAATTAACTTTGTCGGTATTTCATCGATAGGCCTACCTGGTGCTTGATTCGGATTTAAATAACCAAAGATCTCATCTCCAACATTTCACTTTCACAAGTAGACACGAAACGACTGTGAAGTTGAAACGACTGTGACAGTGAAGTCGAAGGAGAGGCATTTACAGTTTTAGCCATTTTGTGTCCAATACTGCAGAAATGTTTGTTTAACTCCTGGCATACTGCATGTGGATTGCTAACCGTTTTTCCATTTACGTGCAGCTGTCAAGGCCGAGAGTTAAAATTACGTTTCCTTCTTCGTAAAATTTTGTTGCCTACCTACCACGTCACAGAAATATCACTACTTTTTTCTACTAAGTTTGGATAAAGCTGCTTTAGCAGCCTCTTTAATGCGTGTTAGATTATATCGAAAGGATTTGTATTTTCTATGGTCATTTTCATCTCTAGATTTTTTAAATTTGGAGAAAAGTTTATATTGGTGTTGTATAGACTTCAAAATATCATGCGTAATCCATGGTTTTTTAGCATGCAGTTATTGCTTTCTTGATTGTCTAACCTTCGGAAAAGTTTTATCAGCCGCTGCAGTCAAACATTCGATGAACTCCTCTAAACCCATCTCTCAATTAATTTTTACTTTGAAGAAAGAACTCCAAGTTTTCTGCAAAAACATTATTCTGTTGCTGCCTGATTTTTCTTATAAGGGGTTGAAGAATTTGTTTCTGACGAACATTACATTGTAGTTGTATCATTATGGAAAAATGATCGGTTATATCATGTTCTATTACTGCAACTGTAGCAACATTGTTTATCATCATGCTGTTGTCAACATAAACATGATAGATTGTCTGGTACAGGTGATTCTAGTAGGCCTAGTGATTAATTGCTCGCAACCAAGATTTGTAATATTATCAGCATAATTTTTGACTGCGGAGCAAAAATTGTAGCAACCATAATCTATGTTGAAGTCTCCTAACACCGGCCGTTAGCTCAGTTGCTAAGCGCACGCTATCGGTGCGGGAGGTCTGGGCTTCGATTACCGGGCCGGTCAAATCGACACAGTGTCGCCAACGACTCGCCAAAAGTCTGTAAGCGGCTGATGAAGGCTAATAGCCAGAAACAGCGTTGTCTCGCTCTACAGTCGCGTATTCTCAGGGTATTCAAGGCGTTCAATGAACACCCTGACAATTCCAAAAAACACATTTTTCTAACTTTACAAATCTTTTTTATTTTTTGTAATTTTTGTATTAAACTTTTTCATTCAGAAAGTAAATTTTATCACTTTCCCGTTTAAAGTAATTTAATAGTTGCAATTTTTTTGCGATTACCATAAGGGTTGATTTTTTTTGGATGACGTCAATCAGGGTGTTCACCAAACCCAGGTGAACCCCTTGACTATAACAAACAATTAAAAATACTGAAAAAAGCGATCAGCAGCATCCTAATGCACAGCTCTACGTCATTCAAGGTGTTCACTTTGAAAAGTGAACACCTTGAATGACGTCATGTAGCTTCATTGCTTGGTTGAAGCATGGGGATTGCTGAAGTTTGGCAATTGTCACTGGTTTTGCTAGGCTAGTCTGATAAGTTAATTCCGCTTCGCTTAGAAAGTGAGAAGATGAAATTGAAATCTTGCTAGGCTGATTTCAATATTTATGCAACCCAAGATTTAAAACCTGACAATAAAATTGAAATAAATACCTAACAATATTCAAACACACATGTAAGCAGTGGTGGGATTAATTTTTTTTCTCAGGCGGTTCCATAACCAAAGTTATATTTTGGGCCGGTTCTGTTTCAACTAATGGCACAAGTATAAACAGTAATGCTGGCCGGTTCGCTGATCCACGATTATATAGAACCAGTTGAATCCCACCATTGTGTGTTAGTCTGAGCTGCAACGATGCTTAGTCTTGCTTTTTATCATTTTCAAATTTTTTATATCTGCTTGTTACAAAGTTTGTCACTATTTTGCTTCTCTTGTACCATTTTGAATATCTTACTGTATTTCTTGTTGCATTGACGCTTTTGACGGTGTGGAATAACTGTATAAGGCACTGCTATTACTAACTTGATTTGTTGGTAATTGCAGAATTCTATTTTAATAAAGTATGTTACATGTGTGTTCTTAATTCGGAAAATGAAAACTTTAATTTTCTTATTGTTAGAAAATACTTTTTTGAATCGTTCATTTGATGAAAAACAGGAAATTGCCAAAAGAGGAAAGTGCTATGAAAAACCTTGCTAATGTCTGCACGTAGTGGAACAAAAGCAGTTACACACACAAATTTTCTTGCTCTTAAGTTTGATGAGATACTTTGGCCCACAGATTTTGTTCTTTTTATGATGAACCTGTGAGTAAGATGAACCATTCAAAATTTCTTCCCACGTATAATGCGGATTGTCACGATTGAATGGTCATTGTGAAGTCTTAAGCCTGTGCACATTATGTGAAAGTTTGGACAACGTGGCACAAACGTACCAGTTTTTCGTGAGGAAATAGTGTTTTTTGTAGACAAAAGTATTTTCAGGTTTTTAAAGAAAAAATTTGGCTGATTTTGCGTATAGTTATTACTTGGGTTTCGTAGATAGTCAGGTTTAAGCAGTTTGTTATAAGGTTGAAATACCAAGTAAATTTATTTAGGTGAACTTGAGAGTTTGTAATGAGGCAGCCACTTGTTTCCAAATGGTGGCTGTGAGGTACGACGAACCTTTAAGAGTGAGGTAAGATGAGCAGATGGTTCATCTTACCCCACTACTTTATAATTATATATTAACTCGATGTTATGGATTTTTACATGCAACTTCTTGTTTTCTATGTGGTCTTACAATAAACATAGTCTTACATTTATAATAATACAAAATGCCGAGAGAATATGAGCGGAAATCTGAGAGAGGGAAAGGAATATCGAAAAAAGTATTGAAGGAAGCTATCGAAGAAATTGTGGTCAATAAGCAACCAATTCGAAAAGTTGCGAATGCATGTGGCATCGACAGAACGACACTTCGGAGATACGTTTTAAAATACAAACATAATCCAAGTTCTGTGGAGGTTGGGTACAAGAAGCTGGCCAAAGTAAAAAGGATCTTCCCTTCTGAATTAGAAATCCAGCTAGCGGATCACATAAAGAACCTGGATGATCAGTTGCATGGATTGACCAAACGAAAATGCTGTCAATTAGCATTCCAGTTGGCGGTGCGTAATGACTTAACGATGCCGCAGAGCTGGAAAAAAAACGGAGTTGCCGGTTAGTGCCTATCTGCTTTTCATGCGCATTCAATTAATGAACATTTTTTTCAATCAAGTCTCTCATTTCTGAGACGATTAGCTGTCAACATCTTATTTTTTTAGGGAGGGATTGGTTTGATTCATTTAAAAGCCGACATAACCTCACGCTCCGTATTCCAGAAGCAACATCACTTGGGAGAGCAACTGCATTTAATCGAACTACTGTGGGGGAATTTTTTGACAACTTGGGAGAGGTGATGGATAGGTGAGCGGTTATTGTGTTATAGCATTAAACAGTGTTGTCAGCTACGCAAATACTCTAAGTAGGAAATGTTTATTGACTGATTTTCAGTTTTTAGAATAGTGTACTACCAGTAGGCATATTCTTTATCACATGATAGACAATATTTCTTATTTTTAACATATTTTTTTATTCAGGCACGAATTTCCTCCCAACAGAATTTTTAACATGGACGAAACGGCGTCACCACCGTGCAAAAACCAAAGAAGGTTGTTTCGCAAAAAGGGAAAAAGCAAGTGGGTTTTGTGACATCGGCCGAGCGCGGTGAGCTAGTGACCGTTGTCTGCGTCGTTAATGCAATGGGAACAGCAATACCGCCCATGATTATATTTCCTCGGGTTCGGTACAAGGAGCACTTTTTATCTGGAGCACCTACGGGCTCAATTGGAGCTGGTTCACAGTCCGGTTGGATAAACGAAAGCCTGTTTGTTGAGTTTTTGCAGCACATCATTGCTTACACTAAATGTTCTCCTAATGAACCAATCCTTTTGATTTTGGACAATCATGAGTCGCATTGCTCTATAGAAGCAGTAACCTTGGCTAAAGAAAAGGGAGTCGTCATGCTAACGCTACCTCCACACACTTCGCACAGGCTCCAGCCTCTGGATAAATCCGTCTATGGCCCCTTTAAAGCATATCAAAATCAAGCAGCTGACGGATGGATGCGATCTCACCCAGGCAAAAAAATAAGTATATATGAACTTCCACAAACTATCAACGAAGCATTTTTGTCAGCAATGACCCCTCGCAATATTATTGCCGGCTTCCGCGCTACAGGAATCTATCCGTACAACCGCAATATTTTTTCGGATGCTGACTTTGCACCAGCAAGTTTATCCGACCGACCGAATCCAAACATTAATCTTTCATCTCCTCTTCCGCAGACAGAAGATGCTCTTATTTTGACTGAGCAACAACCATCAACTTCCGGTTTACAAACTGTTTCTAATGTCATGTGCTCAGACTCAGAATATTTAGCTCGTTCCCCTGAAAAGCTTCAAGAAAAAAGCTCAGCAAGTACAAAGGTCTCTGTTTCGCCAGCGGAAATCATACCGCTTCCTAAGATGCAAAGATCGAGCCCCAAAGCTCGAAAAAACAGAACAAGAGTAAAGACCAGGATTTTGACGAATACGCCGGAAAAAAATGCGATTCAAAAAGCTGCAGATGAGAGAAAATCTAAGCAAAACAGTAAAAAGACAGCAAAAACGTTGCAACAAACGAAAGAAGGTGCAAACTATTGTTAGCAGTTCTGATGAAAGTGACGCTCCTGTTTGGCCGATTCGTCTGATGATGATTTTAATGAACAGAATTGCATTCAAGATCCAACTTCACCGATTTTAATAGGTGATTTCGTCGTAGTTAAATTTATGGGCAAAACTGGCAGCCGTTATTGCATAGGTTTAATTGAAAACATCGATGAAGATGATGTCGAAGCAAGGTTTCTGCATAAAATCCCTGCAAATAAAAATTGCGAAAAGGCTACTTTCGCTTTTAAAGAAAAGGATGAGAGATCTTTTCCTCGCCTGGATGTAATAGCCAAACTCCCGCAACCTATCAAATTAGGTGGTACAGCAAGACGAGAACATCACTACATTTTTCCATGCAGCTTAAAAGACTGAAATTTGGAATAAAACTGAACTACTTATTTTGACTGATTTGGCCACTTTATCTCTTTGTAAATAGTCAACTTACTTGTTATTTATTAGATTTCCATTAAAAATGGAACCAACGCGGATTTTTGTTTAATTGCTGATTGCTTAAGTTATTGCGGATTTTTGTTTAACTGCTGATCACTTAAGTTATTCAACCGCATTTTTGTTGATCTCCGTATTAATGTTCACAAATAAAACTTTTAAAACAAACTTATCACATCTAGCGTTTTTCGGATGTCCGGGTGGATAGATCGTCGACTGCTTATGGTGTGGTAGACTCTCCTTCGACTCCGAGGCGCTTCGAAATCAAAGCCTTAAAAAACTGGTAGACCTATTTGCAACTTCTTTACTTGACACTTAGCATCAAAGGACAAAGGGGAGAACAAGACAGCAAGCTCACTCGCTGTGCTGTAGAGAAATGCACATAGGTATAGTATTTTCTCCAGAATACTCCGTAATTTATGTTTTTATCTTATTCTATCGCCCAAAATCTCGGATGGATTTTGGACGTAATGCAACACCATGTAGTTCACGTTTCACACAGTGGTCAACCTACCCCACCCCATGGTTCATATTACCCCGCACTGGGGGTAAAATGAATCATTTCAAGGTTTGTTTTAAGATTGCTCTATTGTTTAAACTGCTCAAGGTATGAACGATTTTGATAGATAAAAATGTGGGTGTAAGCTCTGAGCTTGCAACGCTGATATAAAAGTTTGATAAATCCAAGAACTTTTCGCTGCAGGTGGGTTTATGTAAAAAATGATTCAACATACCCCCACTTCCCCTATGCGATTTTGAATAAAGGTTTCTTCGATCATGCTCATTTGACTGATGGTATGCAATGGCAGAAGAAGTCTAAGAAGCATATATATATATATATATATATTAATGCATTTTATATTTTGGATGTATTCTGTGAGAGTGAATGCAGCTCTAGAAAGTCAAAGGTTGGAAAGAGATTTGTAGTTGCAATGAGAATGTAATGAGAAAATATAGAAGTTTTTACAACTTTAATCCATGCAACTTGTTTTATAAGCAGCGCAAGAGTTGCCTTTCAAAAGACATGATAAATCACCATCATCCTTCAATCGAATTAATTATATTGAGCTTCTTGAATACCGGTACACCAAAAAATATAACACAGTTTTAAATGCTCATCTTCAAGCAGCTACAATATTCATAGAAACTTCTATCAGGATAAATAATTCAATCAATGCTTTACAGATCTTATGCTGGATGCAGTTGCAAAAAAAAATTCAAGAATCTGAACTTGTGACTATTATTTAAATGAGATTCAATTGCAGTTGCATAGAAGGTATAAGATGAGACACTAAATCCCAGCTTTCCTCAGTTGTCAGTCTCGCGATTAAGTCACAAAGTCACTGCAGACTACAAGCCTGCCGTATTACCCCGAGGCCTGGCGACCGCGCCATACGAATTATCTCAAAAGAACTTTTCTTTATGCAAGGTCTGGAGATGATGTTGATCCGAAATGCTGTCTTTATTAACTGTACTGAATACTCAGCGGCTTTTTTACAATCAAAGTTATCAGTAGTTGATGAATGTCTTTTAACTGAAAGCGCAAGTAAACCTTTGATTGATTGATAATCAAATTGCTTTTTTTACACTGGTCATAAGAGTCATCGTGAAACCTAGCGAGTTTAATGCTCCAGAGACAGACGCTGTATATCCACTAAGGTGCTTCAAAAATAAGAGAAAAAAAAATTTTTAAAGTTGTATGGGCTGCCCTTCCAAAACAAGCCATTCACTATAAAAACATCATGTGTAAAATATTTTTGAAAAATATTGACAATTAGGGGTTCCCAAGCCCCCTAAAATTTTGATGTTTTTGAAGAAAACCTGAAAACTTGAATTTGTTGTAATTCCAAAGTTTATTATGCAAATTTGAGGTTGTTTAGGTTCATTTTTATCAGCATAATGAGCACCATCATTTACAGAAGTTAGAAAATATAGATCAAAATTTTTTTTTATTTTCAAATTTTTAAAAATTCAAATTACACGCTAAAGATACACTGAAATATACATATTTCCAAGAGTTATTTGCTTGCAAGTTTTTTACTCGAAATTAAGCAAAGATTTTGTAATCAGAACACTAGCCTTGTTCTGTTGCTATGAATCAAGTTGACCGTCGTCGTCGTTTGGCGGGGCATCTCTTCCAAGACAGATGAAAGGACCAAGGCCGAGGGTTTATCCTTTTACCACCCTGGCCACCAAACTGCTTGGGTCAGATGCTGACTGTAAGGGACTTCAGCCAGCATCTTGTTTCGTCATCCAAAACCATTAGACCAAACATACCTCGAGGTGCTCGATGTATGGGACACTGTGAGATGACGTGATCTGCGGTTTGTTCACTGGCACCACACTCACAATTCGCTAGAGGAGCGAGACCCCATTTGTACATGGACGAACAGAAACGTCCAACACCAGAACGTAGACGGTTGAGCTTGACCCAGGCTGCCCTCGGCAGACCCATACCCAAGGGTCTGGAGCTAGCCTTGGGAATGAAAGCGTGGAGTGACAATGCGTTGGCAGAGTACTCCATGTCCCATTTCGTGTTCGTCCACTCGGCTGCACGGACGTCCATCTCAGAAAGACTGTCTAGTAATTTCCGAGCAGCAGGTACAAATGAGCGTCTAGATTTCAATCTCTCCCTACATATGTCCTGTGACTCATGAAACTGGCCATGTAAAATGTGGTCAGGGTCCAGGGAGCTGCGGTTGGCTAGGGAGAGTGTCGCTCCTTGGCGGCGAAGCTCAGCTGGCTGGATGCCTGAAAGAACCGGAATGTAGACCGATGGAGTGGGACGCAGGCACCCAGTGACAATGCGCAAGGCGTCATTTATCACACTGTCGATAAGCCGTATGTGCACGCTGCGGCACCAGACTGGTGCGCAGTACTCGGCAGTCGAGTAGACCAGAGACAGGGCAGCTGTGCGTAATGTCTTAGCGCTAGCACCCCAACCTGTTCCAGCAAGTCGCCTCAACAGTGAGACGCGAGCACTTAACTTCTTGCGCAATGCTTCCAGGTGAGGACGATATGTGAGCGATCTGTTCAGTTTGACCCCAAGATAAGTGGGAACTGGACAGAAAGGTAAGGTCTTACCGATGTTACAGACCTTAAGCTCACGCTTAGTCTCTCGATTGTGGAGGTGAAAGGCCGCCGTCACCGTTTTAGTGTAGCTAAGCTTTAATCGCCAGGTCTGGAGATATTCCGAGAGTGTAGTCATGTCCTGGCTTAGAGTCCTTTCCAACTCCTTCCATTCTCCAGATGTATGAAGTATCGCCAGGTCGTCGGCATAGGCGAACTTCTTGGAGGTTATGGAGGGGATATCATATGTATAGATGTTGAAAAGGAGGGGGGCCAGGACCGATCCCTGGGGGACGCCATTTCTCAGATGTCGTAACCTGCTAGGCTTGCTGTCGCCAGTTGTAAGGGTGAAGCTTCTGTTGCGGATCAGCTCCATAATCATACGAACCATGTGCTTGTCCGGCAGAAGCCGCAACAGCTTGCAGGTGAGGCCACGGTGCCAGACAGTGTCATAGGCAGCTGTCAGGTCGATAAAGACGGCACCAGCCTTCTTTTTCGCTTCGAATGCATTCTCAATGCTTTGCGTGAGCAAAGTGACTTGATCCACGGTGGATCTTCCGCGTCGAAAACCCGCCTGTTCCTGTGGGAGCAGAGGGTCAATAAGAGGTTCGACGCGGGCGTAGATAAGTCGCTCGAGAATCTTGTACGGAACACAGAGCAAGGAGATCGAACGATAGCTCCTTGGGTCCTCTACCGGTTTCGAAGGCTTTGGGACCGCTACTACTAGCGCTCTTCTCCAGATCTTAGGAATTTTGAGGTGGTGCAGGCAGGAAGATAGGAAGCCACGTAGCCAAGATTTTAAGCCGGCTCCAGCATGGATTATTAGCTCCCGACAAATGGAATCATGTCCAGGAGCTTTGCCTGATTTTAAATGTTGGAGGGCAGCAGCGAACTCCCGATGGGAAAAGCTCCCGGAGACATTCGCAGGATGTAATGGCTCAGCCCTCCAAAGGTCAGACACTTCCGGTAAAACGAGCCGAGATGAGCGTCGATTCACACCTTCGTATTTCCCGTTTTTAACCAGCTGAGAAGCAATAGTATCAGCTGAAACGGGACATTGACGAGGGGATTGTCGTGACCTACAGTACCAGTCAAGTTGTTTATAGTATTCCATGCCAGCCGGCTGGAGTGCGAAAAGTCAATGTTGCGGACCGTCTCTGACCAGCAATTTCTCCGCTTCCCGTCGAGCCTTGTGAGTGGGGCTGTAGCAGCCCTATCCGAATCAGGGCCCCCAGGTGACTGCAGGAAATGCTGATAGAGGTCTTCACACTCCGCATCCCAGCAAGGTATGTGGTTTGATCGTCGACAAAGAGGGATGCATTTCTTCGCCACAGTGCTTATTACCTAGCAAAAGCACTGGTAAACCTGATCGATGTTCTGAGATTCAGGTGGCGGTATACTCTTGGCCAGTTTGTTGGTTAGGTTAGAATAGTGGTCCCAGTTGGCCTTGCGGAAGTTCCATCGCTTTACAGGCTTGCTCGGTTTTGGATGAGCAAGTTTGGGTGGACTTATAAGCGAGGGTCGGTGTTGTGACCTTGGGAACTTTCCTAAGATACGTCTGTCAGGTAAGCGACTGTCCAAATCGACACTGGCAAATGCAAGATCTGGGTTGGTGTCTGTTTTCCAGCGGCCAGAGTGAAAACTGGCGGCCTCCTTGGGGCTATATAGCAGGGTGAAATTGTTGGCACTGGCCCAGCCAGCCAGGCATTCACCATCTGGATTGTTATTATCATAGCCCCAGTCAACATGGTGGCAGTTGAAGTCGCCAGCATAGAGGCAGGGATGGGGGAATGCTGGAAGATCAGATGCTTGCATCCGTGTTGGAGGGGGTTTGTAGACGTTGACTATTGTATAGTTATCAACATCCACGCACACCCACTCGATCTCCGATGTTGGTGGGGACTGGTCGATTAGGATCCACTTCAGACGCTCATGGACAAACGTAGCAAGACCATGTTTCCTGCTCAAGGAAAGCCCAGCTAGATAGTAGCTCGGAAGATCTAACCTTTCTATCGAGGTGCAATAGGTTTCCTGTAAGAGGATGACGAGTGCCTCACACTGTAACGCAAGATGATGCAACACGCTCATCTTGCTTGCTGTGAGGCCTTCGATGTTCAGTTGGAGAATGCCGGGCCTTTGGAACTTGTTGACGGTGCGCCGAAGATGCGCATCGCCCCGTCCTGAAAAGGACGTTTGCCACTGCCCAGCTTGAACATCGTTAGGTGTCTCGCCGTTAAGGCAGATTCGGTTTCTGTCAGCCAGATAGCGTAGACAGAGTAACGCTCCGGGCTACGGGAAAGCATCTGCCATCCGGAGCAATCAAGTTGCTCGGTTTTGCTTAATCAAGTTGATAAAGTGCAGTTAAACACAGTTCACACTTGAGGTTTTATTGAGACTACCACCATGAGAAAGAAGATATTTTTTGTTTATAGTATTAGGTTCATGGAAACAAGCCATTCATTGTTGCACACTTAATTTAGCGGTTAGGGAAATTTTTTTCGGTGCTGAGAAACGACTTGTAGAAGATATTGCACAATTGCAATTGGTCTTCTTCTTTAGTCAAACGTTCAGAAAAGTTTTGCACTAGTGCAAATGCGTAAGCTACAGTACGCTAAGAGTAAAGATCTGGTTCGCAGTGAGGGTACCTTAGTTTACTATGCACTACAGTCATTGCTGCAGGCCTATTGTATGCATGGTTGTTACTTGTTATCGGATTAGAGCTGTAAACTCAAGCAAAATCTCAACCCGGATCCGAACCCAAAATTTTGCGATTTTCTTAACCTTAAAGCGCAAATTTTGCCAAAATTACGTATATTTCTAGTAAAACTATTTTTCTTTGAGCAAAACTTCTCGAGTACAATGCAAATACAACTGCACACAGATTGCAGTGCTTTGATGCTTACAGAGAGCAAATATATAGCTTCTGTACAAAGCATAATTAGAGGTACTGCGTGGCAGACATTTACTAAGCTGACGATTAAATTTTCATATGCAGTATTTACCGGTAGACTAAAATCAAATTGAAACAGACACTCAGCTTGTTGCATTCATGCACGCTGCAGAGCAGGAACCCTTGGTTGAAGATTACCGTATTGGTATCCAAACTAATTCTCACTGCAAACGATTTGCTGCTGCTGTAACGAGTTTCGAAAAAGAGTATAAGGGGAGGATTATATCTCTTTCTTATTTGCATTCATGTAAACTCATATTCTGTTCTGTGAGCAAGCATTGATTTTAGGTCATACGATAATTTCCTTAAAAAATAAAAAAGGAAATTATTTGTAAAGTTTGAACCTTTAATACGTTTTTACTTGCACTAGCCCACTAAAATAATTCTAAATATCAAGCTTTGTTCAGCATAATTATGTAAAATGTGACTTTTTTTCAAGCAAGCAGTATCATCCGACACATTATCAATGCTATCTATCAGTGGAACATGACGTTATTGTAACATTATTTTTGCAGTAAACTGGCAGTACACATATGGCGACGGTTTTAGAAGTCAGGCGCCTGCTCCTTTCACGCCACTGACGGGCGACCCCTAACATTAGCAATCAATTTAAGAAACAACAGTTCATCTTTAAATCAATCTCCATGCTTTACCGTAATTTATTTGTTTGAGTAGTACACTACACAAAGGCCTACTATGCTATGTTTTGACGATTGCAGAGCTTGACCTGTCTTAGTTCAAACTTATATTTCTTATATTTGGGGGGGGGGTTGAACCCACATCATCCCTCTCTAAATACTGCCTTGAACGTGAGATTTGAATTTTTTTCCATAATTATATGGATCTCAGCCTTGCAGTGTTTTGATTATAAAACACCTGTGTAACTTCGACTTAAAAACTTGCAAGCAAATAACTTTTGCGAATATGTGTATTTTAGCGTGCAATTTATATAGAATTTTTAAAACAATTGAAAATAAAAAAATCTTGATCCAAGTTTTTTAACTACTTTAAATGATGGTGCTCATTATGCTGATAAAAATGAACCAAAACAACCACAAATTTGCATAATAAACTTTGGAATTTCAGCTAATTCAAGTTGTTAGGTTTTCGTCCAAAAACATCAAAATTTTAGGGGGCTTGGAGAATCCCCAATTATCAATATTTTTCAAAAATATTTTACACATGGTGTTTTTATAGTGAATGGCTTGTTTTGGAAGGATAGCCCTTGAAAATCTCAAAACTTGGTTTTTTTGAAGCACCCTAATATCCACTCGGACATCTCATCGGTAATTTTGAAATATATCAAGGGCTATTGAATTTTAAACATCAAGTTGATATACTTATGTGTTGTGCATTGTTTGATATTGTATCTATACTACTCCAACCATTGAATGACGAGCTTTTCATTTATTTTTTGAAAAACGATGCCTTAGTACAAAACGATTTGTGTTTACTGTTTAATATATGCTCGCTTTCACTCAAATTAATGGCATAAAAATCAAATGTGGTCACTTGTTGCCCCACAATTTGCAGTTGCATCCCCATATTATAAATCTTCATTTGTGATAGTCAATGGGGCAGCCAGCATTGCAGCGACAAAAAGGGGTCTGGGGGGCTTAGCCCCAAGGGTATGATAGGTATTTTTAAAGAGTGAACACCCAGCCAAAAAGGTCACCGTACGCCACTGGAGGTAAGGGGAAATGTGGGATAAGTGTTGGCCAGTGTGGGGGGAGGTGTGGTCGAGTGTAAGGGGTGGCTGTGGAGAAGTGCAGAGGGAAGTGTGGGAAAGTGTGTTGGGGTGTGGGGAGAGGTAAAGAAAGATGTGAGGAAGTGTGTTGAGGTTTCCCACTCCAAGTAGTGTGGGAAAGGTGTGGAAGAGTGTATGGGGTGGATGTGGAGGGTATGGGGAAAACGTGTTTTGGGGTGTGGGGTAGGTGAGGAGAGATGTGAGAAAATGTATGAGGGGTGTGGGGAAAGGTGTGGAGAAGTGTAGGAAGAGGTGTGGGGGAGGTAAAAAATATGTGGAGGGGAGGTGTGGAGTAGTGTAGGGAGAGATGTGGGGTAGGTAATGAGATACGTGGGGAGAGTGTATGGGGTGAGTGTAGAGTGTGTGGGGAAGGTGAAACTGAAGAGGGATGTTACGAAAGGTACAGGGAAGTGTGTTGGGATGTGGGGAAGGTAAGGGGAGAGGTGTGGAGGAAAGACAAGGAGAGTATGTAGGGAAGTGCGTAGGAGAGTAGAGGGAGGTTAGTGAAAATGATGGGAGAGGTGTGGGTGGAGGTGTTAAAGAGTGTACGGAGTGGGTGTGGAGAAGTGCGGGGGCAGGTGAGGAAAAGTGTGTTGCGTTGTAAGGGAAGATGAGGAGAGATGTGGGGATAAGTGCAAAAAAATGTTTTAGGGTGTGGGGGAGGTAAAGAGAGATGTGGGAAAAGGAGTGGAGGAGATGTTGGAAAGTGTAGAGGAAAGTGTGTTCGGGTTTTCCACTCCAAGAAGTGTAGGGAGAGATGTGGAAGAGAATATGGGATGAGTGTGGAGGGTGTAGGGAAGAGTGTTTTGGTGTGTGAGGGCGGTGAGAAGAGATGTGGGAAATGTATGAGAGGTGAGGAGAAGTGTAGGAATAGGTGTGAGAGAGTGTGGAGGGTGTTGGGAAAATGTTGAAGTGTGGGGGAAGTGAAGGGAAGGTGTAGGGAAGTGTGTTGGGGTGTGGGGGAGGTGAGAGAAGATGTGGGGAGAGGTGTGGAGGAAGGAGTGGGAGAGAGTGTAGGAGAGTGCGTTGGAGAGTGGAGGGAGGTAAATAAAGGAAAAAGTGGAAAGATGTGCGGAGGAGGTGCTAAAAAGTGTATTGGATGGGTGTGGGAAATGCAGGTAGGGGTGTGGGAAAGTGTGTTGGGGTGTAAGGAAAGTGAGGGGAAATGGAGAAAGTGTGGGGATTTGTGTATACCTGCCTAGAGCACATTTCACAATAACGGCAATTCACCTTGTACCACAGGGTCCACTGCACTAAACTGCATACTTCTGAAGTAAGGTTAAGAGGCTATCAAACAATGCTCCAGTCAGCACTAAGGACCACTTAGGCCTACATGCAATATATTTATTATTGTTATATTATTGGCATATTTATTCTCCTATCATGAGAAAGCAATCAAAGTGCTATACGAGCTCGCTTAGGAGTTGCCGGCCATCTGTCTACCACACTAAAACGGGGTAATTTCGTTAAGTGCCTTTCCCTACGGCACAACAAGTAAGATTGCCGGCTTTCTTCACACTGTCTCTTTAAATGTTGAACGTCAAGCAGAGAAGCTGTAAATACCAACTTTTAAGTCATTGGTTTGACTTGACTCAGAATCGAACCCCAAGTCTACCGATCCAGAAGCAGACGTTCTATACCACTAGGCCATCTGATCGGTTTAATTATCTGATCGCTCTATACCACTCGGCCAATTAGGACAAACAAATGATTATTGTTTGTCCTAATTCAGTAAAAACCTTATTCAAATAGAATGATGGTTAAACACCACAACACGCTAACTCCCCTACTTGCACAGTCATAACTAGGCTTACAGAATGAACTGAGTGCTGGGAAATAACATCAACTTACTAATTCCCTTTTTCACTAACAAGTTCTCAAAAATAACTGCTTGGCTCACACACTCGTAACAGCAATTAAAACATGACTCCAGTAGGCTACACTTTGCTAAACGAACCTTTACAGTATTGCCCACAATAAAACAAGTAGCAATCATGATAACAACTCTACCAGGTCACTGCCTAAACTTATAAAAATGGCGTCTGTCGAACTTCGAAAACGTCAGTGAAACGAACCATGTGGTCGCTGCTCAATGTTGTCATGTAAAAGACTAGTTTTATATCACAACACAATACATAGTTACGTCATAAACACAGAAAGAAGTCAATGTAAAATGCAGCCACATCACCGTAGACATTTACGTGTTACCCAGTTCGTCAGTAGGAATCAAAGTCTCCTCCCCCTAGAAAGTTGTAAACAGGGTTTTACAATTTGAAAACAGCAGAAAACGCAACAAAAAATCATCCAGAATGCACTACACATACACAATTATGCAACCAGTCATTACGATAAAATGCGGTCCTGCATGTAAGCAAAACACTGAACAGAAAAAAATCTCAACGTGGAAGTATGATGATAGCTCGAAAAAAAAATTAAGAACGGTAACGAGCAATGATTCAAAAAACTACCTAATGCGATCACTCGATCAGGTTATTCCAATTGCAAAACAGCACCTAGCCACAATTTTATTAAACCTACACAAAATCACAAAGGTGCATGCTATGCCATGCAAATTGTAATGGACGCACCAGCACTTCTCTCGTGAGAATGAATGAGAAAAAAATATTTGGAAAATATTTACAAACGTGTATGTGTCGTGATGTGCGCACTATGAACACAAACAGCCAAAAAAATAGTATATATGCATATCCGGTATAAAGTGTCAAGTACATTAGTCTCTATGCCGACTAGGTATGCAAACAGCTCGCCCCGAACGTGTGTTATAGATCTCAGTAACAGGCAGCTCATCAACAGCAGCATCTGCTTCCACATCGCGATTATGTGCCAGAAAAGTATCAGATATGTCTAGTTTAATAACAGAATCATGTCTCTCAATTTCATTGATATTGTCTAGTATCTCTGCTGCATGCAATACCGGCGTTAGGCCAACTGAGGCCCCTCCCCCGAAAACTTCACGTGGGGCCCCCTTTATCCGCAAACAAAATGGAAGGTAAAAGTGAGTTAACGCAGAATGCGATTTTTATACGATTTTGCATTTCATGCATGTTCGTGCGATTTTTGATAAACGAACCTGACCGATATGTCTCTTCACAAAATGCGATTGCGTCCGATTTTGCATCTACGTACACGTTTGAAATCTACGCACGCATTTTGATACATTTTTGTACGTAAATTGCATCGTATTCTGTGTAAAGCCGATTTTGCATTTCAAGCATATTCTTGCGATTTTTGATAAACAAACTTGAAGGATACGTCTCTACACAAAATGCGATTGCGTCCGATTTTGCATCTACATTACAAAACTTATTTAAGTTGCGACTGTAACAAAAGTCTCTTCAGCCTTGCTACGCACAGCCAATCCAGGCTAAACTCATTCCAGACTGTAAAGGCCCTTTTTTGCATTGCTGTACCTGGACATCTCGACTTCATCTCCTTTCTAGGTTGTGCCCCATTTTTAGCAGGCGACTGGCCCCAAACAACGATACCCAATGAAAGAGCCTATAACTACTAACCCCAAACTAAGTTACCGGTAGACTAACTAGCCCACATCACTAGAAGCCCCCATGGCAACCCACTCATTTGCAGCTGCAGACGCGTTTCGACCTTATTATGGTCTCATCAGTGCAGCATAGCAACCTCCCACCTTTCTGAAAAAAAAAAAAAAAAGGCTGTGCGTAGCAAGGCTGACGAGACTTTTGTTATAGTCGAAACATTAATTTGTCCCTTGCAAATTTTTTTTTTTTGTTTAAGTTGGCTTTTAAAACTAGCTGATCGTCTGACGAATTCCATCGATCTGGAACCCAAAATAAGGACGACTGGAAAAATAATTAAACTGCCTGGGCTAAAGATATACAACATTTTCCCATCTAACCTAGACAGCTTGAAGTGTTAACAATTAACAATGCTTCATGCCTATCTATGCCTTGCTTCTTTGTGTTCTAAATAAGATTGTGTTGCTTTTATGATGTCACAATAAAGCTTTGACAGTAAGACAAAAATAAGGCACGACAAATAACACAAAGCTTGGTTTATTTATGAAGTCCAATTAAGACAAAATAAGGACGCAAGCCATAGGAGACATTTCTTAAAAATACGGGCAATAGTATTTTTCAAGATGTAGACTAGACTCTCAAAATAAGAACAAATCTTTGAAATAAGGACGGTACGGAATCCCTGCGTATAACTGGTGCGTGAAGAATACTCAGTTATATTAAATTATAATTCTTAAGAACACTTATTGGTTATACAGAGTGTGCGTTTACCGGACTACCGGCAAATGTTTTACCTATAATCATTTTAACACTTGAACTACTGGCTGTTTCTGTGCGCTATTAAGCGTCACAATAATAATAAATTAATGACAAACGGCCCAGTGCAGAGTGACATGACATGGGAAAAAGCAGAAGAAAAGTATCCAAGAAACTCATCAATTCATTTGGCGATAACCGGTACTTATAAGAGCAATTGAAGTTTAAAGTAGGCCTTACTTAAAGTTATAATATGTCATAAATTTAAACTTTTAACGATCAGTTTGACGAACCAATTTTGATCCACTTTGCTTGCGGAGTTGCACACCTCCAGGAGCGTAGCCAGGGGGACAAAGAGGGCGGTTGTACCCCCACCCCGAAATATTTTCCGTTACCACTAGCCTACAAACAAAGATGGTAATGCTATAAAGTAAGTCTACTAACAACGCAAGTAGGGGCGAATTAAAACCATTCGGGGGTACCCACTTCCCATGTGTTCTTTTTCGACTAAAAAACTGCGCTGAATTGAGTGTTTTCTAGTAAAAACCCTAAAAATGTGTGGCGGCTGAGGGCTCTGCCCCCAGACCTGCCTAGCCTTTGGCGGCTAGGGGGTTTGTCCCAAGAACCCGGTTGTGGCCTCCCTTTACTGAATTTCGGGTGCGCGACTGGACAAGCCTATGAAGTTTTGCCCTCTCCCCAAAATTTTGGGCTGGCTACGCCACTGCACACCTCTAATGCTTTTGTGCAAAAAACATGGCAAACCTACAATCTTCCAAACACCTATCTTGTAGTCTACAACCTCATTGGAAGCAAGGCGCGCAAAATAAGAAGTTAATACTGTTGCTATATAGGCCTATAACTTACATTTCACAACATGTGTATTTTTGACAAAAGAAAATCACGAGCTTGTTTGAATTAAGCCACATCTTACAAGCCCCGAAAATTGTGCTTTCGTTCATTCAACAGACCAAAAAATCGTTTGCATACAAGCGATTTCGCCTACAACAACCTACATTTGAAGCAAGAGCGGCGCAATTGGAGTCCAACATTCTTCAACCATCATCCTCCTCCCCCGTCAGCACCTTTCTACACACACAAACAAATTAATGTTGTGTTGTAACACGCATCAAAATCATTATCAAGTAAAAGAAAAGCAGCGGTGTTTAGGGCGGGGCTCCTGACCAGGCCTGTCCCCCCCCCGACCGGGGGTTTCAGGAGTCAGTTCCGCCGGCCTTGTTTCATCAACCATATGTGTAGATTATCTTACTCTGTTAATTACGCTTACTCATTCGGCCTTTCCTTTAACTTGGAGAATAAAAAATTTGTCATTTCTCTGCAGTACAGGGTATGGTCCATGGTAGGAACGCTGTAGAGGTGTGCGTACCGCATCAACTCGGATGAACGCATGCAAATACTCGGTCAAATCCCCAGGGATAAACGTTCTTCTATTGCAAGGGTGACGAGATCGAATGTACCCCAAAGACTTCACAAAACTGGAAAGAGCTTTTGTATAATTGGAAAGGTAAACATTGTTTGGCTCAGAATCCTTGCATTCAAAGAATTCACCCGGCAACCGTACAGTCTTCCCCAACGTGAATTCTACATCGTAAGTCCGTATATCATCTTTATATGCCAAACGCAACCCTAGCATTACCAGTCCGAGATTATCAAGCCAGTTTGAGGGGTTTTCTTGTGCTTTTAGGGCAACTTTCAAGCTCTTGTTGAAACACTCTACTAGCCCACTACTAGCTGGATGATAAGCTGTGGTGGTATGATGCTTGCATACTTGCACCTCAGAAAACGGCAAAAGTCGCTCCATAAGACAGAAGTAAACTGCCGTCCTCTGTCTGTTACAATCTCAGTCGGGCAACCAAAACGTGGCACCCAGTGTAGCAAAAAGGCTTCTGCACAACTTTTGGCTGTAATATTCTTTAACGGGATGGCTTCGGGCCATCTTGCAAACCGATCAACTGCAGTGATAACATATGAGTAGCCATCACATTCATTGAGCGGTCCGACCAGGTCAACGCAAACACTTGAGAAACACCATCAGGTTGTGGAAAATGTTGTAAGGGAGGTTTAAGTTGTAAGAGGATCAGGTTGTGGAAAATGTTGTAACTGTGCGTCGTTGTATCTTACTCTGTTGGCAAGGCGAACTGGTGTGACAGTTGCGACACCGTTGATTTATATCAATGTTCATCTTGGGCCATACAAAACGCTTAGATGTCATTTTTCGGGTAGCTCTTTTACCTCCGTGGCTCAAATCGTGTAACCTTTCAAAAATTAATCGTCAAAAAGATTCGGGAACTAGAGGCCTGAATTGTCCGGTAGAGATGTCACCTGTTATGGATACTCCATACTCTGGCAATGTCTTAGTTATTAACTGCATAGAACTCCCAGACAACCGCAAGAACTCGACTTCAGCTTGTTTCAAAGAAAACTTTGGATAATCAACATCAGCAATTTCATAAAAAGTAGCATTTATTTCTACACGACTAAAGTAGTCAGCCACTGTGTTCTCTTCTTTTGTTTATTTTACATCAGTAGTATATTCAGCGATTGTTGACAAGTGTCGCGTTTGGCGTGGAAAAGCTTGACTCATTGGTGCTTTAAAAGCGGAGACTAATGGCCTGTGGTCTGTCAAGATGGTAAATGGACGTGCTTCCAAAAGCCAGGAAAAATACCTGTGTAGCGATCGTGTCATGTATCCTCGTTAAACTTTAAATTTTCACATAACGTATTTAAATCATAAACTACTTTCACATCCGTTATTAGCACATTTAGCATAGTTTTGATGTAGGTTAAATGCCGATATGAATTCTCTTCATACATTTCATACTTCCGTTATTGTTAAAATGATATTTTGTCAACTAAATGCTTTTGCCATTCAGATCAGAATGTTTCATCTTGATAGACGGTTGCAATAGAATCAGAGTGCGTTGTGACAGAAAATTATGATTCTCTATATTATTAAAAAGCTTTATAAATTCAAGTAAAAGAAGCAAATTAACTATCGTAATTCCACTGCAGATAAGTTGAAGATTTAGTTTCTACACTTCATTATTTGAAAGAAAATGTATCTCAATAGCCGACTATAATGTAGACGTATAACTGTTAATTTATTAATTTTGTACAATAATTACAATCTATTTTTCTTTTTGCTTATATTTCTATTTGAATAAGGTTTGTGATTCTATTTGAATAAGGTTTGTAATTCTATTTGAATAAGCTCGACGTGGATAAAGATGAATTGTTGATTTGTGGAATAAATTAATAAGTAACACTGGAGTCAGATATACAGTTCTACTACTCGTTACATTGGTGACCACCGACGGCTCATTTCTGACAACAATCACAATTTCAATTACTTCACCAACGTCAAAAATTCAATTTTTCCACAATACCACTCGGTGAGTTTTTTTTCTTTGTTGTCAAACTAATCCAGTCTGGAGCTCGTAAAAAAGATTACGCTCCAACCGAAATCCACATCGCCTATAGCAAATAGAACCAGAAGTAAAGACAACATGTCAAAAACTAACCCTGCTACCCAAGATCCGACCAAAAGTGAAGAGGAAATCCCTGGACCCAGCTCGAGGACATCAGAACCAGAGCAAAATGCACTTCCAAATATTACCGTAGAACATATTTTGGATGCACCCAAAATGTGGGCTAACAACAGTTTATTACCAGCGTATTTTGTGACTCTAGAAAAATGTTTTGTTTCTCGTAATGTCACTGACGAAAATGCTCGTTTTGTGTCTTTATCTAATGTTATGTCATCAAAGCAAATTGAAACTCATAGTTTTTCGTTATCGAGAGCTGCTGATAGTAATGAACCTTATACAACTCTTAAAGATTTGATTCTGTCTTCTGTCGCGGAAGTTTGCAAAACAGATTGGATTGACGCCTTAAGCGAAATCCAATACAATGGTTCCCACGAAAAACCTTCTGATTTAATGTCACGTTTAATTGCCATTTGTAGAAATAAACCAGAAAACGATCAAGGAACACGCGACATAATTGAACGTACTTTTATTCGCTTACAGCCTGAAAATATTCAAAATATTTTGAAAGCACAAACTTTCGATTCATTGCATGATTTGGGCACTTTCACAAATCGTTTTCACGGACAAATCAACTTGAACAACTTAAACGAAAACGAAACTACCAAACAAAACTTTGAACATTTAACAAATAAAATTGACGAATTGTACACTGAAATACACCATGTGAAACAACAATCGCAAAACCATCAAAAATTCCCTCATCACACATTAAAAAATCAGCCCCGCAAAAACTTCTGGCAAAACCGACCCTTTCGCAATCAACAGTCTAACTACCAGCAAAATTACCAAAAATCCAATCAAACAAGACCTTTCAACCAAAGTGGATTTTGTTTTTATCATTCCAAATTTGGAAATAAAGCTATCAAATGCAGCAAACCTTGCACTTTTCAGCCTTTCAAAAATCAGTCAGTAAGTGCAATTCATCACAGCAAAACCGTTTCTCTGAACCCTGAAATAAGCCTTCCGAAGGTTTATGACAAATTATCAAAAAAATTATTTTTGATCGATAGCGGTGCTTGCGCCAGTTTTTTGCCCGCGACAAACAGCAATAACACCGGGGAAACTCCATCTTTATTTGTCGATGCCTCTGGTAAGCCAGTAAAATGTTTTGGAAGCACACCGTTTGAAATTGACATTGGTTTCGGTCGAATGACAGCTGTGTTTCATATTTGTGCTAACGAGCAACCAATTTTAGGTTACGATTTCTTAAAATCCAATCGCATTACCCTCGACGCCTCAACCAACACGCTACAGTGTGACAATTCTATTAACAAAATTAGCACTTTACAAGCATCAATAAATTCTTTCGATGGTTTTCCTGCACACGAAAGCAGATATACCAAATCTGCTTTCGTGTGCAGGAAAACCATCAAGATGAAACATTCTGATCTGAATGAATCCTCGTTAAACTTTAAATTTTCACATAACGTATTTAAATCATAAACTACTTTCACATCCGTTATTAGCACATTTAGCATAGTTTTGATGTAGGTTAAATGCCGATATGAATTCTCTTCATACATTTCATACTTCCGTTATTGTTAAAATGATATTTTGTCAACTAAATGCTTTTGCCATTCAGATCAGAATGTTTCATCTTGATAGACGGTTGCAATAGAATCAGAGTGCGTTGTGACAGAAAATTATGATTCTCTATATTATTAAAAAGCTTTATAAATTCAAGTAAAAGAAGCAAATTAACTATCGTAATTCCACTGCAGATAAGTTGAAGATTTAGTTTCTACACTTCATTATTTGAAAGAAAATGTATCTCAATAGCCGACTATAATGTAGACGTATAACTGTTAATTTATTAATTTTGTACAATAATTACAATCTATTTTTCTTTTTGCTTATATTTCTATTTGAATAAGGTTTGTGATTCTATTTGAATAAGGTTTGTAATTCTATTTGAATAAGCTCGACGTGGATAAAGATGAATTGTTGATTTGTGGAATAAATTAATAAGTAACACTGGAGTCAGATATACAGTTCTTCCACCCGTTACACCTGACAGCAAAAAACATTGCCAATAGCTCCCGGTCAAACGTTGAGTAACGACATTGTGCTTCGTTGAAAGTTTGAAAGAAAAACATCAAGGATTGCTGCTCTCCATCCACCTCTTGTTGCACGACAGCACCAGATCCTTTTCCAATGCATTCACTATCAGTGTAATTGGTGCACCAAGAGTCGGATACAAAAGTAACATCTTTTCTGAAAGAGTATCTTTAACTGCAACAAAGGATGTAGCAGCTGTTTCATCCCAATCAAGTTTCCTTCTACAATTACCCTCTTTTAACAACATGTTAAGTGGCTGCAATAGCAACGAACAATTTGGTACAAATTTCCGGTAAAAATGTACCGTTCCAAGAAATCGTCTTAGCTGCTTGGTGGTCTCGGGTTGGGGAAATTTCTTTATTGTTTAATCTTCTCTTCCATTAGTCGCACCCTTTCCTTCCAGATTACACGTCCCAAAAACTTTACTTTGCTTTTACCTAGCATGCACTTTTCTCGATTTAAGATCAATTCATAATGGCTTAACTTTTCAAACACTGCACTCAGATGCATGTGATGTTCTTCCATCGACTTTGAAAACAGGAGTATATCATCAATGTTCACAAACACATATTCTACATCTCTGAATATCTCGTCCACAAAACGCTGAAAACTCTGAGCAGCACCTGACAGTCCCATCGCTAGCCTTTTGAACACATAGGACCCAAGGAATGTTAGGATTGCAGTTTTGTAGATATCTTATTCGGCTACCGGGATCTAATGGTAACTCTTAAAGAGGTCCAGACAAGAGAACACTGTGCACCCAAAGAGTCTATCAACAAAGTCGTGCGAGAAAGATATTCGATAAGAGTCTTGCTGCGTTTGTTGATTCAGTAGTCGGAAATACCCAGTAATCCTATATCTTCCATCACCTTTGGGTACCATGTGAATGGGCCATCTATATGGTGAGTGTGCTGGTGCAATAATGTCTAGTTCTACCACGTGCTGCAACTCTGTGCTCAAACACTCCAACTTCTCAAGTGATAATCGGCGAACTCTCCCTTGTGCCAGTGCTCCGCAAGTTAGGATGAAGTGTTTTGTGCTGCGCTTCACCGGGTACTTATACTGTTCAATATGAAAAACTTCGGGGTATTTATCCTACAGCCACTTGTACTCTTCACTCAGTCCAAGATCTTCCGTCATACCACAAACAGTTGCCATAGGAGCAAGGAAACTGACCTGAAGACAGTGATATCTGTATCTACCATTAGTTTGTGATGGCACAAAAAATCAAAACCAATAATTGCTATAAAAACGTCAGCTAGAGTAAAGGTCCACTCGTATATTGCAAACATGCTCAAAGATACTCTCAGACGTTTTGTACCATATGTAGGAACGGGAGTTCCATTTACAGCTTTTAGGCATCCAGATGGACTTGACCTGTTTTCATATTTTTCGGTAAGTAAACTTCTAACACTACCTGTATCAATGAGGAACTCTATAGAGGTCATTGGATCCACAATTTTCAACAATTTCTCACTTTTTGACCACACAGCTCCAACTTGATGGTTTTGTGGCATAGTCGGCCTTGTAGTTGTGCTGGGGTTAGCGCGGCTGTTCCAAGAGCAAGGTAACACACACTTTTGTGCCATGTCCTCATATTTATTATGGTAAAAACATAGACTTGAATTTCTTCTAAAGTAATAATATGCAGTGGAAGCATGGGCAGAAAATCCTTCACGAGAATCACTACGATGTACCCTTGTTGCACTAAATTGACTGAAAGTGTTTTTGAATTCCGACAGTCTTGCATTCAGAGAAAGCTGTTCCACTTTGTTAGCAATTTGAGAAAGTCTTCGTTCCAAACATTCATTGATTAACCCTTGAGGAGATGGTTTTCGTTGATCCCCAGTCTTATTTAAATCATCCTCAGCAGATATAATGTCTTCAGATCGGTGATCAAGAATATTAAGGTCAGCCTTACCAGCAGCAGCGAAGAGCTTGCACACATCATTTGGAAGCTTATCCATAAATAGCTTGCGTAAAAACATTGTATCGCTACCCTTAGTTCCTCCGGTATCCGCATAAGTTATTTCAACTTTCGAAGCATGGCTATGGGGCTAGAGTTATTAAGTTGAACTCCGTGTAATATTTTGTCCATGCGTTTGTTATCCGACATGCTATGGGATTGCAACAATTTATTTTTCAGCTTCTGGTAGGGATCACCCAACTGTTGCAATGATGCTGATACAATACTCTCTACTTGCTGCAGTTGTCTGACACTGAGAGCACGTAAAACTAAACCAAGTTGTCACAAGACTCAGTGATATTACGGCAGCGAAAAGAAGCCTTAACTACTTTAAACTACAAGCCAGGGTTATTTTCAAAAAACGAGGTCAACGTCAGAGTAGTTTTTGCTCTAAAAGATGACAAATTCGAGTCATTTAAATTGTCAACAGTACCGGTACCAGTAATATTGGCATTTGATACAAAACCTGTAAGTGTTTCTAATCTTTGCTGTGCATTCTGAGCATCAAATCAAAAAAAATCAAATCTTCATTATACTCGCCGTATTACGACGAAGCGTGTAACGAGTTGCGGGGCCCATCTCCGCGGCTTAGCGCCTGGGCAACACAGCTCCGAAGAAACGTCGCAACGGTGGCGAGTCGTTGGCGACACTGTGTCGATTTGACCGGCCCGGGAATCGAACCCCAGACCTCCCGCACCGATAGCGTGCGCTTAGCAACTGAGCTAATGGCCGGTGCATTCTGAGCATGTTCATTATAATTCGGTGTGGCATATCACCGGTACAGCAGCACACAAGGCAGCAAAGAACTCAGCAGGCAAATGGCTATGGCTTTTCCAATAATGAACCACATCACAAGCAGTTAATTAAAATTGAACAAAATGTCCTCAGTATTTATGATAAAAAAAATCTTGTTCAATCACGTTGGCAAAGTCACCAATTACGAAGCAGCCTAGGGCACATTTCACAACAATTGCAACTCACCGTGAACCACAGGGTCCACTACACTGAGCTGCAAACTTCTGAAGTAAGGTTAAGAGGCTAATCCAACAATGCTCCAGTCAGCACTAAGGAGCACATAAGCCTACATGCAATTTATTGTTTGTCCTAATTCAGTAAAAACCTTATTCAAATAGAATGATGGTTAAACACCACAACACGCCAACTCCCCTACTTGCACAGTCACAACTAGGCTTACAGAATGAACTGAGTGCTGGGAAATAACATCAACTTACTCCTTCACTTTTTTTAACTAACAAGTTCTCAAAAATAACTGCTTGGCCCACACACTCGTAACAGCAATTAAAACATGACTCAAGTAGGCAACACTTTGCTAACGAACCTTTACAGTATTGCCCACAATAAAACAAGTAGCAATCATGATAACAACTCTACCAGGTCACTGCCTAAACTTATAAAAATGGCGTCTGTCGAACTTCGAAAACGTCAGTGAAACGAACCATGTGGTCGCTGCTCAATGTTGTCATGTAAAAGACTAGTTTTATATCACAACACAATACATAGTTACGTCATAAACACAGAAAGAAGTCAATGTAAAATGCAGCCACATCACCGTAGACATTTACGTGTTACACAGTACGTCACTAGGAAGCAGGAATCTCTGCATGTGAAAGGAAGTGTGTTGGTGTGTGGGGGGAGGTAAAGAAAGATGTTGGTAAGTGTGGGGCAAAGTGTGTTAGGGCTTCCCACTCCAAGAAGTGTGGGTAGAGGTGTGGAAGAGTGTAGGGGGTGAGTGTGGAGGGTGTGCGGAATAGTGTTTTGAGGTGTGGGGGGAAGTGAGGAGAGAAGGAGAAATGTAGAGAACGGTATGATGGGTGTGGGAAAGTGTGTGGGGGAGGTATCAAAATATTTGTCTTCATGCAAACGATAAAAAAACAACAACAACGTATGAGCATGTCAATGAAAATATAATACATGAGCGACAGGAAACCGTGAAGGGACGCAAAGTCTTCTAGTCAAACGGTCACTTAATTGTTACTCATATAGCAAAAAAGCAGTTTACTCGAAGAGTCAGTCGAGGTAACAAAATCGGGTCAGATGAAGAGTCATGCTAGTACATGCAAAAAAAGTACGTAAAAGTAGCCCAATAGTAAAGTGGCTGTAAAATGTAGACATAAGCTTATAATTAAAACACGAATTAAAAACCCTGACTTGAGATTAATTTTTGAAGAATGAAAAATATAAAAAGCATAATAGTATATATGGTATAGTAAGCTATATATCCCGATGAATATTTAAAAACAATGCATTTTTTAAATTTTTTGACAAATTTGTTACAAGATTGACGCTTCAAAGTAATGAACAGGTCATTCCAAAGTTTGGCTCATTAAAATTTTATCGACTTTTGAGTTCTTAGTTGTAAGAGAAAGAAGAATCAAATTTTGACTAGTCGATGATCTGGTAACATATCTATTTAAGTAAATGAAATCAACAAGTTAATTGGAAAAATAAGAGGGAATGGATTTACTGAAAAACATACGCTTAAGTTTACCCAATTGAAATCTGTAATAAATTTTCGGCAAAGAGGGAGTTTTACTAAACCAAATTGCAGCAGCCAACAGACTAATTATGGATAGCATTTTATTGAACGTTTTCGATTATAACTTTTGGTCCTCTTCAGAATAAAATTTTTAACTACATTTTAAGAATAAACTAACCATATGAAAGTATTTAATAAAACCATAGTAACTTTCAGCATTACTAAGAATTAACACATTATTACCTAACATTAATTCATATACAGTACAAATCTTGCACTAATGAAATGACGTATTAAATCTTGCACAAATAAAATGACGTAGTAATAAATAAAATGCACTACAATAATAACTAAAATACGAAACGACATAAATTTAAACTCGGTGCAGTTGGTATGTCGTTTCGTATTTTAGTTATTATTGTAGAGCGTTTTATTTATTACTACGTCATTTTATTTGTGCAAGATTTAATACGTCATTTCATTTGTGCAAGATTTGTACTGTACATGCATTAATGTTAGGTAATAATATATTAATTGTTAGTAATGCTGAAAGTTACTATGGTTTTATTAAATACTTTCATATGGTTAGTTTATTCTTAAAATGCAGTTAAAAATTTTATTCTGAAGAGGATCAAAAGTTATGGTCGAAAACGTTCAATAAAATGCTATCCATAATTAGTCTGTTGGCTGTTGCTGCAATATGGTTTAGTGAAATCTGTAAATGTCTAATTTAAGAATTGACTTGCCCTATTGCTCGCACAGCTTTATTTTGCAAAAAGCGTATTTTGTCAGTATCAGATTTGTTGCAAGGTTTCCATACTATGACACCATAAGCAAGGAAAGGATGAATTAAGGCAAATAGAGTGTTAAAAGAGCTGATGTAGGCAAGAATTTTTTAAGTTTTATTAACACTCCAACATGACGCGATAGTCTGGTATCGAAGGTGTGTGTTTGCGGTAACAAATTTAATTTATCGTCTAATCAAACACCAAGATACTTTATTCCATCAGAAATTTGAATATATCGCACGGAGGAGAACGCAGTGTGTAATTCATGACGCATGCTTGAGCTGTTTTGGGGATTTATAATCAATTTATTAGCATCCATCCATTTCTTGATTGGACTCAGTTTTTGGTTACATAGTGTTTCCAGCTAATGAATATTGTTACTGGAATATAAAAGAAAGGTATCATCTGCAAATAAACGCGAAGGGGAAGTCAGTGCGTTTGGAATATCATATATAAAAGAAAGAGTTTAGGGCCCTAGACCGAACCTTGTGGTACACCAGATTTGATTTCTACCAAAGAGGACTTAACGTTATTAATGCATCCATATTGTTGTCGATTGCTTAGGTAGTTGGAACATGATTGAAACACTCCACGAATACCCTAATGCTCAAGCTTATTTCACAATACGTTATGATCAACTGAATCAAATGCTTTTTTAATATCTAAAGCAATAGCACAAAAGAAATTTTCGATATTAATATTAGTCGAAACAATAATAAGAAACATGGTAGTATTTTTTTTTTTGAAATCCACTTTGTCGTTGATACAAGATGTCATTTCTGGTTATAAAACTAATTAATCTTGTTTTAATAAGTTTTTCAATTACTTTAGAAAAAGGAGAAAGTAAGGATATCAGTCTGTAATTGTTCACACTGTCTTTTTGTCCAGACCTATAGATGGGAATTACTTTAGCGATTTTAAGAACCTTGGGAAATGTACCATTTAAAAACATATAATCAATGAAGTAAGATAAATAAGGTGCTATAACAGCAGCATTCATTATTATGAATTTCGTAGGAATTTTATCATCACCATACGACTTGTTAGCTTTGAGTCTTTTTAATTCGGCTGCTACCTCGTAAGCAGTGGGAGGCAACAAAACAATTGAAGAAGGCACTCTATTTTTAAGATACAAAGTATGAAAATAACATGACTTTATGGATTTTGTTAAGTCACTTCCAACATTCATAAAGAAGTCTTTGTAGGCATGGGTTATTAGCTCCAAATTTGAACAAGGTGAGTGGTTAATTTTCATACAGCTAGGAGTCGTGGATTGTAGTTTATTACTTGGTAAAACTTCGCGCAAGGTTTTCCACATTTTACTTGGGTCATTTGAATTTCATTTTAATTCTTTCGCAAAATAATATTTTTAGTAGTTTTCTTCATTAGGTAAGGGGAGTGGCGTGGGAGTAGGTGTGAAAGAGTGTATGGCGTGGGTGTGGAGAATGTATGGGGTGGCTGTGTTGGGGTGTAAGGGAAGATGTGGGAAAACGTGGAGATAAGTGTAAGGAAGTGTGTTGAGGTGTCGGGGGGTGAGGAGAGATGTGGGGAAAGTATGGGAGAAAGTGTGTTGAGGTTTCCCATACCTCCCCGCACACTTCCCAACATCTCCCTTCACCTTCCCCACATCCCACCACACTTCCTCTCTACACCACCCATGTCTTTACCCACATCTCTCCTTACTTCCCACCATACCCTCAAACATACTTCCTTACACCCTCCACACTCACCCCATATGCTCTTTCACACCTCCCCTCACTTATCCCCACACTTTTTCACACACTCCACACCTTCTCCCACACCCTTCCATACCTCTTTCCACATCTACCCTCACCGCCAACACACTTCCCGACACCCTCCACACTCACCCATTATAACTATAACGAGCTCGCTTAGGAGTTGCCGACCATCTGTCTACCGCATCAAGATGGGGGAATCCCGCCAAGTGTCTTTCCCAAAGGCACAACAAGCAAACTTGCCGGCTTGTTTTCCGCACTGTCCTTTTTAACGCTGAACGTCAAGCAGGGAAGCTGTGAATACCAATTTTAAAGTCAATGGTTTGGCCCGACGTGGAATAAAACCCAAGTTTACATCTCCAGAGGCGGACGCTCTTACCACTCGGCCATCCGAGGTGCTAAACTCTCACTCAAGCGGTTACTCGTATACTGCGCTGTACTGAAGCTGCAACCGACCGGGAGTTACGTTGTTACTATTACGTAACAATGGATGTACTGCCGAATCACTGCGTAAGGTCACATACGCGCGTGGTTCAATCAGGGGCTCAACTTTTGATATCGCATCGCAAAGATTAGACGGGGAAAAGAAAATTCAAGAGTAGGCCTACTGGTCTCGCCAAAATGTTCGCTGGCTGCAGGAAATTCTTCCTCAGGCCGCATGTTCATCACTTCTGCCATAGAGAAAGCCGTTAGCTCAGTTGCTTAGCGCACGTGCTACCGGTGCGGGAGGCCTGGGCTTGAAATCCCGGGTCGGTCAAATCGACACAGCGTCGCCGACGGCTCGACACCGCTGCGACGTTCTTTCGGAGCTGTGTAGCCCAGGCGCTAAGCCACGGAGAAGGGCCCCGCCACTCGTTACACGCTTCGGTGTAATACCGCGAATACGCCTATAATGAAAATTTGATTTGATGTTTTTCACCAAACCAGCAAGCAGTGTTGTCAGCATTTCTACCAATGACCTTACTACCGCACCTGTTGGTAGGGATGTGCCTCAAGGAAAATTATTCGGACTCGCCGAGTAACGAGTATTTTCGACATTACTCGGCGAGTCCGAGTATCTATGACGTCACGCGCGATGGGTAGTACGCTTTTGCCTTTTTGGTTTTTCTGCATTTAGCTGCTTCAGAATCATTGGGTTAATCAGTAACAATGGTATTTGGTTTAGGTATACTGAGCTTACAGTAGAACGGCAACATCTGGGCAATACAATGCAATAATAACAATGTACCCCCTAGGTATCTTATCACACAAAAAAGACAGTTGGCATGGTCATGAATTAACAGTCGTGTTTTGTGTTGTACGGTAAACTACTACCGTTGAGCAGATAACTTGGGTTTAGGTAAAAAAAACGTTGTTTAAAATTAGTACTCGGTCGAGTATCAACTAATATTCGGCCGAGTACGAGTAATGAAAATGCCTTAATACTCGGCCGAGTACTCGCACTCGACTCGGCACATCCCTACCTGTAGGCACTGTTTCTGACATATTTAGTTCGACTTCTAGCGAAAGATCTGTGCCTATCATCACCAAAAAAAGCAGTTCTGAGGAATGAGGAGGTAAACAAGAAAACTGCTTATTTGTGTAATATTGTAAAGGCACTGCGTAAAAGGTCATACACGTCTGCAGTAACATTTGAAGTAGGGATGTGCCTCAAGGAAAATTACTCGGACTCGCCGAGTAACGAGTATTTATGATATTACTCGGAGAGTCCGAGCCCGAGTATCTCTGACGTCACGCGCGATGGGTAGTACGCTTTTGCCTTTTTGGTTTTCCTGCATTTAGCTGCTTCAGAATCATTGAATTAATCAGTAACAATGGTATTTGGTTTAGGTATACTGAGCTTACAGTCAATTGGCAACATCTGGGCAATACAATGCAATAATGACAATGTACCCCGTAGGTACCTTATCAAGCATAAAAAACGGTAATGTTTATGAATCAACAGTCGTGTTTTGCTAAATTATTACCGTTGAGTTGGTAACTTGGGTTTATGTAAAAAAAACGTTAATTGTTCACAAATTAGTACTCGGTCGAGTATCAACTAATATTCGGCCGAGTCCGAGTAATGAAAATGCCTTAATACTCGGCCGAGTCGAGTCCGATTACTCGGCACATCCCTAGTTTGAGGAGTCATCATCACATTAGTGTTGTTAGTCAAAAAAAAAACTGTATTTTTATTCTTTGGCTTTTTGTTATACTCGTATCTTTAACAGGTATATTTTGATAAAGTGCTGCGTAATTTTGCTGCATATTGCTATTGCGAACATTTGAGGTTGAGTAAAATGCTGAAAAACACGTTTATGGGAAAGTATTTCGATCACACACGTTTTGGAATTGTAAGTTAATGCGAATCAGGGTTTGATTTTAATAATCTTTTTATTTACTCTGCCAACAACATGGGTACGCTTGGTACTATCGAAAAATGGGTGACCTTCCAATAAAAGAACCCATTCTTTGCTGTTTTTAACACCAAATCGGAAGAAACAGTTTGCTTTTTAACAGATATTTTAACCTAGAGTTACTACTTTACCAGTTATCGCACTATAAGATGAACAACGAAGGTGATTAATTCATTGTGTCAGCAGTAGTACACGCAAAAGATTTTTAATTTTTTACTACGAAACGTCAACATGATAGCGAGCCACAGAAATCTTGCCCAAATTGATACGTTCAAAGATCAAGCCCAAATCTATATTGAGTCAATTGAACGACTTACATGCCTTGCACCTAACCTCGAGCTGCTGAGCAAAAATTAAACACAAGTTACACCACAAAGAAAGCTTTAGTTTGCAAAATTATTCCGATTTATCTCTTTTATTCCGATATGGTATTCCGATTTATCTCTGTAAAATTGAGAATGTGATGAAAACTGATAAGGCCTATGCAGGAGCGTATTTAGGGAAGACCATTGTGCCATGCCTCCCCCCTCTTTGACTCTGCGTTTTGGTAAAAAAAAAACAAAATTAATGGTGCCAAGTGATTGAAATATGTCAGATTCTTTTGATGCTGGATTCTGTAGCTTATGGCCTGGGACGGATCCAGGAAATAGGATGAGAAGTATGCATCTTTCCACCAGCCATTTTCAAAAATGTTTTTGAAGTATGAAATTTTTCCATAATTTCGAATCTTTTTCATAGCGATAAGCCTCTACGTTACGCCTTAAGCGAGCGTAATCGAAAATGTGCAAACAAAATGCATCATATTTGGCGAAGCACTCAGAATTAGGGTCAAAAAATTTCAACAAAACTTGCTTCAAAATTATTGAAAAAGAGCTAAAATAGCCACTGCAGCATGTAAAATTTTAAAATTTCTCCGGGAAGCATGCCCCTGGACCCCCCTAGAACCTTTCTCGTAACTCAGTCAGCTTCAAATTAGTTTTGCGGAAAAATACGCTTAAAATAAATAAGGAAATTATAGCCCACCCCTTCTAAAATTTCTCGCTACACCACTGGGCCTATGATACTGCTTTTTCATCGTATGGTGTTGATTAAAATCAAATCAAGCAGATTAACTGAATGACGTCATAAAATGTTAACTTAACCAACCAAAAATTTGCCCCCCCTCTTCTATAAAAAATTCTGCGGGCGCCTATGCGCAAAACTAACGCATTTTTCATTTCGGAATGATAGATATCAGTACCACTGAAATCTTTACTATTGTAAAGGCACTTCCCGGGATCCCGACATAAACTTCCCGGGTAACGGGAAATTTCAAAACCCCAAATTTCTTGTCCTGACTTCCCAGGAGAAAACACTAGCTTGGCTAGTCAAACTTGCACTTAAGGCACCCAAAATGGCTCATGGTCATGCCATAAATGCCATCTTTAGCACCGAGCAATGAGTGCAGGCTATATTTCTGCTGTTAATGGAATATTGGTGACTCCTTGACATTGCAAATAACATACCGGTATATACCTTTAAAAACAGCCTTGTTTTGTCTCAATCTCGAGCTGATAACAAGCCAAAACGGGGTAGACTACTCAACTAGCTCTGAAATGGTCAAAAACAAAAAAAAAACAAAACATGAAGCAAAAAAAGGGTTTTTTAACAACACCAGTCATCACAATTAAAACTTTGGGGGTATTTTGTAGTGTCAGTTAAACGGTCTAAAATGATTAGTTTTGATTTCTATCTGCAAGGCTCTTGAGATACCAGTAGGAGCATCGTATTTCTCCAGTCTTCACTGGTCGTATAACATCAGTTCTAGTAATACGTTGTACTATGATTCCGGTAAATGCGCCATTCAAATTAAACCTTTTTAAATCCTTATTCCAATTTTTACTGGAAAAACTACTGCGTCGCTTACTGAAAGTTTGCATTAACTTCCTTTGGTCCCGCAATTGAAAACTTTAAACAACTCAGATGGCCGAATGGTAAGAGCGTCCGCGTCTGAAGCTGTAGACTGGGGTTTGATTCTGGTTCGGGTCAAACCAATGACTGTAAAATTGATATCCACAGCTTCCGTGTTGACGATCAGCAGTAAAGCAAAGAGACAGTGTGGAGAACAAGCCGACAAGAGTAGGCTACTCGTTGTGCCTCTGGGAAAGGCACTTAGCAAGATTTCCCCATCTCGGTTTGGTAAACAGGTGGCCGGCAACTCCTAAGCGAGCTCGTATGACGCATTGATCGCTTTCTCGTGATAGGAGGATAAATATGCAAGTGATACACATAATAGGTCTACACCAGTGGTTCCCAACCTGGGGGTAAATTACCCCTGAGGGGTAATATGTGATTCTTTGGTGGGTAATGTGACACCACCAACACGCTAAAAATATATGCCTGAAGGCACGTTTTTTTTTTGCTTCGCACCGATCTTTTCTCGAAAACAGGACACCTGCAGACATAGACGCACGCAGGGGGGGCACGGTGCCATACCCCCCTTTGTCTCTGTAAAAAGGTGCTAAAACCTAACTTTCAGTCTACAATTTCTCAAGCCAATAATGGTTGCACCCTCTTTTCACTTATTTAAGCCAAGCTTCTGCTTTTAAACATAAGCTGCGAAATTATTTTTGCATTGTCCATAGTGACTGCACTCACTGCGAGCCCTTTTTCAATAAAAAGTGTGCTGAAATGAGAGTTTTTTTTTATATGAAACCGCAAAAATTTGTTGGCGGCTGGGGCTACGCCCCCCCTAAGCCTCCGGCGGCTGGAGGTTTCATCCTCAGACCCCCGGGTGTGCCCCCCCCTCTTAGCCAAATCTTGGGTGCGCCACTGCCTGCAGACGTGCATATCTTTTTTTTGCTCTTCACCTATATTTTCGACGCATAGACCTTTCTTTTTGCACCTCACCGATTGATATAACTGAGGTAAACTTCTATAATACTGTAGTTTTGTTGTGGGTAATTGAGAATCAGTCACGTCAAAAGTGGGTAATGAAGAAAAAAAGGTTGGGAACCGTCCTATTGTTTCGTTTGTTAATTCGCCCACGTGTAATTTATCAAAATTTTTGTATCGTATTTTATCAGGTTTGGTGAAAAATAATTATAGTGCTCGTAATTCTCGGGAATTCGTGGAATATGTTAACAGCTGTCATGTTCAAAAAAATGAAATTTTTGTATCTTTTGACGTTGTTAGTTTGTTTACTTCTGTGCCAGTGGACAACGCCTTTGACCTCGTGTTGGAACTTCCCCCATCTGATGATGCTTTGCCTTCTCGCACATCTCTCAGCTTCTCCGATATCAAACCAGGTCTAAAAATCTGCTTGGATTCTACTATCTTTTCTTACAAAGACTCTTTTTACAAGCAAACCTTTGGTACTCCCATGGGTTCTTGCATCTTCCCTATCACCGCTTACATTTTCATGGAACATATCGAGCACACTGCCATTACTACTTTTCACACTCCACCTTCTCTGTGGCTGAGATATGAAGACAACACATTCGGCATCCTCGACAAAGAACATGTCACCGCATTTTATTCTCATTGTCGCGAAATACGAAATGGTATTACTTCGCTGACAGGACGATATTTAAGATATGTATGACAAACCGTAGGAAATAATTCGTTCTTAGATCTTACCTCACGAAAAAACCAAGACCTTCTTCACCAAACGAATATAATAATCGACCCAATTTAACTCACTTAGCTACGGTACTCACCGTACTACTTTTCAATAAACACAAGCACCACTGCTCACTTCAGTAACACTATATAACAAGGGCTATATCCTTCAGCATACAGCAAAATTGCTTACTCTACGCACACTAAATCTACACTCGAATAATTACGCTCAAAAATTCACGCCTATTCATACTGGAAATTCAAGTTTGAGATTTGCAAGGGACAAATTAATGCTTCGACTATAACAAAAGTCTCGTCAGCCTTGCTACGCACAGCCAATCCAGGCTAAACTCATTCCAGACTGTAAAGACTCTTTTTTGCATTGCTTTACTTGGACATCTCGACTTCATCTCCTTTCTAGGTTGTGCCCTATTTTTAGCAGGCGACTGACCCCCAGGCGACTGGCCCCAAACAACGATACCCAATGAAAGAGCCTATAACTAATTACCCCAAACTAAGTTACCGGTAGCCTAACTAGCCCACATCACTAGAAGCCCCCATGGCAACCCACTCATTTGCAGCTGCAGATGCGTTTCGGCTTTATTATGGTCTCATCAGTGCAGCATAGCAACCTCCCACCTTTCTGAAAAAAAAAAAAATTCGAACCTTCAAAAGAACTACACTCCCCAAATCTAAGCCTCTACTCGTTCTGCACAAGGTAGAACATTTGAAATAAATCCTTCAAGGAATTAGTACATGCTGGATTATGGTGTCACAGATTTCCTGTAAACAATCGACAAGAATAGAAATGACTGGTTGGTTCAAACATTATTTTCCCGGTAATCTGAGAAGGAATTTTTTGTTTACGGTTTGTAACTATACCAGTTACCAAAGCCTGCAAAAAACCTCTCTGCCCTACCCGTTCGCCCGTGAAAAAGCGGGGGACAAGGCAGGCACTGTGTCTGCGCATGCAGCCTTGTCCCCCGCTTTTTTACGGGCGAACGGGTAGGGCAGAGAGGTTTTTTGCAGGCTTTGGTAACTGGTATAGTTACAAACCGTAAACAAAAAATTCCTTCTCAGATTACCGGGAAAATAATGTTTGAACCAACCAGTCATTTCTATTCTTGTCGATTGTTTACAGGAAATCTGTGACACCATAATCCAGCATGTACTAATTCCTTGAAGGATTTATTTCAAATGTTCTACCTTGAGCAGAACGAGTAGAGGCTTAGATTTGGGGAGTGTAGTTCTTTTGAAGGTTCGAATTTTTTTTTTTTTCAGAAAGGTGGGAGGTTGCTATGCTGCACTGATGAGACCATAATAAAGCCGAAACGCGTCTGCAGCTGCAAATGAGTGGGTTGCCATGGGGGCTTCTAGTGATGTGGGCTAGTTAGGCTACCGGTAACTTAGTTTGGGGTAATTAGTTATAGGCTCTTTCATTGGGTATCGTTGTTTGGGGCCAGTCGCCTGGGGGCCAGTCGCCTGCTAAAAATAGGGCACAACCTAGAAAGGAGATGAAGTCGAGATGTCCAGGTACAGCAATGCGAAAAAGAGTCTTTACAGTCTGGAATGAGTTTAGCCTGGATTGGCTGTGCGTAGCAAGGCTGAAGAGACTTTTGTTATAGTCGAAAGTTTGAGATTGTTTTACAAGATTCTCAAAAAGAAAGAAGAGAAATCACATGACATGCAAAAATTCTCACCAAACCACAGTAAACACGATTGTGACGTCACAAGGACAAATTTTGACTCAGTGAAATTACGTCAGTAGAAAATTATGACTTCATAATGCAACCTTACGAAACAATCCCACAAACAAAACTTCGGAAAAGAACGCATCGGTCTAGAACCTTCTACAGTAGACAAAGCATTTAAAACAAAAACATATTAATCAGTTATATGGTTACACTCATTGTAACTCTATCTGTTCTTGTATTCAGTTTACCATGGAAAACGAAAAAAATTCCTCTCTTC